>KZ301989.1:33211-210641 GCA_002554575.1 Amanita thiersii Skay4041
TTCTTTTTCTTTTTCTTTTTCTTTTTCTTTTTCTTTTTCTTTTTCTTTTTCTTTTTCTTTTTCTTTTTCTTTTCAACCATTTATCTTATCTTATCAACCTTGGGCATTTTGGACACCTTTGGGCATGTTGGATAACTTGGGCATCTCAGACAACTCTGAAAAGTCCTTGGTTCAATTCTCACCTTTACCATTCACTTTACCACTCCCTTATAATTGTTGTAATTAGTTGTTTATTCTTTAGCTCTTTGATAGTCTACCTCTACATGTAGCTACAGGAGTCTCTTCTCATATATTCTCTTCTTCTCAAGACCATTCAGAGTGATGCTTGAGGGATTGTTGGATTGCAGATTAAGGTCTACTTGTGAGCTTTTGACAATATTCACATGTCTGACATATCATGTATTTTTCTCCTATTAATATACCTGGTCTGTAGTGTATAAAAGCTATGTATTTTGTAGCTAGAAAAATAATGAACTTCATTCTCTCAATTGTTGAGCCTTTGTCTCCTCCTGAAATCTTGCTACACACTACTCTACTTTTCTACACTGCTCTAGATTGTAAGTGAAAGTCTTACTTAACTAGCTGCTGCATGTTGCTGTTGTCATCCTCTTGACAGTCTTACTCTATATTCAGACCCTCAGTCTGTCTGCCTTTTTAAGCTTCTATTTATTTCATTAAAGTAAACACAGAACAAACAGGAAGTGGTCCCTTTATAAACCTTGCCTCTTCATGAAGGCAAAGTTTCCCCACTTCTAAGTTCATCTTCCCTACTGCCACTTAGTATTAGTTGGTATAGGTGTTTGTCTAGTAGTCAATCTATTCCCCTACAACTTGTAACCCTCTGTGTGAATGATATCTGAGTTAGTAGTTGGCATTTGCTGACAACAGTGGTCTGTCAGCCATCAAATTTCACCTCTACATTCACTGATTTTTCTTCCTACAGTTCCTTTTTAGCATCATTTTCTGAAGTAGCAATCCTATCTGTTACTGTATTCTATTTTGCTCATTTTTTGTCTAAGTTTGACTACTTTAAAATTCTTGTGTGGCCCTCCCACCCACCCTTGTTATTCTCACTGCCCCTTTTGATTATTTCTGTTGCAATCTGTTTGTATCTTTACCTAATTAGCACCTCCTCTCTCTGAAAAATACAACAGTGTATATTGCCAGTTGCTTGCCTAAAATGCTTTTGTTGTAAAAGGACACAAGGTCAACTTTTTCAACTCTGACAGCAAAAACTTGCCTAAAACAGCAAGGCAAACAGGGGTACAAATTGAATCAAAACAACTGTACAAAGTAATACAAATGATTAACCCCCCTCTTAACTGGTGCAAGGGGCTGGTTTAGGAGCCTAGATAAGATCTAGCAAAAACAACAGTTGAAAAATTATTCCTGGAAATTTCTGAACCCAAAGAAGCTACTAGGCCCAAGCCAAAGGTGTGCATGCTAATCATCCCGATCCTGAGTAACTCTCATATCGAGGCCAGGAACCAAAAAAAAGGATACTAATGCCTGCTCAACGAACCGAAAACGTTTCTCCAACAGTTTTCAAGAAGACCGTTTTTGAAGAAGGCTTCCTCGGCAATTTACATAAACCTGGAGAAAATCCACAAATTCACCCTCGTTTCAAGGATGCCCACCTAGCAGCAACAGGCGGGCAAGTCTGGACACGGTTCCCTCCAGAACCGAATGGATACCTGCATATCGGCCACTCAAAGGCAATATTCGTTAACTTTGGATATGCTGCTCATCATGGGGGCAAGTGCTATTTGCGTTATGATGATACCAATCCAGAAAAGGAAGAAGCACGGTACTTTGAGAGCATTCTGGATATGATACGGTGGCTTGGGTTTGAGCCATGGAAGATAACGTATTCGAGTGATTACTTTCAAGAATTATTTGAGCTTGCTATAGAGTTAATCAAGCGGGATAGGGCATATGTCTGTCATTGCTCCCGTACGCATGCAGTTTGTGCTTCCTTCAAGTCGAGATGGTATAGCTGATCATTTTAACAGAGGAAGAAATCAAGGTCGATCGGGGTGAGAAGCGGGGTCAACCGAGACCTTGCATTCACCGTAACAGACCCATTTCGGAGTCACTGACAGAATTCGAAAACATGAAGAATGGAAAGTATCGTCCAAAAGAGGCCAACTTGCGCATGAAGCAAGATCTAAATGATGGGAACCCTCAGATGTGGGACCTTACGGCCTACCGAGTACTGGAAACCCCACATCACAGAACGGGCGATAAGTGGAAGATATATCCCACGTACGATTTCACACATTGTCTCGTTGATAGCCTTGAGAATATATCGTCAGTATTTACTACTCTCCACTGTCACAAAACGTTAACCTTCTCGAGGTAGACATTCTTTGTGTACAACAGAGTTTATCGCATCCCGTCAATCCTACGAATGGTTATGTGACGCTGTCGAAGTGTACAAACCTCGTCAATCCGAGTATGGACGACTCAATCTGGAAGGGACAGTCATGTCTAAGCGGAAGATTCTTGCTCTCGTTGAGGAAGGTTACGTGTCCGGCTGGGACGACCCGCGTCTCTACACACTTATTGCCCTACGTCGACGTGGTATTCCCCCAGGCGCTATCATAAACTTTGTCAGCACTCTCGGAGTTTCTACTGCTACATCGAACATCGAAATAGTTCGCTTTGAACAGAGTATCAGACAATACCTGGAAGGGACAGCACCACGCCTTCTCATGGTGTTACGCCCACTCAAAGTCACAATTGAGAATTTGGCGGAAGATTATATCCTCATGGTTGAGAAACCTTTGCACCCCAAAGTACCAGAACTTGGCACTACGACGATTCCTTTCACGAAGCATATCTATATCGATGCTGAGGACTTCCGCTTGGAAGACTCAAAGGACTACTTCCGTTTGGCTCCAGGAAAAACAGTTGGGCTCTTCCGAGCACCATACCCCATAACTTGCACATCATACAAGACAGACCCAACGACAGGCGAGGTCACCGAACTCTTTTGCAGGCTAGAAAATGAAGGACCTCAAAAGAAACCAAAGGCTTATATTCAATGGGTTGCAGAACACGAGCCGACAGGAAGCCCTGTCAAAGTAGACGAAACTCGCATCTTTCACCGCTTGTTCAAGAGTGATAAACCCTCAAGCGATTTCAGAAAGGACATTGTTCCTAATAGTCTTGAAGTGATCAAGGGCGCCATGATTGAAGTTGGCTTCTGGCCGCTCGCAAATAAATCAATGATCGAGGCTCGACAGGAAGCAAAAGCTAGAACGGAGAAGGTTATGAAGAACAACGCTGATATGCCTACTGCCAGTCACGATACGCCCTACGCAACCAGTGAGCAACTGGTTGGACAAGAGTGTGTACGCTTCCAGGGTCTGCGTGTTGCTTACTTTGCCCTCGATAAAGAGTCTCGAGTTGCTTGCTTGGATGTGTCATCGGGTTTGTCTCCAGCGGCATACACTCAAGGAGATTCCATTATCTTGAATAGAATCGTCAGTTTAAAGGAGGATACAGGAAAAGTAGCTTGATGACTGGATTATAATATTTCACTCATTTCATTAGGAAGGTATCATGAAAAATATATCCTGTTGACTCCAAGTACTGCAGAACGTAAAGGTATACGTGAAACATCATGAAGAGGGAAGACTAGAACATTAAAAGCGAGCTAATTTCCAGGGAAACCTAAGTAAGAACGTAGGACGAAGTGTAATCAGTACTCCGCCTCCTCGACATCAGCCGAATCAATGCCAACTTCCTCATAATCTTTCTCGAGAGCGGCAAGATCTTCCCGGGCTTCGGAGAATTCACCTTCTTCCATACCTTCACCAACATACCAATGGACGAATGCACGCTTAGAGTACAACAGGTCGAATTTATGATCGAGTCGGCTCCAGGCTGAAGAAATGGCAGTTGTATTCGACAGCATGCACATGCTACGAGTAACCTTGGCCAGGTCACCACCAGGGACATGTGCGGGAGGCTCATTGCAGATGCCAAGCTTGAAGCCAGTAGGGCACCAATCCACGAATTGGATTGTGCGCTTAGTTTTGATGATAGCAACAGCTGCATTTACATCTTTTGGGACAACATCTCCACGGTAGAGCAAGGCACAGGCCACTAATATACATTAGGATCTGGGCCAAAAATGCAAAAATGAAATATACGCACTGTATTTTCCTTCTCTGGGATCACATTTCACCATCTGGTTGCCAGGCTCGAAGCAAGAGAATGTCATATCAGCAACAGAGTTTTGTTCATGGTGGGCCTTTTCTGCTGAGATAATAGGCGCAAAGGTAGCAAGAGGGAAGTGAATTCGAGGGAAGCTAAAAATATTCCTAAGTATATTATATTGAGATTGAAAGTGTACTCACGGAACCAGATTGGTCTGGAATTCATTTAGGTCAACGTTGAGTGATCCATCGAAGCGCAGGGAAGCTGTTATTGAAGAAACAACTTGAGCAATTAGTCTGTTAAGATTGGTAAGACTGGGAGAGGTGATGTTCAAATTCTTCTTGCAAATGTCATAAATGGCTTCGTTATCGACCTTGTATCAGAGTATGTAAGGAAAGTTGAATAGGATAATACAGCACTAAGTTTACCATGAAGGAACAATCCGAATGCTCAAGCGTTGTGTGAGTTGTCAAGACTGAATTGTAGGGCTCAACAACGGAATTAGCCAATGTCGGGGCGGGATAGACACTGAACTCCAGTTTTGATTTCTTGCCATAGTCAGTTGAGAGGCGTTCAAGAATAAGTGCACCAAAGCCAGAGCCAGTTCCACCACCGAATGAATGGAAAACGAAGAACCCTTGAAGGCCTGAACAGTTATCTGCCAGCCTGCGGACTTTGTCCATGACAGTATCAATCTGCTCTTTTCCAATAGTGTAATGGCCACGAGCATCTAATTATAGGATAAGTCAAAAGTACAAAATTTTATCAACACCATGAGGCATACAGTTGCTAGCGGCATCTTCCTTTCCAGTCACAAGGGTCTCTGGATGGAAGAGACTCCTGTAGGGGCCACTTCTGACTTCGTCAATTACATTGGGTTCCAAATCAATGTACAATGAACGGGGGACGTGTTTGCCGGAAGAAGTCTCGGAGAAGAAAGTGCTGAAACCATCGTCATTATGCGACGGCGAGCCCTCCATGAGACGACCGTCGGGCTTTTCACGACATGTTAATATATTAACAGAAAACGAGCAAAGATACATACGCTTAAACCGTGTTCGACGGTGTACAATTCCCCTGTAATAATCGAATCAGTATCACGCCACTTGAATTAATTTAAAGAAAACAGCAAGTTCAAAAGAAACAGGCGAGAAACAAAGCATATATACATAGCAAAACTGCAGGTTAAAACTCACAGCAAGCATTACCGATCTGGACACCAGCTTGGCCAACGTGCACAGAAATGACTTCACGCATTTTCTAAGAGAATCCGAGACTAGGCAGACTGATAAAGATGAAATCAATGGAGCACGGCGAGGATGACACGTGAAGTAGTACTCACCAGAGGAAGATGTTGAGAGGAAGTACCGCGATGGCAGAGCAAAGACTGAAGGAATTGTTCTCGAGCAAGAAATAAAGATGAACTCGTTCGATTCCCACGACACGCCTGTCACGCATGTTTTTAATGGTCCGTGCGTCGCAATGTATTTGATCTTTATTCATTCCTCCCTGCAAGTTACATGGTTTTTTTTACGTCTGTCTTCTAATCTCCGCTTCCTCAATGCTTGTGTAGAAAACCACAAATCCCCTATATATGCAACTAATGTCATAACATGTCATGTCAAGTAATTAAGTATAAACATGGATGGTTCTATCAGACATATCAGGCATGCAACCGGAAATGTACATCCGGAAGGAAGATAATACCTTCATATTTTCACCTCTTGAGCACCAATCATTTCACATATTATTCGGGCAGTTTCCATTCCCAACTCATAGTAACCATCGTTGGTTCTGGAAGAGAACATTCCTGTGTGGGCTTGAATCTCATCTGATGCCAAATAATTCCGTAAAGACAAGAATCTTGTGTTTGAAGGCGCATACATCTTTGGGAGTAATATAAATGTTCTTGAGTTCAGATAATTCGGTGGAGTAGGCGGAAGAAGTGTGTAAAACCTAAGAAAAAATACGCTTATCAGTAATATTTGTCATGAATGAATAAATGGATGACACACGTCCTGAATACGATGCGACGCGATTCATCCAACTTGATAAGATCATCGACGCGTTTCTGTAGCGCTTTCTCATCCCATAAGTTTCCAACGAATTTCATGTGGTCAGTTACCCATTGGTAACCCTGGCCAAGATCTTCACGATTATGCCACGCACTTCCAGCGGCACCTGCAAGGACGGCACCACCAATAGCATACGCTGCAGGAGCAGCCCAACGTCCCCAACCGGTCCTTCCTTCTTGGGAGGGTGGTGATGAGGCACTATCAGCTGCTTTCTTAGCGCTTAAACCAGCTAGAGCACCAAAAACTGAGGAGCCCAAAGTCTGAGCGGTAGTCATGACTTCCGCTGCCTTCGTGACACTATTTTTGAGAACAGATGGATGTAATCCGAGGTACTGTAGAGAGAGATTGAGCTATCATCTGGGAAATGGGCCAGCAAACGAACAGGAGTATCGAAAGATATGCAAGCTATAATGTTGGGCCATAAGGCATTGTTATCCTTCCCAGGGTGGGAATTTGCAAGCTCTAGGACTGTGTCTGCAGCTAGCAAGCCACCCATGCTGCGAAACTCGTCTGTGAGGAGAAAGAAATGGAGAATAAGTGCCATACCTATGGCCACAAAGTACAATCTTTGCACTGCCAGCAATACCTTGCTCCCGTTCTACGGTAAGTACGGTTAACCATTCAACGAATCGTGCAACGGCTGCGGTCTACGACGCGATGAAAAAAAACCTGGTAGACAAGCATGTGGCATACCAAATCTCCTTTGGTCTAAATCTAAAGATCAGAGGATCAGTGGCATAGGTAAAATACATACTTCATAAGCAGGAAAAACAGTGCATTCAATGGCGAAGAATGATAGTGATTGTGCTAGCATATGGCGAAGCCTTTCGGGAAACTGGTCAAAGGTCTCATCATTTCCTTTGAAACCGTGGATAAAGACAATGATAAGCAGGTTTTTCAGACTATCTTCTGTGGAGAGCTGAAGTGCGTTTCCTGGTGGGATGGACGTCGGAGAGTCAGTCATACACTCAACATTTCTATTTGTGGTTTGCATAATGTCGATTAGCTGTAAATAAATAATAATATATAATAGTAATCCAACTATATCATTGTGTCTGGATCATGGACTCGTATGAGAGCAGTGTAGATTCGTCTGAATCCTTGATATGATGTTGGGTTACCTGGAATCTTCCTGAGGGGAAACCACTTTTCGCCGGTGAACTGGCTCTTGTAGGTGACTGTAGGGGTTGCTGGCACTCTTGTGAGTCAGATGTAGTATTAGCAGAATGGGATAATTCTTCAGAATCTTGTGCTTTATTGTATTGCCATGATCAATAAAATAGAAATCATATGAGATACTCACAGCTCTCACCATGGACACGAAATTGCATGGACATCCCAATACGATCTTCTACACGCTTTAAAATGGAAACCTCGCTTCGCCGAACAGGCTTGGAGGGCTGGATATGGTCAGAGATGACGTGTTCTACGAGAGCAGCAGGAGTCTCGAAGGTGAGACGACACCACGCCCACCGACAGGTTGAGAGGCTTGACATTTGGTATGAGCTAAAATGATTTTGGTTGATATTGTTTGACCCAACTTTCACTCACTCTTGTCCACTTTGATGTCGTCATCCCACCCATTTGACCCTTCTCTCCCTCTCAATTATCTCAATTTATCTTTACATTATGATCCTTCTCCTTTACATTTTCCCATTGCATTTCTTATAAACCATCTACCTAATCTTCCTCCACACATCGCTCGGCACTTCAGCATCGTCACAACACCTAAACAACGCACAGTTATCCCAACCATCCGTAATCGTCGCCTAAAGTATACAACCACTGGCCCAGTCCAGTTGTCATTCCAGACTGCAACAAGAAGGTGGCCACATCTTTGGCCAGGGCGAGAGCGGGGGGGTGTTGAGGAGAATAGGGAAGAAAAAAACTGGGTAGAACAGCAGTTCTTGCAAGGAAACAAGCAGCATGTTGGGAAACTAGGAACATTGTTGGGTGAATATGAAGAAGAACGAGAAGCTGAACGCATCCGAACTCTAAGGCGGGAGAAAGCATCACTAGATGATGAATTTGTCCCGGAAGAGGAAGACGAGAGTGAAGAAGAATTTGAGACTGAAACTGAGACTGAGGAAGAGGCCAGAGCGTGGTTTGAAAGGCACATTCGGGAACAATTTATCTATGGTTTACTCGAGGCAAGCCAAATTCCTCAATAGTTTCTCAGTGGTACCAAATTTTTTCACATGTGCAGGACATTGACTATGATCTTGTTGACTGGGACGAGACATTAGATACGGAAGATGATCGAGAGGCAGAGGAACGGTGGTTTGATGAGGAGGAGGAAGTCAGCATGTAGACTACTAGCACCATCCAGTCACACAATGTCACACCTGTCACGGCTACCCTCGCTCCTCTCACGACGACTCTGCCCACCCTAAATGTCGATCGCCCACGCGTCGACTGCCGACAATATCGCTAATGTCTCCCCTCACCTACTCACCGCAGATACCCCCAAGAAGAAAAAGAAGAGTTGCAGGGAGGACCCAGGCAATGACAATGATGATAATTATATGAAGGATAAAAGCAAGAAGAGACATAGAAAGCACCACTATGACACGACCACCCTTTCTTCAGCCGCATCCGACGTGCATCCCAAGAAAAAATCCAAAAAGAGAGACAAGGAAAAAGAATCCCCCACTTGTCCCCCACCATCCGCAGATGCGAGACCTAGTTCAGAGCTCCCTTTTTCTGATGCTCCAGCCACCAACTCACAAGCCTCGACGGCTGCCTTCCTGTCGGCTATCGTCGCGGCAGCTACAGGAGCTGCTGATTTCTCATCTCAGATCCCCATGCACCCACCCATAGGCTCGGACATGATGAATCAAGACCCTCAACAACATTATATCAATTATCTGCCAGTGCCATACACACACCCTTCCAATCCACATATATTTCCACCATCCTTGAATGTGCCCTTCTCCGAACTTACTTTTGGCTCTAATGAAGATGTTCTACGTGCCCTTCAGGACATTGACATCTCTAGAATTGCCAATGTTTTAAAGACACTGGAGGATGCTGCAACAGCCGCAAATGTACCCTTAGGTGTCCAACCCTCCACTATAACACAACCTCCACCTTCGGAAACAGCAAGGCCTACTCTTCCAGGTCAAGTGCCTGCACCATCGAATGCTATCCTGGGTCTGCCATCGCCAAATGGGAATATCGTAAATGCTCACCGAAATTCACAGCCCAAGAATATCCAGCAAACTAACCCTGATCATGCTTATTTATTGGCCAATAAATGGCTTAATCCTAGCAAACTCTCGGACCTCGTTGAAAAAGAAGGTAGATTGTAGTTGTAGGATTGATGCACAGGGTCCCATCAATTCAATCTATTTGTAGGCCTAGTTTATAAAAAGGGCAAATTTTCAACGACAGAAGAACAATTATTGAAGGCAGCTATAGAAAATTATCGTATGGTACGCATATATTTATCATGTCCCTTCTTCATGCGCTTATGCACTGCAGGCAAAGGCGTTGACAGCAGAACAACTGCTTGAGATCATTTTCCCCAAAAACGAGAAAAATAAAGACAATGCGTTCTGGTCGGAGATCAGTATGATTGTAATTTACTTTCCATATTCTGGTGTTATTAATACAAAACGCTAGCTGCTGCTGTTCCTCAGCGACCTATAATTGCTGTATATCATCACGTTAGAAGGAGTTATCATCCATTAAAACAACAGGGGAAGTGGTCAGCTGAGGAAGACGCTCTGCTTAAACAGTTGCGTCTAATGTTTCTTTGATACCTTTTTCCGTCTTAATAGCCGTATAGAGCTGTCGAAGACCTTGGTCAACAGTGGGAGAAAGTCAGTGAACGTGTCGGACGTATGTCTTCAGACTGTCGTGATCGGTACCGCAATCACCTCGTAAATCGGGATATACGCGTCATGGGTAGTTGTTTTTGACACTAGGAATGTCATTCCTTGACTCACAGTTTTCATTCGAGGTCCCTGGACGAAGGAGGAAGAAGAACAACTAACCCAAATCGTCACAAGGATGACAATTCAACAAGGCAAAGACATCGATACCGACGTCTTCTGGGGTAGAGTTAGCGAAGAAATGGGAGGGAAGAGAGGCCGGCAACAGTGCAGAATCAAATGGTTCATTTCTGCCAGAAATCTTTGCAACATAATTTTGTTAAACGTTATACAGGACTGATGCTCTGAGTAAGACTGTGAAAAATGAAGGTCAAAAACCGCGTTGGAGCCATCAGGATGCCTATATTCTTATCCACAAGTAAGACAATAGATACTGTTCTGAAGGCTACCACTCAATCAACTGGTTCAGGATTGATTCACTGGATGTTAACGATGACACAGAAATAGATTGGAAACTGCTTCCCGACCCTGCTTGGAATTTATGGAGTGCTCATTCACTTCAGCGGCGGTGGTTAACCATGAAAAGAAGCGTGCCCAATTATGCAGAAATGTCACACAAAGGTACCGAATTTGGTTCATCTTGCTGTCAGATGTCAATTGACAAGTGACCACTGATAGAGCTTGTGGAAGTATTAAAGTCTAAGAAAGCGTCAGATCCCTTCCCACCTCCACCGAATTCTCGAAGGCGTAAAGAGCGCAAAGTGACAAGTGCCGCAGCTATCACGGATGCTGATCTTCAACGCGACAATTCACTTGGGACTTCAGGTGATGCCGAATCTGGTGTCATAAACGGCGAAAATCAACCAAAAGGACAGGTAGTCATGATAACTCCTGAGGACAATTTGTTGTCCGATTCGGATGACTAGTACTGGATACAACTAGTTATGTATTAGAATAGAATGCTTAATGTATTCCAATTTCACAAATGTACTCTGGTGCCACCTCCACAAGTTACATTGTTTGTAGTTCGACACGTACAAAACACGCGTTAAACTAGTACCGCTCTAGGCCTCATGGATGGCCAGAGGCACCATGCTCTCAGGGATCCCTGACTCAATTTATTACCCAACAACTTGCAATGTGCAGTGCGCATGTCCCTCGAATGGTATAATTGCACTTTAGTCCCTTTGATGGTTTGTTCTTGACCATCATGACTGGGAAACCGCCTTCCGCCAACTTACGACCTTCGAACGGGTTTCTTGCGAGACGAGTGCCGCCGCTTGTCGTGATATTATGCATTTCAGCTACAGTTGCCGTTTTGGCTCTGCAGTTCTCCGCTAGCTTCAACAACCTCACACTCGCCTATTCGAGCCAAACAACAGTACCAATCAATGCTCAAGAAATTCTTGGTCGGTGCCACCACCTAAAAGGACAGCTGGACCCTTCTTCTGAGTTCAAAAAGCGGGAGATATCAGATCGTTTTGAACCTGGAACGAATGCCACATGGATCCGGAACTGTAGAATTATGACAGGGGAGAAGAATGGTTCTGTGGTCGTTCATGGCGACCTCTTTCTAGATAAGGGCATTGTCAAAGCAATTGGGAAAATCCCGTGGCATCTGCCCGATAATGCTCCTAATCTGACGATCATTGACGCGGATGGCGCGTGGGTAACACCCGGACTTGGTAAGGCTTGGACATAAAGATAACCACGTTCATAATTTGATTGAACCGCTTTAAGTTGATCTCAGTTCGCATATTGGAATACTCTCGTCTCCTGTGACGAGAGGTGATGTGCTTTTATTGTTTTTACAGAACTTCGTATCTGAAACTTTTTTTTATAAATGAATTAGGTGCACTCGACTATAAGTCGAAGAAAGGTCCAATCTCACCATGGCTAAGAAGCATGGACGGCTTCAATACACATGACGATGCTTTCCAGCTTGCCATTGCAGGCGGAGTCACCACAGTCCAGGTTCTACCAGGGAGTTCGAATGCCATCGGTCAGGCGCACCAAATAGCAATGAAGTATGGCTAACGGCGGTCACAGGAGGCCAAGCATTCATGATGAAACTTCGCAAACCATCGAATAGATCTGTAACCTCGATGGTTATTGAGCCTCCATTTGAACCCAGGAAGGCACTGTATGATTCTCCTTTAAGGTGGCGCCACATGAAGTCCGCTGAATCCCATCTTTCCTGCAAGGATGTTTGATCTGATATTCATGGTCTAGGTTAGCTTGTGGTGATAGTGTGAAGGGTTACGGGAACAGGATGGACACAATGTGGACGTTACGTTTGGCATATAATGAAGCGCGCAAAATCATGAAGGAACAAGATTTGTATTGTGAACGAGCAGAAGCAGGTCTGTGGAACCAGATTCAATCTTTCTTTCCAGAAAATCTGCAGTGGGAGGTGCTGGTAGACGTGCTTCGCGGTAAAGTAAAGGTGACTACTATAACCTTTCTGATTCGGCTGTTTTATTCAATGATAACAGGTATCAGCTGATTGTAATGAAGCCGTCGATCTGGACGATATAGTTCGCGTAAGGTCTAGGGAGCCCCAATTTGCCTCTGTTCTCACCAAGTGCCTTCTTTTATCCTCCAGCTATCGAATGAATTTGAGTTTCCAATAGCATCTTTGCACTCTGCTGCAGAAGCCTGGCTTGTCCCTGGTGTTGTTAATCGAACGTGAGTTGCTTTTTCTTGGATCTCAAAAACGAAATTTCAATGTCCTATAGTTGGGGAGGTACTCCGGCAGTGGCGCTCTTCGCGAGCAGACATCGGTAGGTGTGTTCTCTCAGACGAAATGAATGCGAGATTATAACGAATCCAGTTACAAGCGTTCCACGTTCCGAGGGTCTGAGCATGCTCCTCGCGTCCTTACCGATGAAGGCATACCCGTCATCATGAAGGTGATTTGTTTATACAAACTTTGATAGACACTGAAAGATGTAAGGAACAGTCCGACCATCCAGTCATTAATTCCAGATACCTCATGTATGAGGCCCAGCAAGCCCATCACTATGGTCTACCAGCTCACAGGGCGATAGCCTCTGTAACTTCCGTGCCAGCAACTGCGGCTGGGCTCTGGCATAGGATAGGAGCTTTATTCGAAGGTGCTGATGCAGACGTCGTCATGTGGGACAGTCATCCTCTCCAAATCGGTGCTACGCCAGTGAAAGTTTGGATAGATGGGGTGCTGCAGATTCCTGTCCCTTCTCGAACAGGCGAGGATACCAGTGTTGAAGTCGGAAAAGGAAAAGATGGTGATAGCTGGCAACGTGCACCAGAAGTTCCAAACTGGGACAAAGAAAGGAGTGAAGCTATTGTATGGGAAGGACTGCCACCATTACATTCAAAGAAGCAAACTGGAACAGTAATCTTCAATAATGTTGCCAGGGTCTGGAAAAAAGGGTCATACGGGGGGATTGAAGAGGTATTTAGCGCCAAAAGCAATGGACATGGTTTTGTTGATCTTGGAACGGTGGTCGTAGAGAATGGAAGGTTGAGCTGTATTGGAGAAAATTGCACAAGCACGGTTCAAGTAGGAGAAATCATTGATTTACATGGTGGCGCCATCATCCCTGGAATCATGTCATTTGGGTCACCCTTAGGCCTAGAAGAAATCGAGAACGAGCCGTCAACTGGGGACGGTGAACCATATGATGCTTTTAGGCACAACGTACCCTTGATTCTTGACGACGTGGGTGGCGTGTTGAGGGCAGTGGACGCCCTCGCCTTTGGAACGAGAAATGCATTGTCGGCATTGAATTTACTTGCACTTCTATACCATGCTTAACAATTTACTAGATTGGCATATCGCTCTGGTGTCACATTCGCAACGTCGTCCTTAGAGAAACCGATTTACGCCAGTGGTAATGGGCCTCATATTATCTCTGGGCTGTCCGCCACATTCCGTACCGGATCGGCCCACGCAATGGAACGAGGAGCTATTGTTCAAGACGTGGCAGCGTTGCATATTGTGCTCGGAAGAGAAAATCCACTTGTTTTAAACAGTGGGACTAGCGTGAGCACCCAAATAGCTGCTCTCAGACGACTTTTATATGGCTGGGAGGGAACTGACAAAGAGACTGGAGAATGGTTTAAAAAGGCAGCAGAGGTATTTACTGTATTTTTACCATGGATGTTAGGAGCAGAACGGTTTCTAGGGCGTCGTTCCTCTTGTCATCGAAGTCCACAGCGCTGACATAATGGCGTCATTACTTATCTTGAAAGCCGACGTTGAAGAAAAGATTGGTTCAAGGATGCGTATGGTATTCAGCGGAGCAAGCGAAGCTCACCTTTTGGCGCAGGAGATTCGTGAGCAGTGTTTACCATGAGACGATTATTTGTTGAACTGTAACTCATTCGAAGGGGACGGGGACGTTGGGGTCATTCTCAAGCCAATTCGCCCATATCCCTTGGTGTGGGACCAACGACGAATGTACGAAAAACAGGTCGTATAGTTTCGTTGTGGTTATTTTGACTTACTTCCTTGTAGTTTACCAGGTCCGCCACTGTCAAATGACACCGGTCTAATCACATTATTACAGAAAGGTGTTACTGTTGGATTGGGAATTCAAGAAGCCTGGGATGCTAGGAACACAAGGTTTAGTGTAAAATGGGTAAGTAGACTCCAACATTTTAATTCCTGCTCATTGGGTCCACAGGCAGCACTAGAGTCCAATGACCGGATCAGTGAGAGTGAAGTATATGCATTGGTATCTACAAACTTAGAGAGCCTGTTGGGTGTACGAGGAATTGATGAGGATCTAGTGGCGTGTGACGGTGGAAGCATCTTTGACCTATCAAGTAAGATAGTGGGAGTGATATCTCAGGAGCGATCACTCGTGGACTTGTTTTGATATTCGTCTACGTATCAACTCTATTGTCTGAGCTGTAAACCGGCAGCACGGTCTTGCCGGTCTTTCCCCTGTGATTAAACTACCCCAAGAAGAGCAGCGCTGCTTTTAATGCCACGACTTCTGGCAGCAGCCAACCCGATACCCAGACAGCTCAGCAGGAAGCCGGCGAACCTTGTTGTTGTTGTGTGAATCAAAAATCGATATCAATATAGGTCATATGGTTTAAATTACCGAAAAAAGGCGATGCGCGAAATTGAGCGTTCCTCGTGTGGTGTGCGTGAGGAAGCAAAGATGGAACGTAATACGGCAGGAGTCACAGGAATGCGACTCTTACTGTCTGACTGGGGTTGGTGCATAAATTTCTCAGGAGCGGGCCTTGCTGTCGATGCTGAGGAGATAGAAGTGGTAGAAGACATTGTAGTGGCAGATATCCCGATTTGGCTTGGCAGCCGGTTCTGCCGCGTTGATGCAGATTAGTAAGCAATGTAACTCTCCAACGATCTTTCAATGGAGGGTGAGAGTTAAGAAATGAGTTAAGGTGAATAGAACGTTGATCTTAAGAACGATAAGGTGAATGGTAGCAAGGAGGCTTAGAGTACAAGGATAATCCTTTTTTAACTCCGTCAGTCGTACCCATAGGAGACCGGGAGCCACTTTCAGATTGAAAGTTAACAAGGGTTTCACAGATAATCTCATTGGTCAGCTGCCAAAGCCAATGCTGTCATCTAAGGATGTCTCGGCCTTCCATAATAGCAACAGAAAGGACCTAGACTGACCTAGACTTACCACAGTAGTTCGCAATTCCATTGGCGCTCTTTCTCGTTGTGGTTATGAAATTAACACAAAGTTGTCATCTTTTCATGAGGACATGATCAGGATAATCGACCGCTTGCCTACCGAGGAAGAATACCGTCGCGTCCGCCACCTGATTTTGCAAAAATCTGGGCAAGAAGGAAATAAAATAACGGATGATCAAGTTGCCGGTGTTTTCGCTGCCTGCCCGCAACTTGAGACTGTCATCTTGTCGGGCGTACCTGATACAATAGATAGGACGATTATTCTGCTTGCAAGGACTGCAGCAAACCTTCAAGGAATTAACCTTAATGGTTGTACACGGATTACAGATGTTGGAGTGCAAGAACTGACCGCCAAGTCGCTGCCGTTGCAATGGATACACCTCAATGGCGTCGTGGGACTTACGGACTCATCCGTGTCTGCTATTGCCAAGTCGTGTTTTCGTTTGATAGAGCTCGAGCTTTCCGACCTACCCCTAATAACCCCATTGTCCATCAGGGATGTTTGGACGCATTCAAGGTTAGCTTAAATAATGTGTGGCCAGTGATTAACTAGTAGCTAGATGGACTGACCAGTCTGGCTTTGTATTTACATTTCCACAGGAAGCTTCGAACTCTTCGATTGGCTCGTTGTCCTCTCCTTACAGACGAGGCTTTTCCATCATTACCGTTGCAGGGCGGGCCAGAAGAGATAGAAACTAGTGCTCAGCCATCACACAAGGCGGAACTCTTTCAGAACCAACGAGCTTCACTGGTCTTGCGACACAGTACTGAAAATCTGCGGTTGCTCGATTTGGCACATTGTAATATCACGGACGCTGGGATAGAGGGCATCGTCCGTCATGCCTCCAAGATACAAACGCTGATCCTCACGGGATGCGAGCAACTTACGGACAGGTCCCTGGAGTCTATTCGAAAATTGGGCGATCGACTTGACGTGCTGATCATGGCACATGTCCCCAAGATAACAGACCGTGGGGTCGTGAAACTCGCACGTTCATGCCCCAAACTTCGTTGTGTAGATGTTGCCTGTAAGTTCCTGATTCCAAGAAATAAGGACCTGGTCTAATTAATGTGATCCATTGAGTCTGTGAAAATCTAACTGATATGTCTGTTTTCGAGTTGGCATCCCTGAGCAGCCTAAGACGACTCAGTTTGATATGTGTTCGAAAAATCACCGATATCGCCATATATGCGCTTGCGGAGCAAGCAAATGAATTAGAGCGGCTTCACCTATCATACTGCGAGAACATCTCGTTGGACGCTATCCATACGCTCCTGAGGAAACTGGAACGACTGCAGCAGCTGACTGTCACCGGGGTGCCCTCGTTTCGAATAGAGGGCGTAGAACGCTTCTCTGAACAAGCGCCTGTGGTACGTTCAGGAGTCGACATTTTTAGACAAAGGATGGAGATGGTAATGATTAACACCGCAGCATTACAATTTAGAACAGCGGTTAGCATTCCGTTTGTACCATGGACAAAACCTTGGGAGGCTTCGAGAGTTTCTGGACAAGGAGGATCAACGTCGAAGAGAGACAGAGGAGGAAGTGTCGGAGAATAGATTAGATCTTTACTGAAATCGAGAGATGAGACTATATGATTTACTACTGAAGAGGGTTGGAGAGAATAGCATACCATAAATACGTATTTGTGAATAGGGACGTTCCATTTGTAGAAAAATGAAATTGAGTGGAGAGAACCCTGAGAGGAAGCTGGGAGCGGCGTAGAGGAGTACTAAGAAAGAGATTAATCAATAAAGCGTCATGTCTACACTCTCTTTCTCTCTTTTTTACCCTCATCTACTCTAGTACTCCTCCTCGTCTTCCTGGCCTGTCAATCAAGTCTTGTCCAGCTTGTCAATGCAAGTTCTGTCCGACAGACTATCACCACCCCTAACACACTCCCCACCAGTCTATCTTTTCAACCACGACTCCCCGGCCCGCTCTCATCATCACCCATGCCTAATCGTTTTAAATGACCACTCAAAACTCTCCCAACCCACAATGAATTCTAATTCTTCCCATTTTCTTCCGCTGCCTTCACTCTCTCAGCCTGCTTCTCTTCTCTACCCGCTGCCACTTAGTACCTCCTCGCTTCAGTCGCCTCCCTTGAATGCGCCTCCTGCACTTACACAATACGCGACTGCCCCAAACTCTCCCGTTCAATCTCTGCCTATCCCACTAATTTCACCCACCTGGAAATCTACCCCTCCAACGCCACCACCCTCGTCTAAGCGTTCATTAACCGTATCGCGTGTCCCTACTTTACCTTTGTCATCGTCTGCCTCATTTCCTGCCTTAGGATCACCACCCATTCCTTTTAAGGTTCCCCAGCTGACTCAGGGATTCGTAGCCCCGTGTCCTCTAGTACTTCGCAGGCCAAGGTCACTTTCAGATTCTTCCCTGCATTCTCGGCGAGCGACCTATGCCAGCACTGTGGTTGCATCGCGTAAACATGATGGTAACGACACCAAGTTTGATCGTCCTCGAAAGTTCCACATTTACGAGGGCTCAACGGCTGAGATAGATGAAGGTTATGTCCTAGTGGAGAGTCCTGAACATACAAACGACGAGTCCAGCTCAGATGGTCACGATAGCGATGCTGTGTCTAATGAATTCTACGATAATATCCTTCTTAAAGATGGAACACGCAGGTTCCACGCTCTCAAAGAAATACTCATGACCGAAGTTGGTTACCTTTTTGATTTGAAAATAATCATGGCTGTAAGCTATAAATACTTCTGACGTTTTTGAATTATTTTGACCTGATTCTTGATAGGTGTTTCTCCAAAATATATCAACGTTAACATACTGTAATCGACCCTCCACTTGGGCCTCTACTTCCTTTACAGCAACATCATGGATGGGTTCTTTTTCCCACTCTCCATTATCTAGTCTACCTTCCTCTTCTAGCTTTGTACCTGACTCATGTTTCTCAATCTCATCAAACAAACAGCATTCACAGCAGGTGCAAAGGTGCCTCTTCTCGGAAGACGAGTTGAACTCGCTCACTAGGAATTTCGAGGATATTTTGCATTTCCATGAGAGATTTGTGCAAAAATTGAAAGAGCTGATGCAGCCTTTCGGCATAGCGTTGGACTCCCAAATAGAACCTTTCCCTCTGCAGAATGGTTTTCTTTCGCGCCTTGATGGTGCTATTCAGCTGGTTACTCACGCTTTTAAGGAAGAGGTGTGTCTGAAACGTATATCACTTGCTCTCGTCTTATGCAAATGAAGGAATCACGATTTCACATTTATCAAGACTTTTGTGCTGGTCACTCAGAGGCCTTGGAGATCATTAGGAAGAAACAACAGCAACATCCTGTTGAATGGGATTCGTTTGAGCGACTTTGCGCGACCGAGATCACCACCAAGCGAGACAAAAGTACAAATGGATCGTCTGTCTTGGCGCTTTCTTCAAGAAGTTGTCAAGATTTGCCTGTCAGAACCAAAACAAGGTCCCTCTCCCACATATCGCTCGACGGCGAGTTTCACTCTGCTCGTGCATCCACAACGCAGGAATATGGCTGCAGCCGCCGCCTTACCTTTATGGACTATCTCATAAAACCGGTGCAAAGAATATGCAGATATCCGCTGCTGCTTGATCAGCTTAGGCCAATTAGAGCCTGCAAAGGTGCTTTGGTGCAACTTGATGCCCTTGTCGAAGAAGCAACGCTGGCCATGAGAAGGGTTGTAATGGCAGTTGACGAAGCCAGACACCGCCGGGATGCTGCCGCACAATCTTCTTTAATAGCTTTCCGTATACTACTCTCATCCCCTCAGCTCCTTTCGCATGATTTTCTAACGTCTCTTGGTACTTGTTTACTTGCGGGTTCTTTAGATGTTATCCATTATCCACTGGAAAGGCCCCCCGGAAATGTGAAATCAAAGTATCTTGGGGCCTTTCTTTACCCTGGTGGTTACTTGATACTTGTCAAGGTTTCAAAAGGCAAAGTCTATGAACCAAGGCATTGGTTTTGTCTATCAGATTGTGATGTTCGAGATATCACGGAGGATATTGGTACGTGACATCACTGCTCTTCGTTTTCAAGAACTTGACCGTCCCAATGCAGCTCTGTTGTCTTACTCGTTTTGTATCTCATCAAGTGAGCATTTGTTTGAGCTTGCAGCTGCTTGTTTACGAGAGAAGAATATCTGGTTGAGTTCGATTCGCGAATCGCTTGCTCAGACCCCGACATGGTGTAATGAACCAATGTCTAGTTTAGGCTTGGACAACGAATCTGGGACCTGCCTAGATGCGAGCCCCACTGAGATGCCTACCAACCCTGATGTCGACCAGAGAGATGAGGGAGTATTAGCTCCTTCTGAACCTCTCAACGTACGAAAGGGTAATCCCATGAAGCAAGACAGTATATTCTCCTGCCGTGCAACTTCCTCTACGTCTGTCAAGGCTATGTTTGCTCCTGATCCAGACAATCTTGTTGTTCGGCGTACTTCATCTTTGGTAAGACAACATACAAACCAAGGTTTGCAGGATATCTTGTCAACAGCTTGTCTTATTGCCCGTGCTGGTGCTCAAAGTCACAAAGAGCTTTTCCAAGAACCAAGAGGTACTGATTGCTCGGTATCCAGGTCGAATTCCACACTTAGTGTAGCGGGCTTGACCAAGTCCCGACTTCTCAAGCATAGGACTGTCAAAATCTCGAGGCATAATAGTCTTCCTAATGGCACCAGCTGCGCTGCCCGTAGGGAGTTGTTAAAAGCCAAGTCCATGATTGTTAGTCGGAGAAGCCTAAGGAAGAGTTTGACGACTCCGGCACTGAGTGAGAAGGATGGACGCTCAAACTGCAGCATGAGTTCTGGTTCTGCGTATAATAATCCAAGCGATCCGCTACCTTCCAGGTCAAGCTCTGCTCTTGACCACATACGATCCGTGTTTCTCTCAAGCGATGCCGTCAACGCTCGAGCAGAGGGTCCGCGTCGCTTCGTGAACAACGTGAGGGGCCTGTTCCGGTCTCGGTCGACAACGACGTCGCCGACTGAGCCAAACTTTTCTCGACACGAGTGGCAGCTGCCAGGCCCAGGCGATCAACAACCAAACCGCGGAGGAAAGTCACCAACTGGTAACTTGTTTAGGCAGCTATCTTTGAAAGCATCATTTCATTTCCGGAGGCGCAGCGTGCCGGAAGATACTACTACCAGATGTGAGGATAGGGCTGGACTAGCGCAGCTGGCTGAAGAAGAGTTTGGGATGAATGCCTCGAGCTTGACGTCTTCGTTTCATGATACCACCCAACCACCTCAAAAGATTAGCTCCAACTAGGTCACAGTCCTGTCGATATTACATCGATTCCGCACTTGAGCGTGTAGCATCAACGCAAACGAATTTTCACGATCACTCTTACGAATAAAAGTATCTCTTCATCAACAGCAAGATTCACAAAAGTGACTTATTGGAACAAGCTGTACCATAATGAATCAAAATACCTTTTGGCACATACCAGACATTCACCCAAGTACTGCATGATACCCGTCTTAATCCAGGACATGTTTTACCCTGCCTACACATACTACAGTTCATCCCATTACTATCATTACGTTCACATCTCATAATTATACACTACAATGCCTTATGAATTCATGTATATATATATATATTCTGTGCCCAAAAGGAGAAAACAAAACAAACTACGAAAGCGCAATAAATGGATAGCGAAGATACATGATAGCATGAGTAATGCAATAAGGAAAAAGTCAGTGGAAACGACAGGCAGGAAACTGTATGCTACGGAATAAGTCCATGGCCTCTCAACAATTTTCCCCATCTAAAATGGATATAATCATGATCAATCAACAACTCCGCAAACTCTAAGGGAGATACGTACTCGTCTCGTTCTGACTCTGCCTCTGCTAATTGTCGCCTCAATTGTCTGACAGAGAATGTGAATCACTTGGCCTTTTGTATACGCAGGCAAACACGTACGAGTTCTCCCTGGAGAGCATATTCCGTGCCTCTTTTGTCTCTCGCAGATCTTTTGACATGGCAATCCAGGCTTCGTCATCCGGCAAGTTGGCATCGCTATACATAGCGTCGAGCTCCTCGTTAAAGGCCTATCCAAGTGCTTCAGTAGGGAAGAATAATGCAAAATCTTTTTCTGGACTTACCTCATACATGATCTCCTTCTCTGCAGTAGCATCCGCAAGCAAACTCTTCATCAGTTCACATTGACGTCTCGAATTTTGCAGATCAAGCTTGGTTCTCTCAAGTTCTATAGATTTCTGTCGTTTCATAAGATTCAGCTTCAAGAGCGCATACAAAATTCAATTGAAATTGAACCTCTCTGAAGCCAGCTCCTAATCGCCGTATAGAATTCTGAAGTTTTTCTTGTGTGGAGAGTGCACGGGCAAGATCACTGTCTGCCTCGGAAATCAAGTCGTCAACAGATTGCACAATCTTGTCCATCTGTGACTTATCGACAACTGGTGCCTGCGATACCTTTACTGGCATTGATTCAAAGACACTGCGTGGTCGATGTCGAGGTGCAACATCAGTCTGCCGCTTTCCTATTAATTGCCTCATCTCTTCCATGCGCTCCTGCGCAGCTTTTGTCTGCACCAATAAGGTTAGTAGTACCTGTAACAGCGAAACGTAATTACTTACTAGAGGAGGAGGATGCAGCTGAGACGAACGTAAGCCTTTGTCAGGGGAGCAAGAACGAGACTGAGGGTCATCACTGATTTGCACCAAACGCAGCTCTTCAACTTCGCTTCTGATTTGTTTCATTATCTGACGTAATGATTCAATCTGCCAAGGAACTTGTCAGTGAGAAATCCTACACTAGAACCAGGGACTAGGCAAACACCTACATCTCCATGCGTGGATTCACAGCATTTGACCAATTGTTCAGTTGAGTCATTGTCAATTAGAAGGGTGGGAGTGAAAAGTTTGCCTCGGCGGATTTGTGGAGATACCCGGCGGGGTGAAATTATGCGATTTGATGGTCGGCTTAATGGAGAATTACGAACGTAGGCCCGTCGAGCAGGGGTCGGGGAACCTAGTACACTATTGCCAGAACGAATTGAGGTCTTTTTCTTGATTGACAAAGGCTCAATAGTAGAATGGACTGAAGGTGTCCCAGCAGCAGATGGCTTGGGAGTCGCATCAATGCTAGAAGGAAAGGGGTATCTCTTACTACGGGGAATACGCGTCACTTCCATGCGACTGGATGTCGACGCTTGTGAAGCATCGGAGTCCTCAGCAAACTCATCATCAAATGAGGGTAAGTGAACAGTTGCCTTTCTTGGACTGCCGGCTGTAGGCAGTGGTGAAGGACATCTAGGACCGACGGGACGACGTTCAGCCGAGTGTCGCGATACAGACCGTGAACGACAAGGCGAAGAAATGCTGGTTGGGGTATTTGGACTTTCTAGTCCTGATTGTGGTGTGGTCGGGCGTGTTAATCTTGATTGTCTAGACGAGCGAGAACTTGGTCGAATTGAAAACGGTGGCTCCTCTGAAAGAATAAAAGTTGGGTAGTAGGTAATGTCACGTAAGTATCATACGAACCTTCATAAATTATTTCTTCAACAGGGCTGTGTTGTAGTAGATCTATACCGTGCTGATTTTTGCTATTTTGCCGTGCCAACTCCAACTTCATTGCAAGGTCCCAATCAGAGGTATCCAAGTCCTTCACGTTATCAGCAAGTATTTCTTCCTCGTCAGTGTCACTGATTTCCGGTGTCATCTCCCTTGAAGGTGTTCTAGAACAAGTAGTAGAAGATTGTCTGGATAAAGTTGGAAGCGGCGAATCCTTGTCTGACTCCAAGTTCCCTCCTGGGGATACTGCGGGCTTCCTGCGCGGCCTTGAAGACCTTGAGGAACCCAAAACAGATAAATTCTCATCCGCAGAGTAGATAGTCGTAGCAGCTGTTGCAGAGGAGCTGGACCGTTGAGAGAATTTCAAGAGGCTGTCACCCGTGGAAGTTGTTTGGGTGTACATTGATGACCGACTTGTCGTTGACTTGGTACGCCTATGGTTGTTGATGGAGCCACCAAAGAAGTCACCCATAGCTGATCCTGGCCGTGAGCTAAAGAGGTTTCTTGAGATAGCATCTAGTCCAAATATTGCGACTCGAGATCTTGCTGTCGGGGTGGAAGGTCGAGAGTCTCTGCCAGTGCGAAATTCGAAGAATCCAAACTGATGGACTAGGCTTCTTGAGCAGAGGTTGAACAACAAGTAGAATCACTTACTGGTCTGTACTATCCGCGAAGGCACTCGTTCAGTTTGTACAATGTCCTCCTCTCCTTCGTCATTGGGATCGTTTGAAGAAAGAGAAAAACGACACAGTCCACCTGCCATAGGTTGGAGTCTGATCCTCGCAAAAGGTGGACCACCAATGCCAAACGGTATTGGGTCAGCAGAACCGATAGGATCAACATGGACGACAATTTTAGTCTTGATATAAGAACTTGACCTTAACATGACAGTGTTAAAGCATCAAATGATCATCATACCTTTTTCTGTTCCTGGAGGAAAGCAGTTCGCTGATAGACATTATAATAAGTTCGAGCGTAAGTTATCTTCCCAGTTTTAGATTCTACTTCCTGTTCTTTGGCACACAACACGACAGACTGGCCGGCGCGAGCACGATAATTTGCCTGAATTCTCCACAAGTTTTCCAAAAAACGCTGCTTGTCGTTTTCCGTCTGGGTTGGATCAAGATTTATTGGTAAAGGTGGATGAACAACTGATAACGAGCGGAATGGACGACCAGACCACCGGTCGGTCTGGTCAAGGGGTGGATTCTCGAAGTAGACATGAAAATCTAAATAGTTCCTTGAGCGCGGCATAGTCATATAAGATTAAAATTCACCTGCGCCCTCAACGTCCGTTACAACAACATCCGTCACGTCAACAACACCCTTATACGTCATACCACTCCTCTTCTTGCCTGATGGCTTGCCACCAGCCTTGGTTACTCTGTCAAGGTCATCCAAGCCGGTTAGTGTTCTACCACTCTTTTCGCCATTGCCAGGGCGCTTAGCAATCAAAATCTTGTCGTCAAAAAGAAATAATGTGCAGTGAAGAGTGGTAGCGGAAGCTCCTGTGGATGATGAACCAGACTGTATCGGTGCATCAAACAAGACATCTTCCACATCAATACAATCAATAAATCTACGTGAGTTTGAAAAAAGCTCAGGAGGGAACCCGTCAATGGCAGCAGAAAGACAATAGAATATCGCCGCTCTTTTGGTTTCTTCGTCGGCTTCAGCGAGAGCAATTTTACTTGCAATTTCATCAGCCTCTAGCAGCTTCACTCGCTGTGGATCATCAGGCGCCATATGCTTCAACATCGTGCGAAATAGCAGAGTATACCGAGGTATCCTCTGCACAGGCTCCATCAGAAGTTCCCTTAGACCAACGCGATTTCGAGCATCCGTGGACTGATATTTGATATGCTGGATTTATTCTATTATATTAGCTCGGGAGAATGTGGTCAATAACGATGCATACATCGATGAAAGAGCCGAAACGTGAGTTTCGTTTGGATAACTCGCGCTCAAATATCGACTGCGCTTCTTCCCTCTTGGTGTAATATTGTTTATACTGCTCGAAACCTCGTAAATCCTTGAAGTGCCGTAGGGCCACATCCCCAACACCGCCTGCTGCTCTAGCACCATTAGGAGCCAACATCTTCTCCAAATCAGTCAGGAAAGCTTCATTGACGGGAAGAAGGTTATCAATGTTGCCAAATAATGTCTTGGCTTCGTATAGCGGGATGATAGCAGTATCTCGGTTTCGGGCAAAACTTCGCAATGGATCTGCATAGTCTGTCTTCAGAATCTGAAGCCGCTTGACATATGAACGCTCGCTCGTAACTAGTTCGTTGATAACAGAAGCCAATGCAGATGTATCTGTCATGGAACGCTGTCTCTGTACAACTCCATCCTATAAACATGGATAATTAGCAACGCCCTCGATTTAATCATAAAAAGAATTGAGAGAGATGGTATGGCAAGATGTTGCACTGATGTTATGTCGCGCTGAAGTAGGATAGGCCTATAGGCAATATGTCTGAATTGAAGAAAAGGCGACAGCAATATCGGCCGTATCCATACTCTGATGAACAAGACAATAATCACTAACTGCATCGCAAAGAGGAGACTCGGATATCGGAGAAAGCATGTTAGATGATGAGTTGTAGGCCAGGGAATCTCCAAAGGAGAGCACCAGTTCTTGGATCTCTATACACAGGGGTTAAATGCGACATATAGGTGATAAAATAACAGAAACAACCTTCAGGTAATCGTTTTCCATTTTCTGAGCCTTCTATAACGACGCCACAGAAAAAGACGCGCTTTGTGACGCTTGCGGTCGCAGCAGCAGAAGAACGACTTCGTGGACGTGGACCATCCCCAGTTGCCAGGGGAATTGTCTTCCTAGGAGAGGTGCTCAATGCCATGAGCGGTGGACGAAATGAAGGGACAAGGCGGTCTTGTGTGTTGGTTAAACCAGTCCCAGTTAGTTCGAGATGATGCAACTTGTCCCAACACCCGCTTCAACTGAAGTTGCGCGGTCACGTGACTTCCTCCCATTCACTACTAGCAATCGACTTATAATACATACTAATACACTCCTCACGTTCGTCGCCTTTTATTTGAACGCTCCTCGGCCAGCTGTGCAAGCATCTTTCGTTTGACCTTCGTGGGCGATTCCGAAAACGACCGTTTTGAACTTGGCGGTGATGCCGAGAGTTCCTCGTTCGTAAGATCTGATAATTCAGATATGCTGTCTGCTTCATTTCTTTGTTGAGCTTCCCCCTCCGACATGTCCTCATCTCCGGAACTAGAAATTGTACAGGGTTCATTTATTCGTTTTGGCGCAGGTAGAATACCATACCCATCATCAATGAATGCCTCTTCCCCTTCCTCTTCCTCTGTTTCTTCTTCACCCCTCCTGTCAAACGCAGAGAATGCTTTGGAAACATCAAGTAATGCATCCCATCTGGTGTTCTCATTCATATGAACTGTTTCCACCTCGTCTCGATTGTATTGCTGGCGGCACCCTGGACAGCGTAATGTTTCGTCTGCTCCTTTTGAAATCTGTGGCAGACATGTATTACATACTATATGTTCGCAAGGTAGGCTAAATGAAGGATGCTCTCAATCATGCATTGACCTAAGCAAGCTTCAAAGCACCCACTTTGAGCATTTACTAAGCTCTAGATTGTCAAGACAAATAGGACAACTCTCACTCTCCCCAAGAGTGACGACCAGCATCAAGTCATTGAACCTGCGAAGCAACTAATAAGGGTGAACGAACACCCTGTATATGGGTAAGAGTTGAATTACCTTTCTCATGCGGTATAGAGAGTCCTCCAAAGCTGCTGCTGCTGAGTCGTCCACCAGCTCCTTTGCTTCTTCCTTAACTTCCTTCGCTTGTAACTTGCTTCCCTTTAGATAGTGCTCTACAAATAAAAGGTTGGCCTACTTTCTCGATCCTTTTTAGATTTTTATTATGGGCCTATCATAAATTATACATTACTCAGATTCTGGTGTGATAGACAAGCTTACAGCTTTGAGTTTTTTGACCTGAGCTTCAAGCTCTCGAATGCGAAAGAGATCCTGGGGTCTTGCCCGTCGTGTTGGTGTAGATGATTTCCTCTCAGTGGAGTCCTTGTGCACTTGCAATTCCCTTCTTATTGTTTCATTCTCTTCACGTAATGACTGCAGTTGCCCTTGGAGCTTCTTTACACCTTTCTTAGCCTTGGCAAGATAGACCTGCAGTGATGTGAAGAAATGTGAGAGTTCAGATATTTGGAGACAGGATCCCTCCATCCCTTTCATACCTCTATATTATTGATTTGAAGTTCACTTTCACCAGAAGAGGAGCGAGAACTGTGAATTTGAACCATTTGTCCACGGGTGTCTCTCATTAGAAGTGTGGTGACGCAAGGTGGCTGTGTATTATTACCGATTATAGGTGATGCGTCATAGTTGCACAAATCACCCACCCTGATAAGTCAAAAAGAAATGCTAACTGCCAGTTTAGCTTTCCTTCATTCTCCGAACTTCTTTCTCAACCAATCATGTCAACAAAACCTCTGAACAAGCAGACGATCCTCGACATTGACCCCTGGTTGGAACCCAATGTGCCTGCCATTATCAAGAGGCATGATGCTTATCGCAAGTGGAAACATATCATTCAACAGCAAGAGGGTGGTTACGAAAATTTCACAAACGGCTATCTCAAGTTTGGCCTTAATGTAACAAAGCAAGGCGAAGTTCTCTACAGAGAATGGGCACCTAACGCGAAGGAGGCTTTTCTCGTCGGTGATTTCAGTGAGTAGATTGACTGCAGACCATCATAGTACCTGACTTTGGACCAGATGAATGGAGCAGAATATCCCACCCAATGAAGAAGAACGAATACGGCGTTTGGGAGATCGTAGTCCCACCTCTTAGGCCTGGTATATGCGCCATTCCTCACGACTCTAAGATAAAGGTGAGGTCACAAACATAGAAAACGCATCATTTGTCACTCCTTATGTAGATCTCCATGATTCTCCCTTCTGGAGAACGGATTGAGCGCCTTCCCGCGTGGATTACGCGCGTCACCCAAGATCTTGGCGTCTCTCCTGTATATGATGCCCGGTTCTGGAATCCACCCTCTTCGGAAAGATACCAATTCAAGAACCCTCGCCCTCCTAAGCTGTCCGGCGGAATAATTGTATACGAAGCTCATGTTGGGATCTCTACTCCTGAGGGCAGAGTAGGCACCTACAAAGAGTTCACCGTAAACGTCCTACCTAGGATCAAAAACCTTGGTTATAACACCATCCAGCTAATGGCCATCATGGAACATGCCTATTATGCCTGTAAACGCTCTTAATCCATTCGTTCATTTGACATCTAACACTCCCGAATAGCATTCGGTTATCAAGTGACAAGCTTCTTCGCCACCAGCTCTCGCTATGGAACACCAGAAGACCTGAAGGAGTTGGTTGACACAGCACATGGAATGGGGATACACGTTCTTCTTGACGTTGTGCATTCTCATGCATGCAAAAATGTTCTTGATGGCCTAAATCAGTTTGATGGATCGGATCACCTCTACTTCCATGAAGGCGGAAAAGGACGTCATGACCTCTGGGACAGTAGACTATTCAACTATGGTTGCCACGAAGTACTACGTTTTTTGTTGAGTAACTTGCGGTATTACATGGAGGAATTTCGATTCGACGGTTTTCGATTTGACGGGGTTACGAGCATGATGTACAAGCACCATGGCATTGGAACTGGTTTTTCCGGAGATTATCACGAATACTTTGGGGATAGCGCTGATGAAGAAGCAATTGTTTACCTTATGCTCGTAAGCTATTTGTTTCTTGGTCTGCTTGAACTTTAGCTGAAGGCGTTTCAGGCAAACGACGCAATGCATTCCATATACCCTTCTGTTATCACTATCGCTGAGGACGTATCAGGCATGCCATTCCTATGCACTCCTGTTGATAAAGGAGGGATTGGGTTTGACTATCGGCTTGCGATGGCCATTCCTGACATGTGGATCAAGCTTCTCAAGCACAAGACTGATGACGAATGGGATATGGGGAATATAGTCCATACTCTCACGAATAGACGCCGTGGGGAGGCAAGCATTGCTTATTGTGAGAGTCATGATCAAGCACTTGTTGGTGACAAAACAATTGCCTTTTGGCTCATGGACAAAGAAATGTGTAAGTCATTCCAATATACACTTGATTGTCTTTATTGATGGTATGCCCAAAGACACTAATATGTCTGATCTGACGCCTTTAACGCCCATAATTGCCCGAGGGATTGCATTACACAAGATGATTAGGTATATGCAACGCTATTCTTTTAATCACCATAGTAATCCCAAATTCTGATAGGTTGCTAACTCACTCGCTCGGTGGAGAAGGATATCTTAACTTTGAAGGCAATGAATTCGGCCACCCGGAGGTATGGACATTTTATTACTTTCAGCTTTGTCTAATGCAGAAGCTCCCAGTGGTTGGATTTCCCTCGTGAGGGAAACAACAGCTCTTTCCACTATGCACGTCGCCAATGGAATGTTGTTGATGATCACCTCCTTCGATACAAATACCTGAATAACTTTGACTCTGCTATGAACCACCTCGCGCTCAAATATCAATGGTTAGAAGCCCCACAGGTATTATCTGACTAATTGTGCCTACAACTCATAAGTAAACCTGTGACATTCAGGCATATGTTTCCTTGAAGCATGAAGTCGACAAAGTCTTAGTATACGAACGTGGTGGCTTGTTGTTCATTTTCAACTTTCACCCTACTTCTAGTTTCACAGATTACCGCGTCGGTGTGGATGAACCTGGGAAGTATCGCATAGTCCTCAGCAGTGATGAGAAAAGGTTTGGGGGCTTCGATAATGTCATGTTAGATGGCTCATTCTTCACCACGCCAATGGAATGGAATGGGAGAAAAAATTGGCTGGAGGTGTATATTCCGTCTCGAACCTCCCTGGTCTTTTCCAAGGACTGACCACTTCCATACTGCTGATCGGTTACTTAATACTTCAGGAAAATGCTTATCCTTATTATTACATTCCGTAAAGATGAAAACGTCGAAATAAAATTTAACCTTGGTAGAGACTCTCCAATACATCCACTATTTTGTCACCAAGGGCAACCGTTCCAATCTGACCGCCAAGGTCCTTTGTCCTTAGACCGAGGCCACCTACGTCTGGTAAATCAAGAACCTTTCGCACAGTGTCTTCAATTATAGCTGCTGGTTTCTCAAGACCAAGAGAGTAGCGAAGAAGCATTGCAGCACTGAGAATAGTTCCAATAGGGTTGGCTATACCTTGACCTGCTATATCAGGGGCAGAACCGTGAATGGGTTCATACAACCCAAGGGTTGTTTTGAAATCGTCGGTGGGCATGGACGGAGCACCTGCCAATGATGCAGATGGAAGGAGACCTAGTGAACCTGGAATGACACTAGCCTGATCTGATAGGCTATAGAACCGTTAAATGTATTGAAAACAGCTGTCAAATTTTATTACCTACATGTCCCCAAACAGATTCTCGGTCAAGATAATTCCGTTGAGCTTCTTTGGATTGGAAACGATGAACATGGAAGCTGCGTCTACGTAGTGGTGATCAAATTTCAGTTGAGGATATTCAATGGTTAGCGTCTCTGTTACGGTTTTTCTCCACAGTCGCGAGGTTGCGAGCACGTTGGCTTTATCGACTGAGTGGATTTCCAATGGGGGATTTGTAGAGAGGGCTATTTGAGCAGCGACACGCGTGATGCGCTGCACCTCGGATACACTGTAGCTCATATTGTCCCATGCTGTATCCTCATCTGGGGCAACACCTTGCTCCTTGCGCCTCCCAAAGTAAACGCCACCAATCAGTTCACGAACGACGATCATGTTGACACCTTGAACGATGTCTGGTCGGAGAGGTGAGTATGCGAGGAGAGACTCTGAAGCGAGGTTCGCCGGACGAATGTTGGCGTAGAGCCCCAGTGCTTTGCGTAGAGCGAGCAATCCAGGCTCTGGGCGAACTTTGGCAGTAACGCCCCATCTTGGTCCACCAATGGATCCTGAGGGCGTTTATTTGTTAGGGACGTATTGACTACAATGTATATAGTTACCCATCAAGATGGCATCAGCTTCTTTGCATGCTTGCAGAGTGGAGTCTGGCAGGGGTTCGCCGTATTTATCAATCGCGTTTCCGCCAAAGGGACGCGGATCTAGCTCGAGTTTGAAGTTTGAAGAGAGATCTGATACTTTTTGCAAGACACGGACAGCTTCAGCAACAACCTCCGGCCCTGTTCATCGCATCGAATCAGAAAATGGAAACATCCATTGGAAATATGTGGTACCAATTCCATCACCAGGCAGCACGACGACGCGGAAGCTGTGAGTAGTGAGGGAGAGTTTGGGAAGAAGGAAAGATGCTACTCACGTTCTGGGGGACATAATTAGTAGTGACTAGGACTTGAGCGCTTGAGCGCTAGGTTGCAGGGCTTTTATGAATGTGGTCCATACTATCGATCGGTTAGTTCGGACAGAGTATACGCTCGGCCGAGTCAATATTATCAGACCCAGTCACGTGTCTCTATTTTTTTAGTGATCTAATCAGTTTTTCTAATCAAGTTTACTGTTGAAGCACCATATGTCTACAAAACCTCGCTGCAAGCACCTAGTCTTGGACGCAGGACCATTGCTCTCTTTATCCCCTTTGCGAGGTCTGGCAGAAAACTATTACACCACCCCCCAAGTCCTTGACGAGCTAAAGGACAAAAAAGCCAGAGAACACCTTCAGCAGCTCGGTTTGGTTCATGGAGTAAATATCATAGTAAAGTCACCAGATAACACAAGCCTAGCTCATGGTGCGTTTGATCTCAATCAAGACGAAATAACCAGATGTAATAGGTATCCAGTTATCCAATGGGCAAAGAAGACGGGAGACTACAATGTCCTCTCACACTCTGATTTATGCGTCCTTGCCTTGACATATTCACTCCATGAAGAACAAGGAAACCAACATACAGCAAAAACAAACACGAATGAGGCATGTGGTGAATGGCCTCCCATTGTACGGACATCAGCTGACCAAAGGACAGTAGATAAACAAGGCAGATTCCATTACCACAGAAGATTCAGAGGTTAAAACAACAGTCGATGACATCACAGAGCAGCTACGCTCAACGAGTTTGGCTCATGAATCAACCGTTTCTGATGAGAATGGGGCAGAACTCAGGAGCCCTCTTCAAGAGGGCCAACTAGAAGAACAAGAACTGCATAATGGAAGTGTCACTGATAAAGAGGAGGCAACAGAGGAGGCTTCAGAACCTCTGAATGTCGAAAGACATGCAATTGAAGCAGAGGAACAGCCGATACCTGCTCTATCCCCTGGTTCACAAGTATTTCAGTTACCACCCACTCCAATTTTCGAGGACCCTTTAGACGGGGATGACGGAGAAGGAGAATGGATTACCCCTGATAACGTGTCTCTGTACAAATCAAGAGCCCTCAATCTTCTACCAAGTGATGGCAATGGAAAACAAACGGAAGATGAAGAAATATGGGCAGGATGTATGACAGCCGATTTCGCAATGCAAAACGTATCGCTTCATATCGGCTTGAACTTGGTTGGACTAGAAGGAAAACGAATAGAGAAAATAAAAACATGGGTGCTGAGATGTCATGCCTGCTTCAAGTGAGTGTTATCTGTTGGAAGTGGTCCTGAGTTGACTGGATGCAGGCTATGTAAGGATAACTCTAAGAAGTTCTGCCCATCATGTGGCAATCCAACGTTGATCCGTGCTTCGGTAACTGTTGCACGACCGGGAGCGGATCCAAATTCCCCTGCACTTCAGGTGCATCTCAAAAAGAACTTCCAGTATCGGCTACGTGGTACCAAGTATTCAATACCAGCCCCGAAACCTGGATCTGCTAAAACAGGCCCAGGCGAAGGTCTAATATTACGAGAAGATCAAGCGGAGTATATGAGAGCACAAAAACGCGCTGAAAGCAAAAGAGAGCGAGAGGAGGCAAGGATATTCAAAGGGATGGTTAATCAAGCGGCCAATAACGCCAGTACTGTGGGTGTACTCAGCAGTTGGATGGACCCAGATTGGGTACCAGAGCTGATAACTACTGGAACCGGAGGCAAGGGTCGGACAACGAAGAATTCGCGGATGGACGGCGAATTGCCTCAAATAGGGTACGGTAAGAAGAATCCTAATGAGCGGAAGCGGCGTAGGTAGTAGTTACTCACATCCCTGCGAATATGCTTTACATTCTTGTTTCGATTCTTATCAAAGTCCTTCTGGTGTTGAACTACAATATTTCTACTTGTCTACGAGCCCAAACTTCTGTTCATGAATCTCCTCTTCTGGAAGGACATCCACCATTTGCTCGGCTTTCCCGTACCATCTGCATAGAGTTTTTCTATTAGACGTGCAGCCACCTCTTGTCGAACTTGTGTCAGGTATTGACGCAAGTAATCTGAGAGTGTGTTTAATTCAAGTTAATCAGATGATCGTTTGCTGCGGACATACCAGCTTCTGCGCGACTAGTGGGTGGCGCATAGTGTGCATTTAAAGGGAAGTTTGCGTCCCCTGGGATTGGAAAATTATCCACTGAAAGGGTATTGAGTGACTTGGACGCTTCAATCTGGTTCGGCGCTGTGCGGGCAGATCCAAGCTTTGCGAGGCAGTCAGAGATGAACAGAATGAGGATGATCAAGGTGCGGTCTGCAGGGCCTTTGATCTCAAAGTTGCGGAACAGAGAGTTTGCTCGGAAGAGATCAATAGTCTCGTCAACGATATCTGGTGAAGATGGATCCGCTGTTTGCATTCAATGTCAAGCGTCGAGGGGCGAACTAGGGAGTTTGTATCTGCCGTACCGATTGGTGCTGGACCACGGATCCTTGTCTTGATGGGTAAGATACCGAAATTGCCGACTTGAGACATGTCTGGGTGTTCATTGAAGGAGGAATGGTAAGCCTGTAGTAGAGGGTTATCTGGATAAATTCTAGTAAAATGGGTTAGAGCTTACTGGCATCCTGAGGGAGACGATGAGGTTATTTGTTATTGTATTGAAACTTAGGTATTGACGTCGATGTTTCGGGCACGTTGTATTCAGGTATGATTCCAGCTGAGAATAGATTTTCAACTTGTCCATCACCAACCATGTCTGATTTCTTAGCCAATGGAAGAGACCCCGACGAACGTGCTTCTCTCATTTCTGTGAAGACGTTGAGGCCCTCCCCTGATACTTTAACCAGTGCGTTATCTTAACTGGGTTGTATTGAACCTTTTGATAACCCAAGTTCGATCCAATAACATTAGTGCTTATCAAACGACTTCGAGCTTTAACTCTCCAACTACTCCCAGTTGAAGTAGAGCCCGACAGTCTCTCTAATCCCACCAGCCGTATCATAACTCCACAGGTGATATCGGCATACCAGAAGGCTGCAGGTGATTTCGAAGAGGCTGTGAGACATAACGCGTCCAAATGCATTAATTTCGTGCCATTCCTGATGTTCTGTAGCTTCCATATGCTCTCTTACGCGCAAGGGCTCAGTTTATGCGTGATGCCAACAACAATCCCGCAGACTATGGCGAGAACCTCGGGCGTGGTTAGTTCTATTGTCCAACATGTGCTGTTTTCTTGATCCGAAATGTTTCTAGCTATCGCCTGTGAAGTCTTAGCGCGAAGAATCATCCATGTATCTCCTAGGGAAAGACTGGCGTCCATTATGTCAACTAGGTTTCAATACACGCGGTCTGATAGTGAAACCAGTGACATGTCAAGTGCCTTAGAGATAGCTATTGATCAACAATGGTTCGCCTGAAAGTTATTGGTTAATACCTTATCATGATTTTGTTTCATTAGTACTATATTTCTTTCTTCCAGCGAAGCCCAGGATGGTTGGTAAACTTTCATCGTTACGCTCTTTGCACGGCTGATATCTGTTTCAGTGGTGAATGCACTTTGGAATGGAGACATTATTCAGAGGAACAATGCGAATCACGATATTGATTGTGGGTACTCATGGATACTTCTATCATGTATAAACGACTCCTCATTTCTCAAGATGTACCATACGTTGAGGTCCGGGACAGTGGGTTTTGGAAGCATTTTGATGCATCACGACTTGCTGTTCCTAGGTAAGTGTGTACAGGACTCAAGTGGAACAATATCTTAGTTGTTTCTCTAGATACCAGAATATCTTCCGCATAGTTGTCTGGTTGATATTTCTGGCGGTGTATTCACAAGCAGGTCTGTGGTGTCTTCATACTGAAAATGCAAGTATCATCTATTGAATAACTTACTAGTCCGGGAGCCCTTGGAGCGTTTGAATCCGTCTCACAAGTATCTTGACGTCTGGGAAATTATCCTGTACATTTTAGCCCTTTCTTTCCTTGTAGAAGGTAGGTTCTTTTTTCTGCAACCTTCTGTACGTGTAAGCTTACTCTACTTGACAAAAGATCTTCACAAGTTCTTGACCCTTATTCGCTTTGCCTCGTGGCGCGTCTTGGGTTTCTGGAACGCAATCTCATTGGTCACTAGTGCATTATTATTATCGGCCTTTGCCCTACGTGTAGCCGGTATCAATGCAACTGATGACAAGGCGGCATCTCTGAAATATAGGAGCTTCCGTGTTCTGAGCTGTGTTTCGCCTTTCATTTGGTTGGCGTCTAATGTCTCTGGCTGCTTCCCTACACTGACAATGGTCATAGGATGAGTGAGTTGTCTCTCTGTGAGGTCATCAAGATTAACTGATTCATTCAAGAACTTGTGACAATATTTGATGGTTATAAGTACGAAACTCTGTATCCATTGCTTAATGATTGCTGATCCCTTTCTAGGTATATTGGAACAATGCAAATCTGTGTTGCAAGAATGCTCAAAGAGTCGGGCATATTCTTTGCTGTGAGTTGACGCGTTCTCTTCCAATTCAACTACTCTAAGATCTCTCTAGTTGTTATCAGTTCTTGCTATCGGTTTTTATCAGGGATTATATGCGCTTGATGCTGCTGATGGGACTACCGATAACCCCTCAGAGGTAGTTGCCATGTTTGGGGACTAAAAATGTTGACTAGGACTGACTATCGCCCAGGTTGTCAATGTGCTCATTCAAGCACTTCTCCAGTAAGGTTTACCTTCTCCCTTGTAGTAATTTCCTGACTCCAGAAGGTCACCAGAATATGGAAAGTTTGAGGAGAGGTGCGTGTCACACTGATTGTTTAGTTTGCAGCTCAACAGGATCGTATCTAGCCCCACCGGTCTCATACTGTATTACCTGTAAGGGAGACATTGTCTATAAGTCACCCACTCAATTAACGCATGTATTCTAGATGGAACACTGTGACGGCAATCATCCTCCTCAATGTCCTCATCTCTTTGTTTTCTTCAGCATATTCAGAGGTAGGTTGCTCTTGATCGGATCTCTAGGTATTGGCGCTCACCGTTCATCAGATAATTGAGGATGCAGAAGCGCATTATCTATCGTTCTTTGCTGCAAAAACAATTGGGATGATTCGAGCACCTGATTCATTTGTCTACCCAGCGCCATTTAACTTGATTGAAGCGGTCTTCATCGCACCTTTCGAGTAAGGCTTATCTGAAGTCTGTTTTGCTATCAGTATCTCTCATCTATTTAACTAGGTTCTTCCCGAACTTTAGGTTGAGCCCGGAAGCCTATGCCAAGGTTTATTCATTCTTTCTTCTTGTCTTTGGCTGGCTCATGATTGCAATAGTTCAACCGTTATGTCATGACGACCATATTCTTCATCCCGTTATCGATTATTGCCCTATCCGAGTCTGCTCGGGGAACTCAAAAAGCCAGCTGGGTAGAAAACTGGCTGAAGGGTGACGTTGGCGATGAGGATTCACCCGAAGTTCGAGATCCTGAAATCGATGACCCAAATTGTGAGGGAAAGAAGATCACCCAGGTTCCTTTCGATGAACTTGTTCAAATGCTCCCAAACACACAACAAGTGTGTTTATTTCTCCTCAAATATCCGTCAATTTATTGACCTGCTATCAGTCGGGTGAAGCTACTATCATCCAAGAGATTGAAAATATCAAACAGCAATTAGCAGTATTGTTACAAAAATTGGACGATTTGAAGGAGTAATTCCTTTGCTGACGAAGATAGCAGGGCTACAGCCTCGGGTTAAATGATCTACTACAGGACTCAATGTGATACATACAGGCTATCAATACACCGGTGTTGCCAAATCATAACAAAATAAAGCTATGTGTTTGTGCCAGAGTTGGGCACCAATTGTGTCAAGACGCTCATGGCTTGTATAAAAAATGGGCGGATCTCGTTGAGTTCCATGGAACAGAGGTTTGGTAACTGTTGAAGGATGAGCTAGATTTCTAAGACTAAGACATGTCTACGAACACTAAGCTCGCTGTGATCGACTTGAGATAGACCAGATCTGCATTTAGCTTGCCTTGCCTCTCGGAGATCCTTTAGCAGCGAACGCAACCTGTCTGGATTTTCGATGTCATCAGGTGCTCTGGCGACACAAATGAATATCACGCATAATAAGATAGGCCCAAATAACGCACATGTCGAGTAGCAATTTAGATACTTCGATATATCGAAATGGCAGCTTGCTGAACCCATTGTTTGTTGTCTCTTCTTCTAGGCGTTCTTTGAGGTTATCTGATGATAAGGCAATGAAATTAATCATAGCTGTGTGTTAGACTACACGAGCATACCAACAGTTAGCCAGGATGGTGGAACAATATGGCACTTTTTCTTGGATTTCAAGTTTATTGCGAGCCATAGAGGTACTTTAACCCTGTTGGGTGGCTTGAGAGGACCGTATGCGCCCTATCAAAGTAGCTTGTGAGGGTACACATCTTTATCGTGCCTAAGCATGGCATACAGAGATGAATGCTGTTCTTTCCATCGAGATTAAAGGTACTATTTCGACAAGCTGTTGGCAAGCGACGAATTCAAGTTCTGATGGAGTTACAAATGTTCGTAGAGTTGTAGGCAGCGACATGGCAATTGTCCAAGAGCGCGTTTTGCCAAAGTGTTCTAACGGTCATGTGACTCGACGCGTCCTCAAGCTGATAGTGCTGTCGGCGTGTCCGCATGTCTATATCCCCTTCATTACCCTGATCACCCCTTGGAATCACACCCAACCATGCTTGGTCCACACACGAAACAGATCAACACTTATGGGAAACGAAGCCATCGAATTATCTCCCATGAACGGTCTGTCAAGGAAATACCAAACATCTTCGATGAGCCAGCTGCACAGATACAATGGGCTCCCATTGTTTCCAAGATGAGGAAGCGAGAAAATGCCGTCGGGAATCATGTCCCAAAGTCACAATCACGGGTGATTCATGTTCAAAGGAAAAAGCCGACGACTCCTGTGATATCCCCGCTGCGAAAGATAAAGAGCAGCAGGGTTATCGAAGACTCACAGCGCCCAGGAAAGGATTCTGGAAGCAAAAAGCCCCCAAGTGCTACGAAGCTTCAGGTTGAAATTGAGCCATTACATCCCATCGACTCTGAGCGCACACCGCTAGCCAATTATCCCTTGAATGTTCCTTCTCCACCAATTGCTTCAACGAGGCTGAAACATGCGAGTGCCAGACGCTCAGCCTTAAAACTATTAAAACCTTCATCCAAGGTTATCGATATGGATATCATTACTCTGGACGAGGATGGCAATGCAATCGCCAAAGAAAGGCGGGTTTCGCACACAAATGTTGAGGTGAATTCAATCAACCGTGATGTTTCTACAAGACCCCAAAGACATCAGCCCATGGTCGACGACTCCTTGGAGAATGGTGAAATTAGGGATATTACCCCGGATCGTCCGGTTATTAGACGACCGCAGAAAAAAGTTGCTCCCAACAGAATTTACTCTGATGAATCTTCATCTGAAGAGGATGAATCCTTCCAATGCGTTTCGTCACTCCCCAGACAATCCATTTCGCCACCTTATGTCACTAACGTGCACCATCACAATAATAATCGACGAAATACTGATGTCCGGGTCCAGGTCACTGCCAGGTCAGCTGCGTCAACCGCCATTATTACGCCATCACATCCTAAGGGTTCAACGTCCACTGGTCGTGCACAACGCGTGCCGTCACCTATCATTCGCCCGCGTCAGCTAACGCCTATTCGTAACGGTGGTTCGACTCGGAAGTTCAATATACCTCAGTCACCACCAACACCTTCAGATTTTGATGAGCTATCTCTCGATTTTGAGGATTTAAGCATTGATTATCTATCATTTCCGAGTTTGTCATCTGATTCCAAGGTTCCAGAATATTTGATACCTCTGCTGCAAGAGTGTCATCAGGAAGATTGCGGACTCCATGAATTTTCCGCCTTCATCGAATCATTCCCTTATGATCCCATCGTGCGGTCATCAACCTCTCATCACAATATCCGGAAGCTGGGCTTCAAGAAGATTGGAGAAGCAAGCTATTCAGAAGTATTCGGGATAGGGGATGTTGTCCTTAAAATAATACCCCTTCGCGATGAATTAGCTGGGCATAATGGAATCGTCACCGGACCTAGAGAGAATGCAAGAAGCGGGCGAGATGAGAGAGAAGGACCAGCTCCCAGTGATGCGAAGGATGTCAGGAAGGAAATTATTGTCACACGAGCGATGGGTGAAGTCTGTGATGGCTTCGTGAAGCTCTTAAAATCCTACGTGGTAAGGGGTAGATACCCTGAATTATTGTTACAACTTTGGGACGAATTCAACGAGACAAGAGGCTCAGAGAGTATCCGACCTGGTCGGTATCTTCTTTCTCAAAATACCCTGATTGATGGTTGATTGACGTATGCATTAGATACGTTTACTGTGTCTCAAGTATATGCTATTATCGTCTTGCCTAATGGCGGTCCTGACTTAGAAGCGTATACTTTCAGCAACCCAAGTAGAACAGGGTGGCGACAAGCTTGCAGCTTGTTTTGGCAAGTGTCAAAAGCACTCGCACATGCAGAACAACTGGTCTCATTTGAGGTAATGGTCCTTTCCTGGAGTCAGCTCAATTATTGAACACTGCTACGTAGCATCGAGATCTTCACTGGGGCCAAATCCTAGTCAAGGACTTGCCAACGGAGTCCACACTGCCTCTTAAATCCTTAAACGTGAATCAGAGATCTTCACTAAAAATACCGGAACCCCAGTATATGGATGATATTGCCAGTGGCATTCAGGCCACTGTCATTGACCTAGGTCTCGCTCGTATGGATGCTACAGACAGCACTGGGCAGGAGAAAGTCTACTGGACGCCTTTCGATGAAGAGATCTTCATGGGTGAAGGTAGTGTATTTTAGATTTCCCTTCTCTGCACGGCTAAGGGACAGGATGCCACAGGTGATTATCAGTTTGATATATATCGTATCATGAGGCATCACACGGGCGATGACTGGGAGGTGTTTGAACCTCTGACAAATGTCATGGTAAACTTTGTATCAGGATCAAATGCAGTTTTCTGCTGATGGCTGTTTCAGTGGCTCCATTACCTTGTTCTCAAGCTTCTCCAATCGAAAAACTTGAAGCCCCCTGGCACTCGGAGTTCGCAAACAACCAGCTTCGCGTTCACAGAGAAGCAATGTTACGATAGTCTGCTCGAAGTCGAGCGATGGCTCAGTGATTGTATTGCTAATATAGCACCCAAGAAAAAAGTACCTAAGGTTCATGCACACAAAAAAACACGAGCATCTACAGTTCGCTTGCCGACAGTGCTTGTGGGACCTCGATGTGCAGCGGATGTGATTCAGTATGGCATGAAGAAAAGCTGGATTATGCCTCTTCCATGATCTCTTCCTCGATACCCTTGCCGCCCATTGATTGAGGCGTATATAATCAATGTAACACCATTGGTATGATGCCCTTGTATCATTCACTTGTTTCTGGATGTGCTAGGTATAATCATGTGATCTATATAACCATGCTAGTCTGTGCAGGAAATATTAGGAAGTGTGATTGTGAACGATATCATAGTCAAGAAGGTGATATAAACTAATGCGGCAAGAGGTATAATTTAATGAATAGCAATGAATTACTATGCTACAATGAACCACCAATACCTATGTGTCCGAAAAGCTCTTCACAGATTGTTAATGGTGAGTGCAGCTTCTGTTTTGCTGACGCATGGCTCTAAATCAACAAGATTCAATAAAAGAATTTTTTGGAAAAGGTTGTCCATAGTCGTTTCTCCATGTGGTAAGATTTGGGTTGGTATATGCCTCAATATGACTGTAAGGACAAACTATATCAGAAAGGGTTATATTGCGATATTGTGGAGTAAAGCATACTTCTTGATGTAGTCTGCCGTAGGATAATCGTGGGGATTACATCCGATGTTGATTGCATGAGGTGGCTGGTAGACTCGAACATAATCAACCCGAAGGTGATTCGGGAATGTCAAATGCGCAAAGTCAATAGGACCAAAGTTCCGTGACATCCCAAGATTAAGAATCAAATACTTGAAGCAAGTTTGTCTGAGATTTCAGTGCCAACATCTAGAACCAAAAAAACACACCATAGGCTCTGACGGCACTGGCCTTGCTGATATTTCAACCGTGGGATCGCCTCTTAGTCCTTCAGATCGGATCGTCCAGGAAATTTTATTGTCAGAAAGCCAGGTGATATACTTGGAACTTGTTGAGAACCAAGTAAAGGTAGCGGAAAAATGTTGTGTAACTCACAGCATCATCATAACCTTTGGAACAGATCTTATCAGTGTTATCCGTAGAAAGGGCATTAGTCCTTCTTACCTGGTTTGTACTACACAAAGAATCATCATTGCATATGGATACATTGGGATCAGTGGAAATACATACCTCAAATCCATAAATAGAGAAGCACCCATCATTTAATTCATAACACCGCTGATTGGTGTCGGTGACAACAGATGTAGCCTGCTGAAAGACGTTACCAACGAAAGTATTTAGTCTTGACAAGGAAGGATCAGTAACGATCATGTTGTCAGTTGTATTGTCCCAGGCATAATTGCGATTGAACGGCTGAAAAGCTATTGGAGAAACGCAATCTGTGACAACTCATAATACTCACTGCCCATTGTGCAGATTGAGAGACTTGACCTGTACCAGGGAGTCCCGAGACCTGAAAAGGAGGTCAGACTCTGAAGATTAAGGGACGCAACTGTCGTACTTGAGCCTCTAACATGTCAATCTCTGGGGCGGCACGACCGACATATGTGCCATCCTTGTGTTTTGGCCCTGGATGATCCTCCCCATTGCAGGTACACCTGGACAATTTCTGTCCGGGAAGATATGAAAGCACACCATCATATGCATGGTCGCCATCCACCGTTGCAGCAAAAGGTTGGCCGTTTAGTGTTTGGTTAGGTGCAGTACCCACGTCGCACGAGTCATACGAATATGGCCACTAACGTAATAATACTGTATATGAGTCCTATACAACAATTGAGATGGAACACTTGAACTAACCATGCCTTCAAGTGTCGCGCCGTAACCAGCCCTTCCTAGATTACCCATTGTCCAAATTGCTGGCCACATGCCAACAACATTGCTTGCATCAGGTAATTGAACAGACGCCTCGAACATGCCGCCTGTAAAGCAAAATTTATTCCTGTGAACTTGGTATGATTATGTAGTCATAATTTGAAAAAAAAACAATAAGCTTTGTACCATGATGAGATTAAACCTTGTTTCCATTAGCAAGGACAAACAAAACTGATAAAAACGACTCACCCCCTTGGAAGTTCAAATCGTGCGTTTGAATTTGAGAGAAAGTGATGACCAGCGACCCATTTTCCGTAGTCACCGCAGCAGGATCATACCATTCCAGGTTGTTTGTAGCCTGTGCGGTAATAATGAGTGCCTTGCGTTATGGGCGCTGCACACCTCCGTCACTCACCCAATAGTGAAGGTCTGCCGCTTCCCAATATGGATCATCACCAGGGTAGAAGGTGCGCCCATCTGTATTAAACTCGTCCGAAAAGACTAATATCCAGTCAGAGCCATCCCTGTAGGATGCCTTGGTATACACCTCTTTTGGCGTGTCCAAGTCTATAAGTCCAAAGTTACCCATTGATGGCACCTGCCCCGAGTATGAGGAACGCAATTGCACAGAGTAACATGACTTACTTGGCCGGTTGCATTAATCCCACCCAGATTAAAACCAGATGATGGGACCACCGAGTTGTTCACATAAGTTGCGATAGGATAACCGACGCTTGAAGTGATTAAGCACAAAGGTCAGCGAAGGAGGTGGTCATTGAGCACTCACAACAGGGCAATGATTCCAGCACATAGAATGGTAAGACAACCAATGTTTGCCAGTCCTCTTCTAGAAAGCGACACGTAGTCATGCATTAACTCCTTTCGCAACGGAATGTCTGGATCGTGCAACGAATCATCCGGCTCGACTAGGTCAGGATAGAGGTCTGAACCCCATGAACGCGGGTCTGGTGAAAGGGAATACTGGCACGCGTGTTGTTTGAGAAACCATCAAGAAGTACGAAGTCGAAGAAGGGATGTCACCTTTCCGGACAATGAACTGAGTCGTGAACTGGCAAAGGAGTAAGGAGAATCGGTTATTGACTCTGTCTGTCGTATTTGGTTCAGTGACCTAAGATGCAGTACGAGTCCTGCAACGAACCCAGCTGTTTTTGTGTAGGACTCCAAAACTTGGGGAACGAAAAGTAGTGGGAGAGTCAGAGTAGAATGACTTTGGGAAAGACATGGTAGAGTTGGTGTATTGGAAGAAGGAAGGAAGACGGAAGCGATGTAGTTGTCAGACCAGTATCTGAGAGTATGTAAGGGTGGTCTGATAAAAGAGGAGCGGGTGCCATGGCGAAGCCACCCGGACGAAGTTAATATTTGCGAACCCGGTGAGAAGGGGGACAGATCATCTAGAAAATCCATGGGGAATAAGTGGCGGCCCCATCACGGAATGATGGTTTACACGAAGTATCCATATCATCATACAGTAGGCTGTGGAGTGGTGTTAGGCAATTTCCAGGTGTGCTGCGGGTGTGATTCGGGGTCAAAGATAATGCCATAATAGCAAGGCTTGAGCTGGCAATGCGGCGTACACGGTACTCCAACGCCATGACGCCTGTCTTTATGTCACAACTCAGTATTCAAGTACTCAGGGTAAATAAAAGTACAAAACTCACCTGGCGCTTCCTCAATCCTGCTACTCATTCCCATGTCATCTCACATATTACGTCACCTTACTCATGCTCAACTCCCTTCCTAGCGAGCTCATCGCTGAAATTCTAGGTAATCTTGACCTTGCATCCCTCATAACCACCTCCTACCTCTCCAGACGCTTTCATACAATCGTCTCAGATTCATCTCTCAATCCATGGAGGCCTCCAATCTTGCGAAATCTACGTCTGGCAATTTATGAAGATTCGTTGAAGCATCTGAGTATCCGTTCAATCGTTCCCAGGCATAATTGGATTGAGATCCTGAGTTTGGCAAGACCAACCTTCATTCTCTTTGAAGCCACACTACCTAATTTGAAAGCATCTGAATGGGAGGAGTGCTTTTCTCGGCGATTTCTCCCCGGTTGGAAGAAATGGAAGAGAGACGGTTCTTGGAAGGAAGCTTTCCTTAAGTCAGCGCCATCATACACAGCTTCAATCCATCAAGCGCGATTCACCCCCTCTCAGATTGCTCTATAGGGTTTGGCACCGCAGCGTCACATATTGCTCGTCAGATGAAGCTTGGACAAAGTTCGTCACATATATATATATATGGTTGGTAGTTAAGCACTGCTCTCAATCTCCTCAGATTCATCGTCTTGAATCGAAACGGCTCTGCTAATGAACTTGAGGCCTCATCTCGTAATTTCAATCCCTTTATAATATTCAATGATATTAAGTGAGCAGAACCTGGTATATTAATCTCAACGTCTCATGGTTTTTGTTATATTATACATATAGGTTGCAAACTGGGTTAGGGCATCTTGAGACACAGATTAGGGTTTGTACTTCTTCACGCTATACCTTAACATACACCGAGGATATTAGGTTGTTGTCCAACTTGCGGATGTACGGATTCTCGCCTTTGGGACACTGAGTAAACGAACACGTCTCTCAGTTAACCCAAATGCTCATGGTTTTTTACATCCTCCTGGTATCGAAAAGGATAATGACCAAATACAACACCCATATCTACAATCGAACGATTTGATAAATGACTACGGAGTTTATCCATCACAAAGCCGAGCAGGCACCTCGCGTGCGTACTTCATCTTTTGAAACACAATAGCAGGTCTAGACCTTTTATAGTGAACCACCCTAGGGATCCTGTCTTGTATACTCGTCTACGATATCCATTGCCTGCATTAATACATGAAAACTATCCGTTTTATACTCCAGGTGGCGGCGATAATCGTTGGTTCGGTTCCGGCGAGGTGGAAGAAGATGGTTTGCAATGGGTTGGTCGAATGCTGTTAGTTCCAAATCGGCCATTTGATGACAATGTCCATTAAGTCTCTTCCATCACAGAATTGTTGCCCAGATTCTGGGCTCAAACGACGGTACTGCGGGGCAAGAGAGCGAGCAGGGACGCCAACAATACGCGTCGATTACATGGCGTGATCTTTGGGCAATCGCGCCTTGGTTAGAAGAAAGGGTAACGAAGAAGATAAATGGTCCGGGGCTTGGTATAGAGTGATATTACCGAAAGAGGGTTTATTGACTGTGAATTTAATTTCAGTGTCTTTGGAATGCTCGAGTAGTCTTGCAAAGATGCAGTACAGTATGGTGTATCTCCGACTCTGTGGGGAATCCTCGCAAAAAACCACGTGCTAACAAAATCGCCACACAATTATATTCTTTTTCCTTTTCAGGTGTGTCTCCTACCAGTTTCCTCCGCTCTCAGCCACACTCAGCCTGTCTTGACAATTCCAACAAACATTATGCTGCTTGCCTTCACCACCACCCGCCGTTATTAAGACATGACTGCTCGACGTTCCTGTATTAATTGTCTTTATTATTATTACTATTATTACTTCAGGAATTTCCAATACCCATTGTCGGGATTTGAACTTGACGCTTACAAGATCGGGGATTCGTGCTGAGGCATGACTCCAAGTAGCCAAAAACAATTAGCAACATCAAGTCGCAAATGGACACCTTGTCGGAGCAGTCGTTGAATAAAAGCCGAGCTTATGACACGATTAAGCGCCCTCCGTATCTCTAAATCTTTCCCGTGGTTTTCCTGCTTCTTTGATTCCTTGGTACGCCGTTGCTGGACAGCGATTCACCCAATAAACACGATGAGTCGGGTAAGTTCACACCCTTGACATACGCGTCGGCAACATGAATAACACATGAATGCTTATTTCCAGAAGCCGTTAGAGAAAAAGGAAGATCAAACAAGTCACCATCAACAGACCGCCCGAGCCAGACCTAAAAAGTGGACCTCTCTTTCCAATTTTCCTCAGTGTATGTCAACTGACCTGAATTAGGTTGCGTAACTGTTCAGTTTGCACAAAGGTGTTCTCCCAATCGTCCGGTTTAAAGGCTCACATGACCGTCCAGTAAGATTTCCTTTCTAATGTCATATACGTCATTCCATTCCAACGTCCTATCCAGTACAGGAGAAAAGCCTAATCGATGTCGATACAGCGACTGTACGGCTGCGTTTGGTGATCCTTCGTCGAGGTCGAGACACGAGAAAGAGGTGCACAAACTCAAGGGACACACCCATCGGTGTCCCTTCCATGGTTGTACGACGACGTGAGTTCCAAGTGTGCTACGATGGAACTAAAGACCGTAACTGATGGGCATCTTTCCATCAGAATTAAGCGTGCATCTGCATTCAGCACCCATGTAGAAAACAAGCATGGTGTGACACTCACTCCGAGCCAGGTTGCGAGCTGTGTTGTCGTCGCGGACGCGTTCGAGCAAGTGGCGTTAAACTCCTATATTGCGAAATCGACAGCTGGTCTAAGTGATGTGCCCCGGGCCAAGTCAACACGAAACACTACCAGTTTTGAAGAGCACTCTAATATAAGCCAGGCAATAGACCCCAAGTGTGAGTGTTGTTCAGTAGCCGGCTGTGATGATTCGAGTTTTTAATTTCCGACCCAAAAGTATTGCAACAAGGTCATCATTCGGCTGGTCACTATACGGCGCCTTATGAGACCCCCTTGCATATACTCAAGGCTGCATCGTCAAATTATAGGCAGGTTGACAGTCTGGACTACTTCGGCGCCTATGATTCATTGCAATACTCAACAACGCCATGGATGTACAATAGTTCCCAACCGTGTCTGGATCTCAACTCCCTATCACTACAAGGATTTCCCAACGATCCGGGATTGTTGGGTTTGATTCCATCCACTGTTCCCGTCTCGATAACATGTTAGTTTATGGATTCGCCTTCTACAGGTTACTTTGGTGTTGCATGGATTTTTCTGTGATGGGTGTATTGATACCATTTATCTACTAATGTATGTATATTGATTATAATGTTATTATATGTATGAAACAGCGGAAGAGTGGCCAGTGCCATCGGACGCGACGAGCTGGGCCAAACAGAAATTGATGTTGTAACTTGTGAGAAATCGAAAAAAAACCGCATTAGACGCGCCTTTGTACACTGTCTCCTCTCACCATCCCCATCCCCGTCCCCGTCCTTCAGCGACTTGCCCTTCGTCGCTCTCACAGGCGGCTCGCTCACGAGACCCTCTGTTTACTTCCCAAGGTCCCACACTTTCCTTTTCCCTTGATGATGCTAGCTTCACCACTTATGCCCGCCACGACCTTTTCTCCACCGCATGCATCGGAAGATTCACTCCAATACCGACCTTCCAGGGATTTAGACGCCTTCAACAAGTTACTGCCACCTCCTATCGAATTTGTAGAGGGCTCCTCCTCTGGGACGCTGGCCGTCGCGGAGGGAAAGTACGAGCCTATAAATCCATCTCCCAAGAGCAACAAGACAGATGTGAGTGTCAAAGATTTTTGTACTCTTTTCATTGACCCCGGATTCGTTGCTATCTAGACATATCAGCGCCACGAAAAGCCTCAGACGCCCACCTCTCCATCAAGAATTTCACACCACCCCTCAACGCCGTCAGGCGCCAAAAGTCATTCTGTGATATCACTATATCCTGGGGGGGTTGATACCTCCTGGCCAGAAACATACAAACGGGGGTCTGGTCTGAATAACATAGGAAATACCTGCTTTCTCAACAGTGCTTTGCAATGCTTGCTCCATACCCCACCACTCCTACGTGTCCTGATTACTCACAAGGATAACTGTACGTCTTTGTTCATGTCAATAATATATTTCACGGTTCTCAATCCTATGCAGGTCGTGTAGAGAAAGGATTTTGCATGTCTTGTAGCTTGCGCACCGTGGCAGTTAATGCTCATGCAACGAAGCAGGCTTTTACCCCTACTCCCGTCACAGAAAGATTACAAAGTACGTACCACCCCCCCAAAACACACATCTCAGACGTTGAAATAACTACCAGCAATTGCAAAACACATGCGGAGAGGCCGGCAAGAAGACTCGCACGAGTTTCTCAGATATGCCATTGACGCGTTACAGAAATCTTGCCTCGCCGGTTACTCACCGTAAGTTGTCCACGGACTTTTGCACCCTTTTCACTTGCATTGGTACTCACTGCCGATAAACGACACTACAGGAAGATAGATCCTAAGCTTGCCGAGACTACCTGGGTCCACAAAATATTCGGAGGCCGTTTGCGGTCCAGAGTGACGTGCCATGACTGCGGCTATAACAGCGACACTTTCGATCGCATATTAGATTTAAGTCTTGATATCTTTCGGTCGAACACCCTGAAGGATGCCTTGCGCAAGTTCGTTTCTGTTGACTATCTCAAGGGCGCGGACCGGTACAAGTGTGAAAAGTAAGAATAGCAGCAGCGTCAATTGTCAATTCTTTCTCAAGACTTGTTTCTAGATGTAAAAAGCCAGTTACTGCAGAAAAGCGATTTACGATACATGAAGCACCTATGGTACTGACTGTACACCTGAAAAGATTCTCTCCGCTTGGCCGTAAGATCAGTCACTATGTGGAGTACGAAGATCGCTTGAATCTACAACCGTTTATGAGTGAAGAGCGACATGGTCCCTCGTATTCGATGTATGGCGTGATATGTCACGCAGGTAGTGGTCCCAACTCTGGGCACTATTACGCGTACATTAGAAGCAAGGACGGCCGATGGTGGGAAATGAACGACGAGATTGTAACATCCCTCAGCGGGCCGCCTGTCAACAAGAAGCATGCCTATGTACTTTTCTACCTACGGAACAAAGGTCAAGGTCTAGAGGCAGCTGTCAACTCCACAACGTCACCTGTACTAAAGAATCCAACCCCGCCATCACTCAAAGGTGGGATTGCTGCCGGTATGAAGAAGCGCAAGGAGAGAGAAGAGGACGAGGAAGATGAGGAAGAGGATACAGGAGAAAAGGTGGTGGTTGCAAAGCCGTTCATTGGGCCTGTGATCCCCGAGTCGCTTAGGAATCCAAGTGCATCTGGAGTCAGGGTAAAAACGGTTCCTATGAGGGTTTTGCAGCAGCGGTCACCGCCAAAGACGATATCGGACGGTGCAAAGGTGCGACAGGAAAAGGCGGCGGGGTTGTTGGCCAGCTTGGAGGACTATGACTCTTCATCTGATGACGAGGGGGAAGATATCCAGCCAAACCATGAAGTCCCAATAAAGTCACCATCGTTACCGCCACCGTCATCGCCTACCACAGTATCTGCATCAGAGCTACCACCCCCGACACCTAATACAAAGAAGCGGAAAGTCCCAGACAATGGTGATGAAAGGAGCCACTTTGGGGGTCGTCATATGCGTCCACAAATACCACTGGGCTCGCGGACAACGGGTTATACTTTCAAACCTGGAACGAACCCATACAATAATCTCTTGAAGACATACAGTAAAAAACGGAGACCAAATGGAATCTGATAACGGCGGGAGCACCTTTATTCCTTGTTCGCTCCTCAAATTGCTAACTTCTGTACTAAAATTAATTTTTAATATTCACCGATGGACGGTGCTTCTTGTAATGGTGCAAGTACGAGAGAGCACGTGAGCAGAGTGCAAGACAACATTTTTATAGTTTTGCTTTGGCTTTCTCAGTAACAGACGATACTTTGACATTATTTTTGTTCCCTTCCTCCCACCACACAACCGTAACTGTAACATCATCTCTGTACCTCCGTGAGTAAGGGGCAGGTATACTGAGACGCCGTCGAAGAGCAAATTCATCCCCTCCCCCAAATGCATTGCGGATAAGATGTGCGCTCATATTTTCATCTTCAAATGCCCAATGCCCTTCTGTCTTCATGTCTTTCTTTCTCTTGCCCTCCACCCCAGGCGATCCCTGCGTTGTACTAACGAAGTTTGGCAGCTCTGCCCTTGGTATCTTGCCCTTGAGACCAGCAAAACGGCCCGCTACCAAGTTCACAACCTCCTCATTCCTGAGGATCCACAAAGTTAGCATGCCGTGTTCTCTACTTTGGAAAGGGATGGTAGTGACGTACGTCAATTCGTCCCATAAACCATCCGTGGCAAGTACAATAAAGCGGACAGCACCATCGGTCGACGAAGGGTTCCCACCAGAAGAAAAGTCCATCTTCCTATGCGTGACGACCGGCGTAGCGGTGACATATGGCGGCGTCTTGAACAACGGTGGCGGTGGACGTAGTGGCTTGTTGTTGCCAACCATGAATGCTGTATTAAGACTAACCGAGAGTAACCAGTCAGACAGGTAAAAGGGTCAAAATATAAAGAACCAATGGACGGACGTCTCTTGAATCGGGAGCGGCCACTTGTATCGTGCATCCCCGAATGCACGCGACGGTTCTAGACCACCGAGAATCCGTCCCTCTCGTACTACATAATCAGCCTCATCCGGTGGATGTTCTGATTGAAGCCTATGGTAGTGTCATTAGAAAGATTACAACACGATTACTGTGTCTACGTACCTCCTCTTCTCATTGGGGTTCCTACCTGTTTGATCTTCACTCAACGCCTCAATCCGCCACTGACCTTTGCCATCGCTGGTTGGCAACCAAACACCAGCGACGGCCCGACTGTCGCCAGTGCAAGCAACATACAGATCTTGATTCGCTGTATCAATCACGGCCATAATAGCACAACTACCTAAGATTATGTATTCATAAATGAAACAGCAAAAAAAGGGGGAGCGGAACGAAATAGTACCTGAAACGGCTGGTAGCATGCTCGCCAAAGCCAGAGGATGGTGACTAAGGTCGGGAATAGTCTTATTCTTTCGAGATTCATCGTCTATATTATTGGCTAGTATGTGGAGTGGTGCGTTCAGAAGCTCAGCATCTAGCTTCGTGAATGCGTTCTGGATTGCAGCAGCTACTCGCTGAGGGCCAGATTCGACGATTAAACTTGGAGTCTTGGGTGACCAAATGAGGGACCTGAGACTTCCCCAGTATCCACACTTGGGGGGATCTTGCTTCTTATCGAGTTGAGAAAGCTCCAATGCAACCGCGTTGATAAGGACGCGTGAGAGCAATTGGGAGGTTTGAGTACCAGAATGACCGTCCATTACACTAAAAAATAAGTAGTCTCCAGGCGCTAATGGGTCCGAAGGGTCTCGCTGAATGATTTGGCTAGAGTTTGCGTCTTCAATTGGATCGTTGGAAGGTAAATAAGCGGTCGTGTGATTCCAGACGAGACCGTTGGGACGCACATGCGTCTCCGAGGTCGCGTTTCCTTTAATGCGCTCTTCTAGAGCTGCGAGAGAAAGTAGAGGGAAAGTCTTGGGTGACATCGACACCTTGCCGTCTGGGCCGCGTTCCCTGACGTTGATGCTGAAGGATTGCTGTTCTCGCTTGGATTTGTAGTATATATAAGCTGGCGTACCAATAAGTAAAGTGGTTGCGAGTGGCTTCCACGCACGGCGCAACATCAGGAATGGAAGATGAGCGACTGGCTGGAAGACGACGAGGGAGACAGCGACAAGAGGAAGGTACAGTACAGTGACAGCAGCACGAATCACGTGCCTTCCGGTAATATGATTGTTGATACTTGTTTGTTATACACATGTTGTTGCCCTTACGTGTTGGAAAAGCACGGTTGCCTCTTTCTGTGAGTGAGGTATATTGACATTCTGAACAAAACCATTTATTGTCCAACCAATGTCCCAGATACAAGACGACGGCTCAGAACCCCCCAGTTCACAGCAGCCAGATGCACAATGGCTTGCGAGTCTTGGGATAAAAGTCAGAGACTTTGCATACGAAAGTACTCTGCCACCCATCGCGCCTGTGTACTACTTGCCTAGACAGATCCAGCCCGATCCTAGAGCATTGAGGTCAGATCTACAAGGGCCATCAACAAACGGGGATCTCATTAAGAGGCAGGTAGAAAGGAAGCCAACAGAGCCATTGCTCTCTGGACTTACTCGACAACGTGGATTCTCCAACATACATGAATACTATCAAGATGATATACCCAGCTCGCAATCAAGCTATAATTCGCAGCAGTTACAGCTTTCTCAACCACCAATAGAGTATTCGCAAGATTCAGAAGGATGTATCAACACCCCCGTAGTCACACCTAACGGTTCGTTGCAATGGCAGACTACTAGGGATGAGAGTGATATTGGCACTCTGGCTACGGCACAAACAAGTCAGCCTGACTCGCGTGGCAACAGTTTTTTTTCGATTTTAGCACGGCAGGGAACTGTGAATAGAGCCCAAACATCCGCTATCTCGTCACCACTCTCGTCCCCTTCATCGTCGGTACGCATATCGCCTCATCCTTCTACCTCCACGCCTGCGCCGAAATCAAAGTCAGCTATACACCTCCCTATCTCTATCTCTCGATCAACTCGCTCAGTCCATCGCCGAAAGGTACAGCGGAACAGCGATCCTTCTCCGCCTGTTGCTGGACCGCCGAGTCCAAGATACTACCTTCGAAAACGGCCCGCAAGAAGCCCTCCGACAAATAGCCCCTTGAGCAGAGCAAAAGGGCGAAGTGTAACTATTTCAATGCAATCGTCAGCAAAAGATGGACCGAAAACAAGGACATATTGTGAGCGCCGCCCCAGGGTACAGGGGAAGCAACGGTGATAAATTCAAAGGTGTACTGTACTGTATTGTAGTGTACGGCATCCGAGGCTTAGTGGTATGATCGATCGGGCGAGACATCTAACCGCGTGTGAAAATGTCAATAAATGGCAATTTGAGAGTCATCCATCCACACAGGCCCTCAATGCAGGTCACCGTCTCCCTCCTCCCAGTCTCCCTCTCTCTCGTCCACATCCCTCGCTCTCGTCTACCACAGCTCTCTCATCCCATCCTCCGCCAAATTCTTCAATCAAATCCCGTATTCCTTAACGTCACCTCAAACCAGATTGAGCTCAGCATTTTTGCAGACTCCCGTTCACTCGAAGAGTTTGAGCTCATCGCCAGACGAGACCGACACAAGCAACGCTCCAGATCTGGCTCGGCCTCTTCTGCTCGTCAAACCTTTACTCACGAATTTGAGCCTATTGAGATATCGTACGAAAAATGGCGTGTGCTACAAATAGATTCTCATAGTGACCAGCTCGGTATGTCCCACAAAATTCTTCTATTCCTCGTCCGCTGAGCAGGCGGCTCTTCAGATTCCTCCGGTGCCCGTGCAATCGAGCTTTCCGCTCCCTTGGCCGCCGCAGGCATCTCAATACTCTACCAATCCTCGTACATGTGTGATTACATCTTCGTGAGCTCCTCCCCCACCGTCGTACTCCTAGAGTCTGAGTGTAATGTTTCATTACAGGTAAAAGAAACTCGTCTACATGAAGCTCTCGATTTACTTTCCGCCGCTGGCTTCGACCTCTATACTGACACTGGCTTTTCTACCCCTGACGAACTCACCGGATCAAATCATGAAAGCGGCGCTGGCTTGCTACCAAGCTCTGGCGCTATTCTAACACGTTGTCCAAGTAGCACCAACAGCTCTTTTCTATCTGCCGCTGAATCACTATTAATTGCATCGTCTGACAATGACGATGCTTCCACCGACTCTCCTAGGTCCCACTCGCATTCCCCATGCATAGCCGATGTCCGACTGCTGCCCACCGACTTGGCATGCGTCGGTTTATCAGATGAATTGGGAATTGACCACTGGGGTCTCAAGATTGTGAAATTGGTCGCATTCCCTGATCTCATATCCCCTGTCCGAACGACCACTGGCCCCCACCCAAAATTATTCCACGAGAACCTTAAACATCCCTCTAGACCAACTTCCCCATCTATGGAAAAATCTAAATTATCGGATCTGTTCTCCTCATATAAAGCTGCAGACGTGCTACTCTCACCCATGTCGTCTCTCTCATCCGATGACGAAGACGACGGCTATTTCTCGCATTCACCTCAAAATAGGCAATTGCAATCAAAGTTGACATCACAATCACAGCCAGACCTCACAAAAGTGTCGCTAAGCAGGCCATCAAAACACACGCCCCTCTCCGCATCTATAGTCCGTGGCTCTGATGGCCCCACAGTGGACATGTCAACCAGTCTGTCACCCAAACAAATGAAGACTAGGGTTCCCTTTTTCAGCTTTACGCGAACAGCGGAAGGATCGTCCCTGACCACAGACGTGTACCTGCTTGCCACTTTATTCCCTCCGCACGAGCGCCATATGGTCATATGTGGCGGCGAGCTAGACGCGATAGATGATCGGCTGATCGCCAGTCAGGAGTATTCAGACGACGAGGTTGACAATGGTGTCTCGTCCGACTCGCAAGGAAACATCCTAAAATGTCTACAGATTGACTTGCGTCAGTTTGGACTTGGTCAGTCGTGTTGTATACTTTTCTTTCTTTCTTTCTTTCTAATATTCGAACGGGGGACTGGTATTTTAGATAAGCATGGCCTCGTGAATCGCTTCTCCCGCGTATTAGGAGAGCATGGGATCAATCTCATGTACAGCTCAACTTTCAAAACCGCCAACCTACTGGTGAGTTGATTCGTCATTTTTACTTTTATTGTTGTTCCACTCCGCAAATGGTCCATATTGACAACGACCGTGCCAAAAGGTCGACAAGAGGCGTGCAAACAGAGCACAGCAACTGCTTCGCTTTTTGTAGATCAGATATGGGTAACCCGATCAGTAGGAACTATATTCATTTTCATTTTCGCTTTCACTTTCACTTTTTCTTTTAATTTCTAATTCTTTTCTTTTCTTCTATTCTTTTCTTTTTTTTTTTGTTTGGGCTCAGTCAGCCCCGCCTTGGCAGGCTGCTCGCACCACACGCTCGTTTTGTGACGACAACAACAACAACAACAACAATTGTGCAAATGACAATTCAGATCGCGGAGAAAAAAGTCCCCACCAAGAAAAAAAAAGGGAAAAGCCATGACTACAACTTTTTCTGAATTTCATCTATAGTGATGTATCAGTTGACCCATAACGTCATCTTTTGAGCCCCACAACACCTCCCCTCCCAAATCACATGCCTTTTTCTATTCCTTTGATCGGCGACAACTTTGGATATTGTAATACATTTCAGTGCATAATGTTCGCTTTAATATTCGTTACCCTTTTCAATTCCCAGATAGCTGTATCTCTAGCAAAAAAGGGCTCTCCCTTTAAATCAGAACGAATGAGAGTAACTGGATTAAGCGCTATTGCCCGTACATGGCAACTACTAAATCAATACAGTATATAGGATCGACAAATCGAGTAGGGATGGTGATGTATTGCTCGTGTGCGAGTGTGTGTGTGTGTGCAAGTATGATACAATGCGAATGCGGTTGTGCGAAGTATGCGTGTAGTGCTTGGTAGCCCCATAGGTCAAATGAAAGAGAAAAAAGAAAATGTTTCTCTAAGTGACCACGGTATAAGATGTCCGCGTAGCAACGCTCTGATACCATTCATCAAACGGGGGCAGCTCATCTTCCTCATCAACATTCCCCTGTGGTGATACCGGTTGAGACTCGGAGGGTAGTCGTTCACCAACCTCCCGATCACGATTACCACACTCAAACCCCATCGAGCTATCATCAGTGAAAGGTTTGTCATCAATGATAATATGACCCAAAAAGTTATTCGCATCAGGGTCAGTAGCAATAGAAAATAATGGGTTCGTTTGAATAGACGGGGATTCGAGATGAAAGACCCCATATCTGGTTTCATCATGACAGAACGAGTCATCTAGTGGTGTTGCTGGGCAAGGTGTCCCAGGTTCAGAGTCTGATAAGGTTCCAGAAGGATCCATGTCCTCAGGATATGTAAACCCTGCAATGAGAACGATTTGATCACCGCGTGGTGGGTACAGCGAACCCCAGTGATCTTCTGAACCATCCGGGCTGTTCGTATAGAGTACCATCCGATTGGGAACGACCAAATAACGACCACACCCATGATCCTGAGGACTATTTGTGGCATTGTTCCAGGAAACCCAGGGGTCTTGTGGAGGCGGCTCATTGATAATGATATGTGGGACAGTGAACGGAGAAGTGGAGTCTATCACGATGGTTCCCCTGTATTGGTTCGTGCGCTTGAGAAATGGCTACTCCCATTGTATAAGCTCTCTATATCCTAGGGACCCATAAAACTACCTCACCTCTGCTGGATCCGTCCATTGGAAGGGTTTCTCCACGGGACATACATACTCTTGCGAGATCAGGAGGGATCTCGCGGCTGCACTGGCAGCAAAAGCCTGTACTGCAGTTGAGGTACAGCAAACGAGATTGAGAAAGCATGAGAACGCACCACTGCTCGCTGGTAGTGCTTGAAGAGTGCAGTAACGATATTGCACATAGATACACGCTCGCGCATTAGCGATGAGGTCTATACCGAAAAACTGTTTGTAAGAGGGCGCAAATTTTAAAGTGAGGCGCCACCTACGAAGCGATTGAACCGTGAAGTGTTGAAGACTGGCTTTGGTTTGGGAGCGAGCGGGTCGGTGGCTGGTGGCGGTAATGAGTGGCACGGTAATGGCCATGCGAGGGAATGGTCGAGAGTATTTGGCGGGGTTGGAACCATGAGGCGTTCGGGGGACTGAGGACTTGTAGCGTTTAGCCATGGAGTGTAGTAGTCATCAGGGCTGTCGTTGGGCGGGGTTATAACGATGTGAGGAACGATATGGGGAATTGTGGAGTCGAGGACGAGATTAGGACGAAAGGCATAAGCAGCACTCAAGGAGAGTTTCCCTGAGGGAGGATCAGGCTCGTTGAGGAGATTGAACGTCATAAAGAGAGTGGACTCGGAATCAAAGTCACCATTTCCCTTATCTTCCTCCTCGCTACAACAACTCTCTCCTTCCCCGCTGCTGGCGGTTACTCCCTCCCTTGCCTTTCCAGTCTTCGTTGACCACTCCCACGTACCCTCCCATAACTCCCCATACCCCCATTCAATTCGCTCTCTCTTTCCTATCATATCTGCTGACAATTTGAGTACGCGGGGCAGGCGTCGCTTCGTACTTGAGAGAGAATCCTTTTCTCACTGGTGTTGTCGATGAAAACGTGGGAGAAAGTTGGGTGGCAGCGAGGACAGTGCGCAGTTTGCCCCTTCTTTTTTACACAGCCCAATTGCCAAGGTATAAAAGGCCTCCTCGCTCAACGTCGGTATGGGGCCACAGCCTGAGTGTCTCCCGTAAGATTGTAAGACTTCCATTTACAACTCTACATTGTCTCGGAATGGATAGGCGTGATTTAGATAGTCGCATATTGCATTGACTATCGCGGTGAGCGAATAATGGCAATAGTCACCTTCGCTACGGACACAAGCGATGCACGCAAAAGAGACCAGTGTAAAAAGTGCGAGATAAGGACTGGGCACTAGCATCCCACAAACTGATATAGTAGTTTCCCATACGTGTGTCCACGGGACTATAATCATCTATAGCAATGGTCTCACAGGTTATTTAATCCCATCATTTCCCGCCATTTACGGGTCCTTCCTCCTTCCGCCGGCCAGACACCTTTACAAAATTCGCCATAGAATAGTCAGCCCCCGACGCCTGCAATTTCACGTCCATTAATCACATCCAAGTAATTAGTGTTTTATTGCTTACGGCTTGAATGAAATCTCGGATAAAACTGGGCAAATGACGCAAATACGGCATGAAATGGGTCCAAAATGGTGTCATTATAATCTGTGATTGGTGCTCGTCTAGCGCTGCGATGACTTTTTTGACAATCGTCACTGGCGCCACTGATGGCATCAGAAATTTGTGTACCGCATTCGGTGGAAACGATATCGACGAAAACATAGGTGTAAGGATGTGACCCGGACAGACAAGCGTGGTCCTGATGTTGGGACACTTATATCTGATAAATTGAATCAAGGTATACTGCATCAAGACCACCCTGAAATGGACTTACTGCTTGTCCAGCTCATAACGCAAAGATTCATGCATCGATATAATAGCTGCCTTTGAGGCGTTATAGTCCACTATTGATTGACAGTCAGGGTCTGATAATTAATTAAACAATACAAACTTGCGCATTTGAGCTGTACCAACGTAGCCCAGAACAGAAGCAACAGAAACCTACAGTACAAAGTAATGAATTTTAGATCAGAAATGAATTTAATGGTAGACATGCAATGTGCCCTGTTTTCTGTGTAAGCATTCCAGGGAGGAAGGCCTTGAGTGTCCAAAAGTGTCCTAGGGTGTTGACACCGAATGTTCTAAATAGTGTCATTGAATGCTGAGCCACGGTAATCGGTTACACCACGTACTGATTGATGTCTTCCGGCGTCAGGTCGACAAGTAGTTTTCCTTGAACAACGCCCGCGTTGTTTACGATGATGGTCGGATGCCCAACCTACCACTTTATTCAGTATGGCCCATCACTCGGAGTAGCATAGTTCCCTCACCTCACTAACAACCTTCTCAGCTGCTTTCTTGACACTCTCCCAGTTGGAAACATCACATTTGTAAAACGTAATGTCATCTGTCAAGGTTTGAGTAATGAACGGAGAAGTATCAGGCAAGGGAAGGAAGCTAACGGTTATCTGTATCGATAGGATTTACATCAAGCACAACAACGGTGACGTTTCGTGCTGCTAGCGTATGTGCGAGCAGTTTACCAACACCCGACGCCCCTAGCCAACCAGCCTCTCAAACCCGCATTCGTGAAGTCAGCTAAGAAACAACCCACCCCCGGTAATCAGAACAGTTTGTTCACACCAGTCAAGCTTTTCCGGCCTTGAAAAGACGCCGCCTTGATTTCGGTACACTTTTGAACACCATTTCACCAACCCTAAAAGGATATAAATGTTACCTTCTCCATTCGACTCGTCAAACAAGAACCGGCAACTCACAAAAAGTCGAGATAACAGCATAATAGATAGATGGATACAAAACAGTCCCATCCGAAAACTTGGAGCCTTGGGACAGGTAGAAAACAGGTATCAGGAATACGAAAAAAGGACCTAGCAACGCGAGTAAGCGGAGGGAGGAACTGGCGCAGGAGTTTCACTGCTGCCGCCACCACAACAGATTCACTCACTGAAGAGAGTGTGAGAAAGGACCTTGACGACAAGGTCAACGTCGAAATTGTCCGAGAAGGATGTCGTCGCTTGCGACTCCATCTTGTGGTAAACGTGGTAAGATAGGCAATGGCCCTTGCCGTTGGCTTCAAATATAGACGTGAGAAACTGGGCCCTCTGAAATTACCAAGTTCAATGGGGCAAAAACCAGGTCTCTGTCGTTGTGAACAGTCTCAACGTCAACGTTACCCTGATCATCAAGAAAACACATTTTGGCGCAGATATTGGGATCCTGACGTGCTTCATGGTTTGATCACCAAGATACCACAACCACATCTCAACGGTCTCAATGAACAAGCCAATGTAATTCCAATATAACATGTTTGTTGATAAGAGCAAGTCTGAAATTCTTGATGAGTATTCATGAGACAACAGTAAGGAGTATTCCTGGGCTCCTGATCAGCATATACAAGAACTTGACTAGTATACTGTAGTATTACTTCCAAGAGATCATGCATGTTTTTACAGTTCCAAGTCATTCGTATCCTGAATCTCTGATGCGCACAACCTGATCCGACGCGCGATCGGATACGACAGGTCGCGAACTCTTACAAATGCAACTTCTCAACAACATATGAAACTTTCGATTTCGGCCCCAATTAAAAGTCAAACACCAACTAAAACTCGCCTCGGGTAGCCACGTAGTACATCACAACTTTACAAGGGTACCTACTGCGTCACTTGGGCAAACCGGATTACTTGAAGTCTCGCTTGAACTCTGACCAAAACCTAACAAAAAGAAAACACAAGGTCAAAACGACCGGCCAAGAACGAATGGTATATAGTAATTCCATCAAGATTGAGTGTCCGTGTGATATTGCACCAGCAATAAGATGATAGCCACTAGGGCGGTGTCGGGAGGGTTCCTTGCCCGATGAGAGTGGAGAGTGAATAAGCCAGCAAGCTGCGGGAAGCCTGCGCTATACATGCACATTCTCTCTTGGGTGTGCAATGAGTAGATATCCAAGGCAGGGTAAGGCACAAACTTACAGAGCCTGACCAACAACATTACCAGGGGGCTCGTACAGACAAACATACATCGTTGCTCTGGTCTCAGTAGCATTGAAAATTCCACCACACTGCGAAGAGGCGCAGCCAAGATATTGAGTGGATTTCCATACAACCTGCGTGAAATGGTTATACGATGGTGCCATTGGGTTATATTCAGCTAAGGGAAAGATCAACAAACGGACATAATCTGTCCAAGAGAGACACCCACCTTTGTCTGCCGAAAACAATTTCAATGCATTTAAAATTGGAAACGACCCCGTAGCAGCCACCATGTTCTCCCCGTACGGTTCGTCACTGAGTGTTCCTTCAGAATGTCGGAATTGGCAAGTGTCTGCCCAGGCCTGAGCTTTGTCGGCGAGTTTGTGTGACCAATGAAGAGGAGAGGCCTCGTGAGCTACACGAACAATATTATGTGCAGCAAGATACTGGGCTATCTCGCTAGGATCATAGCGTTGCCTTGAGCCAAGACCTCTGGAGTAAGTTGGTCTGGAAAGGGCTAGGGCATTCAGAGAGAGCGTGAGTACTGCAAAAGCTGAGAAAAATAGCATGGGAGAGGCTGGGTGGGTATATGTGTAATGAGTGGATGACGAATGAGTGCAACCTCTAGGGTACAGCACAAGTATGATATTTTTAAAAAATAGAGATTGTGGAGTGGAGCTCCGGGTTGGAGCAGAGATTTGAGGGAAAGAAAGAAAGACAGCGTTGCAACCGAATCGCAATTAAGAAAGTGGCAGTTAAAGTAGGCGTTGCCATGTTGAAATGATCAAGTGTGAGCGCGGTCGTCAACGTCCAGCTGGCGGGTAGTAGAGACACTTTCCTTGGCTTCACTTGTGATTCCGTGTTCCCAGGAACAAGCAACAAGCATTGATGTTGCCTAATTGCAATCCCCACTATCTGATATGATGATAACAAACCACGTGCACACCATCCACCATCTCTCTCTGCATTACAACCTACATAGCCCCCACTGGCCTGATATTGTACTCCTTTTTCAAAGAATCAAATTCTCGTTCCTTTGTATTGTACTGCTCCGTTAGATTCGCGATAACCTTTCGTATCTGCATTTATTGTTACTCCGTCATCCACGGCAAAAGTCACCGGGTCACCTACCCCATCGCGATTAGTTTGTAGCGCCGGGACCACATCTTTCACGGTCCTCTCCACAAGTATGCCACCAACGAGCCGGAAGCATTTCCGGCTAGGTTCTTCCGCAAGAGCCTCATTCAGGGTGGAGAGGACAAGACTGGTTCGCGTTGCACTGCATTAGAGTCGATCTTGACATTTATCAGCGCGCAGGGCCTACCCATGTTCGTCTGCTTCCTGTTCCAGTTCTCCAATCTTTCCCGCTAGTGTTTGGAGCTCATTCTGGAGCCGCACATAATTTTGTTGAATTTCTGGCTAATAAGGTTAGTGAGAAAGTGTTTGCGATGTGAATGATAGATACGTACCCTGATCTGAGAGCGCAGGCTCCTTTGATTTTGACTTGGAGGCGATTGGAGTGGGGGACATGAGTGGAGGAAGGAGATGAGATGCTTTTGATTGCGAGTGACGTGATTGGCTGGGGAGGCGCATCACAAGAGTGTGACGAATCATGTCACAAACATCCTACTCCTCCGATCCTCTTCACTGGCCGTACCCGTCGACCCAGTGTGACCAATGTCATTCGCTCGTCCTCGACTCCTTGTTGGCTTGCAGCCATACATACGCGTAATCTCCCGTCCTCCTTCCCTACACGCTTCCTTCCAAGCTCGTCGTCTGCTCTCGTCTTCAACTTCTTACCGTGCTCAACCTTCTCCTCACCACCATAGTGCAGCTGTCACCAATGTACGACCCCACTCACACTTTCACATGCACTCCTCGGAACTAACTTGTGGTGCCTAGGCAAAGGATATAGATCCTTACAAGGATGGCCCAAGTGCCCTCGACAAGGCAGTTCACATCTTCTTCTTTACTGAGATCATTAGAGGTATCATTGTTGCGTCAATGCTACATGAGCTAGTGTTGCTGAATAGCAAATAGGCATGTGGGTCGTGCTAGAAAACTTCTTCCGCCCTCCATATACGATCATGTATCCCTTCGAAAAAGGCCCGTTATCCCCCCGATTCCGTGGAGAGCACGCACTCCGCCGTTACCCCAGTGGCGAGGAAAGGTGCATTGGTAAGACTAATACGTCTCATATGACTCACCGTGTCATCTAATGTTCCATCACTTCTCACGTAGCTTGCAAATTGTGCGAGGCCATCTGCCCTGCCCAGGCCATCACTATTGAAAGCGAAGCTCGTGAGGATGGATCAAGAAAGACAACCAAATACGGTATGGCCATTTTGCTTCTATTTCCGTTCCCTGCTGGCGGCATTGACAGGCTGTGAACCATAGATATTGATATGACCAAGTGCATATACTGCGGGTTCTGTCAAGAAGCATGCCCAGTAGATGCTATTGTTGAGAGTATGGATAAAAAAGTTTTTTTTTTGGCACGGAGATAGGAAGCTAAGCGTCGTGTCTTTCCCAGCTCAAAATCAGGAATTTTCGACTGAAACACGTGAAGAGCTCTTGTACAACAAGGAGAAGCTGCTTGCAAATGGTGACAAGTATGAAGCGGAAATTGCCGCCAACTTACATTGTACGTATAGGTTATTACTATTAGTTGTGTGGCGAGGCACTGAAATAACCGACTGTCTAGCTGAACACGTCTACCGGTGAAGCCCAGGACACTTTATGGGTGGTGCACTCATATAGAAGCATCCTCATTGAAGGATTCTACCTAGAATACTTCGAAGAGCATTTTAGCAGCTTACAACAGCTTTGAGTTTAATGAGGAATCTATTCATATGGAGTGGGAATACCCTTTCTGATGCGATTTTCCATGCTTGCGTGATCCCGCCATCAGTGCAGAGCAGCTCACCGTGGCTATGAGTCCCGAATTTGCAAGTCACCGTCATGTCATTATTTTTTGAAGATACTTGAATGTCCATGGGATCCAGCTGTTACCTTGTATGATCATTGCACGGACAACTCGGCCTTCCCCCATTTGAATTCCTTGATGAATTAACGATCGCGCTGATAGTAGATTTTGCTCCATGACATCTTTCAACAAGACAGGTAATTTATTCCCTGCAATTATAGTTCGGAGCTGATTCAGGTCTTGGAAGTGTTCCATTTTCTCCGTCCTGTTATTGTGTTCATTTCATGATTGCATTGCAGTCTGCTTCGCCTGTATCTTCTTAGGGGGTCGTCTACATCAGCTCAGATATCTTAGGTTAAGCAGTGGAGCCGTTTGTGATGCCGCCTTGCAACGATACTCCCTGTCAGCCACGTCCCCGTCACCTCCATTCTACTACGGGACAGCTTCTTGATTATGCTTTGTTCGTGATCTTTCACATTACGCAACGAAATCCTGGGCAAACAGGAGCCTATATGGACTATTGCCCAAAGAAGTCATCTGCTGCGTACCCACTGTGAGACAGACATCCTTTTTGTAATTTCACGCCGGGGACGCCCCCGCTTATCTTTTCACGCTTATTTTATGCTCTTTAGGAATCATGAAGAATTGGATTCAACTCATGGGGACAGAACGCAGCCGCGAGGTCGGCTGACTCGGTGTTTACGACCCATATCTATTCTGCCCGCGCGCATCCAAGGTGTGTTAAATGGCTCTCATGATTTTGCCGAGGTGTTGGGACGCAGTCGCGGGACGACATGCCGATCACCTACCAGCTGTCCGTCATTGTTCTGCCTCGATATAGATCACGGTGACGACCCGAACGCGAACCAAACTGGTGCTGCGTTCACCCAGTCCACAACAAGGTTTTCTATTCGGGACTCTGTTCGTGGCCAAAACGAAGCTACCGAAGCCACCATCGCCCTTGCTACATCAAATCCAATCCCAAGTATAACACTGGATTGCCGCCAACATGGCCCTGATCCTAATGAAATACTACTAGCGTCTTCTTCCACGCCAAGCGATCCCTCACAGACAAGTACTCTGCTTTCACAAGTTCGCCGATATATTGACTGCGTAGCCGAATATGCTGCTACTGATCGTAAACCTTGTATCATGGATGTTATATTGGATCTGAAGGCCTCGGCCGCCGCCGAGCGCCGGACTAGTAGTAAAGCTGTGGTCAGGGCGCATCGGTCAGAAACGCCTGACATGTGGTCTAGATATCGTGAATATGATTTCTCAGATACGAACAGCTTAGATGCATACTGGGCTGACCAATCATCTATTTGGCGTGGTACCCACATAAACTGTGTATTCAAGTCTGGTTCTATTCATTATCCTGACTCATGTGAACGTTCAACTGCTTCTTGGCCTTCTATACTAGACTTCGATCGACGTGGGTCTACAAAACGGTAACTTTTCTCCTTGACGAATGACAGCCGGTGTAGTCGGTGATAAACAGTTCGTATGGTACCCCTACTTGTACTCGTGCTACAAAGGCAATAGGAAAAACATTCTAGTACCTTGACTACCCTATCCCTGAGATTGAGGCGTTTCTGTTCATTCTATGGTCCTTCCGAGTTTTTGGAAAGTGATTAAAATCTGTCGAAAACTAAATGCTGTGCAGTTAATTGCGAAAGTCAGGTGTCTGGTCCACAATTCTCTTTTTGAACCCTTCTCCACTTGTTTTAGGAGATCTGTCAGCCCTCCGACCGGATGACAAGTCAGCAGACACCAGTTTGTTTACTATGCTCTATGTTTGTAGCCCAAGAAGTATTCAACTGTATTCACCAAACAATGCTATTTTACCAATAGATAGCGGCGCCAACAACGACATAGCACATATACATACATGTATTTAAAGAAGCTTCCGAAAATGCTTGACTAAATTAGCACATACTTGTCCGATTCGACAGGTTCATAGAGAGCCCCATACGGCATGTTTATGATTATCAACGCTCCGAGGAGGCGGGTGATAGCGTTTTGGGCCCCTATCCTTTGGGAACCTCTAGCCCAGAGCTCATTCCTCCACTCCTCCTGGGCATTCCAGCAGCTTACGGTTCGCTGTCAACATCCATGTCGCTTCGACTCCGCTTTCTAGTGCCTTCCGTAGATGGGCGAGATGGTTCCTGTGCTGGTTGTGGCGTAAAGTTACCTCCGCCTTGCTCAAGAGCCTGTGACCTTCCGTCTTCAGAATGCATATACTCCACGTCTTTGCTTGACTGGTTAACAGGTCTAAGTCGATAAGATCGGGAACGTTCATGTTCATAGTGTTGAGGCAGCGAATCAGCTCTTTGTGGCACGTCGCCTGAACCCGAGCCCGAGCCTGGTGAATCCGAGCGTGATAGCATCGTATAGCCGGCGGGAGGAGGGCACTCGTGATAATAATTGGACTCCTCTCGGACCCGGGACGATTGATGATCATTATGCTCCCCTCTTTCAATAGCTGAGCGAGAGCGATGCAGTAATGGGGGAGAAGGCATATGCGAAGAGCCATAATCGCGTCCACGGCTTAATTCGCGACTTCGGTCCCATTCTCGGTCGCGTTCCATATCCTGCTGGTGCTGATCCTCTCTATTGATGTAAGTCCCGGGTCCCATTCGCTGATGGCTATGAACCCGGCCAGACCGTGTATCCGCGGAATGGAGAGAAGGAGACAACTGGGATATTGGTGTTGGATGACGTGCAAGTGAATGGGGTTCGGTTATTTCATGGACGTCATGTCGCCTTGTTCTTTCCCTTTCCGACAAGGCAGGGCTCTGGATGGGGTGTTGAATCGGTGTCCGACTATCTGGATATGGTTGTTGTTGATGATTTGTCCCTTGCATATTATAAGGTTGTGGAGGTGGACCACGCGAATGGGAAGAAGAATGGGACCGACTTCGCTCTTTAGACGCGGTAATATGAGAGCTGTGAATTGAGGGACTTGTATGAGTTTGTGAATGGCTGTGACTACGGGGCATCTCCATTGCTATGGGTGGTAGCTGTTGGAGTGGCGGAAGTTGACGTGCGTTATCATGGCTGTTGGAACTGCGCCTCGGACTGTGCAAAACATGGGGTGATGGGGCAACAGCGGGACCGACGGAATATTCCATAGTTGGACCATGGCGAGGATCAGTATTGGGCGCTGGCCTTGCATGTCCTTGTGTACGCAAATAATCAGTGAGGCTGTGATCATCCGCGGATGGTGGATGATCCCTTATCTCGCGGGATTGAGTATTTCCTGGGTGACCACGTAATGACTGCTGGTAAAGAGGGGCAGTGGATCCAGGGTGGTGCATGTTTTGAAGGGCATGTCTATCATGCGCGTCTGGGGGAGGAGTTTGGGATGACAAACGTTCATAGAGTATACTAGATGGTCGAGAACTTGAAAAACAGAGGAATTGTAATGATCTAAGGTACTCACGCCCGTTCCAGTTTCATGCGTTGTATGCTGCGCTTTGCCTGGAGAACCTTGAAATGGAGTTTGTCATTGTCCTAGGACAAGAAGTAAAAAAAAAAAAAAAAAGGAAAGAAAGAAAGTGAGAACAAAGAGGTGACAAGGGCTGGAGAAAGGAACACACGGCTTCAATGTCTTTGACTTTTCTTTTTAACTCCTTGTATTTTGTTTGATATTTGACGTCTTCTGCGCCAGCAGTGATACCGATAGTATAGGGTTTCTGCTGTTTTTGTCTTGAAGAAACAGAGGGTGGTTGGTGGAGGGCAGAAGGACCAGGGGATGGGTGTCGAGACATGGTGGCTGATGTGAAAGGAGGCGCGAGACCCCGACAGCTGGCAGTGTTGAAGTATATTAGTTCCATTATTTCTGACCTAGCGTTCAATCCATCCTTTTTCAGGTACACAACATATCCCTACTCCTCCTCTGTCCCTCCTCGTATTCTATACCTATATCTAGAGCGCTCTATACATCTTATCCTGTTGTTGCCCCGCCCCTTGCTATAAATCTTCGGGAGGCCCGCGACTACATTTTTTCACTGCCTCACTTAACCGTCCCTCGAAGAACACACATCATTTGCTATTTCCCACGAAGCCACGTGAGAATTCGACCAACCATGGACTCCGAGTCCACCACGCATCACCACCACAACCCGCTGCTCGTTCCTTCCGTCGTCCACCGGGCACAGTTCCTCTGCTAACCTAACTAGTGAGTCAACGGTGGCCCTTGCACACATTGTTTTTCTAATCCCGCGCGGTTCTAGTGTCAATACCCTACAGACAGTGCGTTATGTCCTAGGAACCGCAGTACATCGACCAACCATTCTTTCACTCCTTAGAGATATGCCCCCCCAAGGGGGCTTCGAAGCTATCAGATACAAACGTAACCTTCCCGTCAGAGGTCCAGGTGCATATGCCATTCTTGGCGGTGTCACGGCGTTATGTGCCTATGGCTTTTATCGTCTAGGAAAAGGAAACATTGAGAAAAGGTGCGTTACTTCTATACTTTTCCGTCCACACAGGACAAACAATCAGCTGGACGTGAAACGTGTCAAGCCACTGCCCGCTCAACACTAAACGTGGCGTGATAGGATCCGGCCGCGGAGGTCGAGAGTCCTTATCTGTCCTGACTCGGATTCGGACCGTTCTGGATTTGGAATTTGAACTGATTTGGGGCCATCCTTTTTCAGGGAGCTGCAACGAGAGAAAGTTTGGTCGCGCATACATCTAGTCCCATTGCTGATGGCGGAAGGAGACCGCGATGCTTATCGACGCCAACAAGCAGCGCTAGCAAGAGAGCGGGAAATCATGAAAGATGTGCCTGGTTGGGAGGTGGGTAGCCAGTTTGATTTGCAAACTGGGTGACTATTTTGACTGGGGTCGAATTTGCTGGCACCTTTAGGCTGGAAAGAGCGTATACAACGGCTCGAAATATCATTCACCAGACATTGTGATCCTTTGATAGATAGATGATCTCATGAATGTGCAAATGGATACAGATCTCGTTCTATTTCTGAGACGAGCTGTGAGAGCTAGTCATGTATGTACGTTGTTCATGTGCGCATCCTGGTCAAATCCGGTTGTTGCGCTAAGCAGTTTGGAATCTTCCGTTGGACTGCCTTATCTGGTCTGTCGGACTTTGGACAATGGGTACCGTTGCTTTGGGTCTCTCTTGCCATTCTTGTGCCAGTTACCATATTTAGGGCAGGTCACCCACAATTTTCCTGAGCCAAACTACAATTCTTCCTAGTTTTGCAGCTTTATGGGACCGCACGCACATCGTAATTGAGTCCATCTGACACAGACAACTCAACTTGTGCACAGGTTCATTGCGGCTAGCGGCAATCAGATCTTGCAGAGGCATTCTCATCAGCAGCTTCTCTCCCCCCACCCCGACATATGCTCGTGTCACACTCCGAATCAGTTGGGATCTTGGGTCTTCACAGTTCAAATTGGTTCACGTCCTACACCTTAAAAGGAAATTGTGGAATCTGCCAAACCAGAGCCCCTTTCTGGAGGGCAATACTTGTTGTGAGTCAAGGTTTGGGTTTCGTCAGACCTGTCCCGCTCGAGATTGACCTGAATGGCAAGTCCATTCCGAATTCCGATAGCGATTTGCCGAATGCCTTTTATACTCCTTCCTCGGCGCTACATGATATTACCTTCTCGTATCGCCCACTTGCACAGATTTAAATCTTTTCCTCCTTCGCGTCTCCATTTCAATCCCCCCCATTCTACGAACTACTCTGGGCTACCAATGCCCTCCGTTGTCAACACTGAATATATCCCCCAATCTTCCCCAATGTCCCCATCTTATTCTGACTTGTCTATGAAAGACGCTACCCCCCTTCTTGCTTTCGATGATTCCCCCCAGTTCAACCTCACCGTTGACAATGACCAGATGATTTTTGGTCCCCTCGAGTTCGAGGATGCTTCTATCGATTCTACCAACATAATGTCATGGGACCCTTCCTTCGATCCTCCAGGCGTCAAGTCTTCCTTTATCTTTCCCACTTCCCCCCACACTCGATATGATTATGATCTCTTGCCATCGTCGCCAACCGACAATTACTATACTTCTGGAATGTCCTTTAATCGGGAAGAGTACTCTCCTTCGCTGGACAATACCCTCTATCTTGGGAGCTGGGTGAATGATCCAGACTTTTCGCTTTCTCCATCGCCTACTTCCCCGATACCCATTCCTTCTTCCTTGGATTCTTCGCAATCCAGTTCATTTGTACCATATCCTGATCAATCACACTTTCCACCTAACTTAGCCTTATCCCCCGCTTCCTTTGCTGCTCTTCACCCTCTTCCCAGATCTATGTCACCAACCTCGCCTATCGATGAAGCCCAGCAATATCACAGGCAGCGAGTTGATTCAATATCACCTCAAGATATGGGCGTTCCCACACCTACGTGGGCATCACAATTATGGGATACCCCCAGTTCTCTTAGGTCTCCCCCAGCTTCGAGGCATTCTGTTCGTCATTCGCCGTTTTGTGATAGCACACTGCGGCAACGCATCCCCACTCGTCGTGGTTCCATTACATCACATCAGATCTTCCAGTCATCAAGCGCGCCTTCTATGTCTGAACCCAGGGCTCCTAGTATGACACGTTCTTACAGCCGCCGAGCTGAGTCAATCAGTGTTAGTGATGACCGTGATGCGACTGTACGGAAAAAGAAGCGAGTTCCAGTCAACGAAGATATTCCCACGCCGGAGAAAGACAAGGCGAATGATATTCGTGAGTATTGCACAGCATCTCCAATTAAAAAAACAATCAAAAGGCTGAATAAGCTGACCTACTCCTCTGCGCAGCTCTAAAGCCTGTGTTGAAACCACCAAAATTGGCACCATCGGCGTGGCAACTCTACTTCACAGATTGGATACAGAAACAGCAGGCATCGGGAACAAGGAAACTGAATGTAGCGCAAGCGGCGAAAGAAGCCGGTCAAGAGTATGCTAATCTAAGCGCAGAGGAGAAAGAAGTTGGTCCTTTTCTTCTGACGTCATACTTCATGTCATTCTCATTTTTGTGCCTAGCCGTATAAGCGACGTTCACAGGCAATGAAGGAGGCACGGGAGCGCGAGCTCAATGCGTACATGCGATCCCTGACCCCTGATGACATCAAACGGGAAAATGCTTTCAGAGCGGCTCAGAGGAAAGCGGGAAAATCGCGCAAGAGTAACATCAAAGATCCTAATGCTCCCAAGAAGCCCCTGAGCGCCTACTTCATGTTCTTACAACGCATCCGTGCGAATTCGAGGCTAGTTAGGGAAGTTTTTGGAGATGAGACAGAAACTACAAAGCAAAGTGTTCTAGCTGCAGCCAAATGGCGATCCATGACTGATGCTGAACGTCAGGTGAGCTTGATCAGTTTCTTCTATCCCCAACTCCAACTGATCATTGTACAGCCATTCCTGGCACAAGCCGAACAGGAGAAGATTGAATACGAAGCTGCACGCAAACTGTATGAAGAAGGCACAACTGGTCCGATATCCAGTATCAACTTCAGCATCTTGCCGGGTAGCCCCGCATTTCCAAGTGTGAAAATGGAGTCTGAGAGTGACAGTGAAGACCTCAGCACGGACGACAGTTTTGGTCGTCCTGTTCGTTCTTAATTGACATCTTGATTCATGACCTGTTATGACCTTCATGATTCTATCTTACATTTAGTTCATTGAGCTATCTGCGCTTTCATTGCTAATATATTCCCTCCGGACTGCTTGATATCACTGTATGCGATTATACCTATGGTGTTTACTTGTATCTCTAGTTTTTTTTTCCCCTCCTTTACTTTTTTTTGGACCCGCGCAGCGGCCTTCACTCATTTTTGTAAAATACACACGTATCCCCCACTCTCTCATGCTGACATTTTAATCATGAGGTAGCAATGTGGCATACTAGTTGTTATCTAGGTGTAAATAAAGTATCATTTTTTGATGAGGAGCTCCATCTTCGTCGAATTCGTCGCCCTAAACGTTAAAAGCATGTGAAGAAGAAAATTAAAAAAAAAAAAAAGGTGAACTTGACAGGAGCCTACTTGGGGCCGATATCCAAACCTGTATATTTAATTGAATAAGTGAATAATAAAGAGTGCTAACCCAAAAAGTGAAATCTAACCGGGCATAGAAGCCTTTGACTGGAATTTGAGAATGAGTGATTATCTGAACGGAGCCGGTCTGGCTTGCTTGTGTGGCTGCAGCCCTGACCCAATCATGCAAGGCATCAACGAGCTCTTTTCCGAAATTAAACCGGCGGTACTCTTTCAGGACAGCAAGTCGACTGAGTTTGTAGTGTTGAGCATCCAGGGCCTGTACGCGGATAGTACCAACTGGATCAAGTGAGGGTGTTAACCTAAGGAGGAAATGTGTGGCTATATCTTCATATCTGAGTATAAGAGTCAAATCAAAGCTCACGGCATCTCCACTTAAAGAGAACGCACTCATCGATCTCGGTATCGAGCGGAAACTTTTGCTCATGATGGAAAACCTCTATTCGCTAATCGGGAGAAAGAGGTTGCAGGAAAAGACTAAGGAAATCAATGGGGCGATGAAATCATGGATTTTTGGAGTACCACACAATAGCACAATTCCCTATCCTGGGACGCTTGTACAGTAATAATCTCGTGTGAAGGAGCAGGAGTTTGGATATCTGGTTTCATTCGCACAGTGGATACAACGCAGTATTGGACGTGGCTGAGCAATTATTGGCAAGGCCAGTTAGTCACGTGATTCATAATTGGCATGCCGTTGGACTCGCCGACAAACAGAAATCAACATCGTCTGCACGAAACTTTTTGGCATGGACGAGTGTTGACGCGCCTCCTCGACTTGCTTCGGTGAGGAGTTGCTTTGCATAGCGGCAGGTACTTGGGCTTGTCGGTCTGCTCTCATTGACTGACTCTTTCTCCTGGATTTCAGTCTTATACTTTCATCCACTGATGGTGGAACCGTTTGCGTCGGTTGTATTCAACTCACTCCTTTCTGCACGGACATCGTTTCGTCAATCAACCTTTAATATATCTATTGCAGCGCCGACTGCTTATTCTTCACCCAAGAAATATGTTAAACCTGACTTCTTCACGCCTGTGCCGCGACGTGGTAGAGCAAAAGAGACGGCTACGCTTTCTTCTGCGGATCAGAGCTACTTGGAGCATTTATCCGAGTGTAAGGAATGGTCATGCTGTCCAAGTATCCATTCTGTGTGGTGCCCGAGTGAGTATTTGACACTCCCACCATTACTTGTATCTGACCGCCCCACAGTGCATAGACACAAGCGCATGCTAGAAGAGTTCTTCACAATCCGGACCCGATCAATCCGAAGTGACTCTTGTCGCATTCCAGGTCCTATACATTCTCGAGGCCGAACGCAGCTTCATCGGGCCGTTCACAGTCACCAGCGAAGGCATTCCTCTCATACTTCAGAAGCTGTCAGAATGATCGCTCCGCACTTCGCTTCATCTGAAGGACATTGTGGACCTACTGGTGCTTTGTATGCTTCAACCTCGGCACCCTCGTCTTCCTCTAGTCACAAGGTTGCTGGGGACAGAATGCAATGTATATCTAAACTAGGACCCGAGGAGTTTAACTTAGATGAGGCATGGAAGGCTTATTTGGAAGCTGTGGAGTCTGGCGCGCTTTCTGCCATGTCACCGGATGTTCTTTTGACCTACATGGAGAGGGTGCTCATGGGAGCTGAGCGGCTGTGCGATCGTAAACCGGGCGAAAAGATTTTAGTACACTGGAGAGATCGCTTTACAGGAGCTCTCGAAGCTATGGAATCGCATGTAAGCCCTTCCTCCGCCTACGATCGAAGGCGTCTTTGTCTCCTGGCTCGGTCTGCTGCGTTAGCCGACCATTGTTACCTCGCCATTGCTTTTGTCCGTCAGGCGAGAAAACTACCCCCACATTTTGACGAAGATTATGACCTTGTCCATACTTACAAAGCCATCATCTTGACTCTATGCCGTTATTATAAGCCAGCACATGCCATTGATTACATGATTAAGGACTGGGCCTTCATCTCCCCTCTCCTCTATGAGAATCATATCAAAGCTGGTGGGGTTAAGCCTTCAGGTCAACCTCTTCATGCTACGATACATCGTATCCTCGCCCAAATACCCAACCCAGCCGTCCTCCTTACTGAGGAACGACGGACGGCGAGCAGAAACCCTCGGGCTCTTGGTATCATCCTTCTCCAACTCTATTGCGAAGCACGATCACACATGCAAGCTTTCAATATATACAACGAGTTGATAGAGCAGCAGGTCTATGTGCCGACAGCAGTGAAACTTAGACTTATTCAGGCCCTGGCTCGTGGTGACGCTTTCGAGGTTGCAAATAAACTTTTCGAGCCTTTGGCGAAATCTCAACTTACTCGGCATCTATTGACAGCGGGTATACAGCTCTATGCTTTGCAAGGCAACACCGCTAAGGTTGAGCTGTACTACAAACACCTTGAGCGCCATAACTGGGAAGACAAATTTCATAAAACCATGTATATTCACGCCTATGCCATTCAGGGAATGCATGATCAAGCACTAGCCCTGTTCAATAAGTTCTACCCCGAAGACGCCAACGGCAGAAGACTCAACACTCCGGATCTCTTTACTTTTACCACATTAATTCATGGTCTTGCGAAGGACGGTGATTTGGAGAGAATTAATGTCTGGTTGGAGGCAATGGCTAAGGCTGGCTACCGACCAGACATTTACGTATTTGGGTCGATCCTTCAGAGTTTCGCTCTACGTGATGATTTGAAATCTGCTGCGGCCGTCTTAACTCAGATGCGTACTCATGGAGTAAAGCCTAATGCCGTCATCTATACTATCATCATTACCCTCTTGGCTCGTAGAAAGGACGCTTCGGGTGCAGAGTCTGTCTTCAATCGTGCTCTCGAAGAAGGCGTCATCCCAGACCGTCACATGATCACCGCTGTGATGAATGCTCACGTTGAAGCAATGTCCTGGAAAGGTGTCATTAGGGTGTTTAATCGCTTAAAGTCTACTATTGCGCGGGGTCTCGGTATCGAAATTTACAATACGCTTCTCAAGTCCTATGTCAACCTTGGTGCCCCGTACTCGCTTGTATTTCAGCTTTTTCAAAAGTTTGAATCGTCATTCGGCGTGGAGCCAGATGCTTACTCCTATTCTCTTGTGATATTATCAGCATGCGATGCTCAGCGCGTTGGCGTTGCTCTCAATTTATTTCACAAGATGGATGCACTACCGAATGGTGACAAACTCATTAGCGTATATTGTTTGACTGTCATTATGGCCCGCTACATTAAAGGACGGCAATTCAAGAAAGCAAAGGCCCTTATCGATGAGATAAGTCGCCGTGGCTTTGAGCCGACATCAGTTGCCATCGGTACACTGCTCAAGGGTTATGGTCTTTATGGTCGGTCGAGGACGGAGGATTCTTTGCGTATTGCAGTAGAATTCGTCAGAAGCCTGTCGCCCAAGGATGCCAGTTGGAACAAGCCCACTGCTGATCGAAAATCTGCTTTGGAACATGTTTATGGACCTGTGTTGCATGCACACGCAAGGAAAGGGAAACCTGAAGATGTGGAACAGGTCTACCAAGGCATGTTGGATGCAGGTGGTCGACCGACTCTTGGCATGCTTTGCTTGCTCCTGGACAGCTATCGTCGCCATTCGATGGTGGATCAGGTGCAACGTATCTGGCCCCATATAGTTCAGCTTGGTTTTGAATACTCGGACAGTATATCTGTACTTGGGCTGGAAGATTCCGCCTCTCCGTCCCCATATCGGCTTAGGGATAATATTTTGTGCGTGCCGCTGTCAATATATATTGATGCCATGTCGGCCGCCGGGTACCACCAGCAAGTCGTGGAAGTGTGGCAAGACTTCAAAGCCCGCGGCCTGGGTTTTGATTCGCATAACTGGAATCATTTGGCTGTTGCTCTTGTACGGTCAGGTGAGGTTGAACGCGCGTTTGAATTGGTTGAAAAGGTTATTTTACCACGTTGGGGCCATTGGACGAGCCGCGCGAGACGCCTTGAACGGGTAATGGAAGAAGAGGAAGAAGAGGAAGCAGAAGAAGCGCCACAGAGTTCATTGAAGGAGGAAGATGACGAGAGCTCTGGTTTTGTTGTGGACAACCCTTCTGGTCCTGAGAAACGCCGCTCAAAGTACAAAGTCTCCACGAGAACAACAAAACTATTACGTAGGGATGAGAGACTTGCAGAAGAATTGTCCGGAGATAAAGACGTTGCTCGACCCCTGCATATTCTTGAGCAGATAGCTCCATCGTGGGACAACTGGAAGCCACACAATGTTTTGCTGCAGCTCCTATGTATTGCCCTCGCTCGCCTTGAATCGGGACAACTTGTTGATCCAACGAGACCTGATCTCGAGAACTCGCATTCTGATGAGCCTATCGATCCAATAGCTACATATGCAAAACAGCGTGAGGCGGTACAGTTGCTCGAGAAAATTCGCCGAGACTACCCCCAGACGGTGCAGCTAGCGATGATCCATGAAACACGTACACGGCGCAGATTAGGATATACCGAATATGAAAGGAGATATGCGTGGAACTAAGCTACACTAATGCGAAACGGAGTATTCGAGGCTATCTTACAGAGCTAGTTTACGTGACACAGGAAGCCAAAAAGAGGTACCTGATCTCGCACAAAGAGAAGAGGCGACATGCCGGAATCTCGGTACCTCTCTTCGTTCTGTCAGGCCTCGTCACTCTCTCCTTCTGAATCGTCCGATTCGTCGCGTTGACGGCGTTTGTTATGCCGATTACGCTTTTTGGAGAGTCAGTAATGAACTAGGGCTGGGCCAGAAGCATGTGATTATCTTACCAGCGGCAGCTTCTGTCCTTGGTTGCCAAATGCGATGGATAGGGCAGTTGTATCTAAAAAGGCACACCAAAGTTATTTGCATCTAATAATGGATAGTATACATTTCCATAGACTAACCTGGGACACCAGGGAATCGCTTGGCGGAATACACAGTGAAGGGTTCTGTGAATGTTTGTGCAAGGACAGGTGACACTTCTATGTGAACTTCGGTGGCTCCCGCTTCTGGTGCTGGAGGCCTGCAGGAAATGTGTCCTTGAGTTTGTTAAAGAGGCGGACTGCAGGAACCTGCTGCTTACGCCCCGACATTCATTAACCGCATCCTTAGGCGGAAGGTACCTGCAGAACAGATAGAACCGTGATACCATCGCGCAATGGGGTAAAAACATGACACACCTTCAGTGCGGACAGAGAGGTCTTGGAAGAGGAAAAATATTCCTGGTTTGCGATGTTCGTCCAGCAAACGACAAGCATTTGCAGACAGGGGCCCAACTAGGGTTCGAGTATAAATATGCCTGGAAGAAGAATATGACGAAGAGGAAAGGCTATGTTGTGTTAGAGCGGGAGCATAATAAGGCGCTTGTGATACTGGAGTCATCATTGAAGTAGGTTGGGGAGGAAGAGGAGGGCCATACGGTACTGCTGGTACAGAAGCTACAGAGGTATACATAGGTGGTTCTGTAGTAGGAGAGGTGGAATATTCATCAGGTTGAGACCAACCTGTATGCTCGCGACTCTCGTGTTCGCTGGGACGAAGTGAGGTATCTACCTCTGTGCTAGCATAATTGCTCATCGAGTAGGCTTCTGCTTCCCAATTTCGATAGGACAACAGATCAGGGTCACCCTCGGCACTGGCATGCCATGACTCTGAAGGTGCACTGCTTACGGCACTTACGGGTGCCGAGGGGCGGCCAAAGGAATGTATTGAGGGAAGTATGGGTGGAGGGTAACTGGTGCTACGGTCCATGATGGGTGCTTGTGGGTATGCCCATGTACCTGCAGTCCCTGGGGCTGGTCCACTGTAGGTATTTGTTGTCTGGAAGCCCATGCCATCTGTCATTGGCTGGGAATAATAATTTTGCATCGGAGGTGGCGGTATCTGTGCTGGTGGCATTGTGGCTGACTGCGTGACAAATGACAAGTTTGTCAGAGTGGGCATGGGTTCTAAATATAGCTGGGTCATACCTGCTCTCCTCCTGAGCGATACTGAGCAGGCATTGGAGTCTCACGTTCGGCGGGGGTCTGATTACCTGAAGTGCGGGGATGCTGCGCTGAGGTGCTGGTACCACGACGTCTGGCCTTGGACGAGTTGGAGGGTACATAACGATCTACTGAAGAAGGATGGAGGACGAGATTCATCTCCTGCTTGCCATCTGCTGACCAGAGATCCACTGTGACCAAAAAGAAGGAACAGTCCACCTCGCTAACCGGAAATGATAAGGGCAAGGATGGTTCTATTGATCTGTGATGGACTCACTCGACATCTACGATGCTATTGTCTTCCCGCCTTACCACCATCTTGGCTACGGCAGCTGGTGCTAGCGGTCTTCGATCCTATTCGATTTGCATCTATGGGATTGGTAATTTTGTGGCTGTCCAGAAACGTACTTTGTCTCCAAAGCCACACATGCGAGCTCTTAGAGGATGCTGGACGACTTCGAGGGAATAATGCCTACGGAGATAAGAAGCGTCAAAAAGCTGGGGGAGGGCAAGTAGAAACCCGAGATTAAGGTTAAGACTGACTTGCGGTTTGCCCAGATGCCCCACTGTTCGGGGCCGCCGTTTGTATTCTCTGGGACGACTGGCCCATACTGGATTGCATGTTGCTGTCTTGGATTTGTCTGCTGTATCATGGTGGACAGTGGGGGAGATAGATATATATATAAAAGTGCTTGAGGAGGTGAGACAGAGAGGGACGAAATGGATGCGTCAGAGGTGAATCGGAGAGGAATGATGGAAAATAAGAGGCTTGAGAAAAGAATTCTCACGTCTGAGCCGCTGAAGAAATACTGAATGGATGATGGCGAAAACGAAAAAAATGTGGGATCGCGTTGACCAGTAAGAGAAAGTTAGAGACCCGAGGAACTGGGAAAGGCTGAGAGGTTCGCAATATAGATCGGCAGACGAAAAAGAGAGCAAAAATAGAGTGGAATACGGGCTGGTCGGGGTTGAGGTAAATAAGAGAGGAGTAAGGACGAGACTGGGATTCAAGTTGCCGAGGATTGAAGGCTGCACTTTTGAAAAGACAGGAGTCAGCGAAATATGTAACACAGCCACAGCTAACCTCCATCTCCCATGTGCGTAGCCCTGGCCCAATCCCTTGGTTGCCCCACTCTACCGGACTTAATACTTCCGAGCAGTCAGAAACGTTCTGAGTCCGACGCTATTCACCCCCGTCAGCCCCATGGGGCCATCTTTTCATCTTATCTACTGTACAGTACAGTACAGTACCCATCCACGTGGCTGTCAAATACCACGTGTCTTCTCACTACCACCCATCCCCACCCCCAAACGCGCCTCGCCCTCTCTCTCTTTCCATCATTATGTCTGATCAGATCCTGGCTAAAAAAGTACTCAACGAGCTAATCAAAACCGAAGAACTCAAAAACAAATCATGTATTGACTGTAGTAATCCAAATCCTCAATGGGCTTCTCTCAGGTTCGTTCTTGATTCTGCTTCTCCCTCTTTTCTTGTCATTCACACCGATTTCTTCTTTCAGCTTTGCTGTGTTCCTATGCCTTCAATGTGCCGGAGTACATCGAGGCTTTGGTGTTCACGTTAGGCTAGCATAGCCTCTACTTCCTTCCCCATATTTGATGTTCATACCCCTCTTCTAGCTTCGTGAGATCGGTCTCAATGGATGCTTGGCAGGATGAACAAATCAGGCGCATGCGAGTGTGTCTAATGTCTCTCTTGCTGCCATTCACCCTTATCCCTTCCCTTCTGTCAGCTCGGAGGTAACGCTCCCTTCCAAGACTTCATGCGGTCCTACACACCTCGTGAACAGGGTGGATATAGCGAGGGTATGAGCGCATATGACAAGTATCACTGTTGGGCAGCTACCCAATATCGGGAAAAGGTGTGTACTTTTCGGATAACATTCTTCCATCGTGTAACTCATCTCCGATTAGCTTGATGCAATGCTTGTTGGAAAAGACTGGACTCCCTCACCACCTGTTTTCAACACTTCCAACAGCCGTTCTTCATCTCCGGCCCCATCATCGCAGGGCCTACGAAAGTCTAGAGCATCGGCTCGAACAACAAGCCGCAGCGGCTCCCCTTCGCTTGCTAGTTCAGCACAATCAACACCCGACTTGGCTTCAGATCAGAAAAGTCGTAATGAGGAATATTTCGCATCGCTGGGAAGGGACAATGCGAACAGACCATTAGATTTGCCACCGTCTCAGGGAGGTCGTTACACAGGCTTTGGAAATACACCTCCACCCAGTCAGCACCCATCCTATCGTCTATCTTCAGGAGCTGCGCCTACCCTGAATGAATTCCAAGAAAACCCAAGAGCAGCTTTTGGAAAAGGCTGGTCGTTATTATCTGCAGCCGTAATTGGTGCCTCCCGTGCCGTGTCAGAAAACGTCATCCAGCCTGGCGTCGAGAAGGTCACTGACCCCACCTTTCAAGCTACTGTCAAGGGCTACTTGTCTGAAGCTCAAAAGAAAGCTACGACAGTGGGAAACTCGGCTAATAGTTGGTCCAAGTCACAATTCGGCGTTGATGTTGCTGAGAGCGTCGGTAGTGTTGTGGGCACTGTGAAGGATAAAATTGGCGGAGGGCCAGCAAGAGCGGGATATGGATCACTAGCAACGACACATGATAGTGAAACATCTGCGCTGTACAATGACGATGATGACGATTTCTTTGAGGAATTTAACCAGAACAAGGCAACTGTTCCATCGTCTTCAACAAGCTGGAGTTCTGCGACGCCCACGACGCCGAACACCAAACAAACGAGTTGGGATGATGACTGGAAAGATTTTTGATTATATAGGATTCAAGATTTAGAGTATACAGTATACCATCGTAGCATACTCCGGCGCATACCACATAAGCTCCGGCCGATCACATCTTAGCCGGAGCTCATATCCCGACCAGCTGTCTCCTCAACAGTGATACCCTTTCTCTTCTCTCTCAACAGCACAAAAAATGATCCGCCATGTTCTCCAAAGATCCCTAGTAAAGTCCTTACGTAGTCCACATTCAATCAGATCCTACCATGCAACAACTCTACCCTCGCTCATTTCGACATCGTCGCCCGAATTTGTCACCAAGGCAGCCGCCATGGATGAACTGGTGGCAGAAATAGAGAAAAAAACTGCAATAGCACGTCTCGGGGGTGGTGTCAAGGCTGCGGAAAGGATGAAGAACAAAGGGAAAAAGTTGCCACGAGAACGGTATTCTTCCTGGTGCTGCCATCATCTGTTTTTAGTTATTGACACAATAGGCCCTTAGGCTAAGCCTCCTTCTCGATCCGCATTCGCCCTTCCTCGAGTTGTCTGCACTTGCGGCTCATGATGTCTATCCCGGAGAGACAATCCCCAGTGCCGGTATTATTACTGGTATTGGCAGAATTTCAGGCCGCGAGTGTGTTATAGTAGTCAACGACGCGACAGTCAAAGGCGGTTCATATTATCCATTAACTGTGAGGAAACACTTGCGAGCACAGGAGATTGCCCGTGAGAATGGACTACCATGTGTCTATGTCGGTAGGTAAATTTAATTCCTGCAAGCGTTATTAAACACTTCACATATCTCATGTAGTGGAATCTGGGGGTGCTGCTTTGCCACACCAAGCGAATGTGTTCCCTGACAAGGAACATTTCGGCCGCATATTTTATAACATGGTTTGTGCATGCACGTTTGTAGCCGTTTTTATGACCCTCTCACGTTCATCTATTAGGCTCAATTGTCTGCCCTCGGTATTCCCCAAATTGCCATCGTGCATGGAATATCTGTTGCAGGTGGAGCATATGTCCCTGCAATGGCTGATGAAAACATTATTGTACAAAACCAAGGCCGCATATTTTTAGCAGGTCCGCCTCTTGTCAAAGCCGCAACAGGCGAAGAGGTTGATGAAGAGACCCTCGGAGGTGGGCTAATGCATTCTAGCGAAAGTGGCGTCACAGATCATCTGGCTCGCGACGATGAGCATGCGATAGCCATTGCTAGAGAAATTGTAGGCGATCTTGGATATGCAGGAAAGAGGGCGGTTCCCGTGAGTATCATGGGTATCGTAGTCAATATTTTATTCTACTTGAGGCCTTTTAGCCACCTACAAAACCTGAAGATCCCTTATACTCATCCTCGGAGCTACATGGTATTGTCGGCACTGATGTGCGCCAACCTTTCGATATGCGTGATGTTATCGCTCGGATTGTTGACGGCAGCCGGTTCCGCGAGTTCAAAAAAGAGTACGGTACAACTATGATAACAGTATGTGTATTCCCGTCAATATCGCAGAACTCGCGGTAATCAAGTTTTTTCCAGGGTTTTGCACACATTCATGGATACCCTGTTGGAATAGTCGCTAACAATGGGATTCTCTTCTCACCGTCCGCACTAAAGGCCACGCACTTTATAGAGTTGTGCTCTCAGCGACGGATACCCCTACTTTTCCTTGTTAATGTAACAGGTCAGACTTCCAGAAGGTTTTTGTTGTGTTTTTTTTTCACATTGACGCTTATCAATATATTCAGGCTATATGGTTGGTTCCAAGGCCGAGAAAGGAGGCATAGCGAAAGATGGCGCGTAATAAAATACACAACCTGATAAATACCTGAACTGATGTTTTCTCAGGTGCAAAGATGGTCAGGGCTGTAGCGTGTGCGGATGTCCCTAAGTTGACAGTTATTGTCGGCGGCAGTTTCGGTGCTGGTAACTATGGTATGCAGGCGATATCTTTCTGATCAGAGCAGCTGCTTAACTCCCTCTGATTTCACAGGGATGGCAGGTCGAGCTGTGAGCATCAATGTGGCGTTATTAACACCGTGATAAGATTAACTTGTTCTGCAGTATTCTCCACGGTTCTTGTGGATGTGGCCGGTCAGTTCGATTATTTTCAATTCTTTACAATCATTGCTTACTTGGCATGATGCTAGAATGCTAAAGTAGGCGTGATGGGATCAGGGCAACTGTCGCAAGTGATGGCTACTGTCTCGCGGTATGTTTACTAAAAACTGTTGGCCGAAACGAGCTGTTGATGTTGTTTTTTGACTCTCAGAGACCCCACACAACACGCCTCGTTGAAAGCTGAGATTGAAAATCAGTCGACTGCCTTGTATTCCACGGCAAGACTGTGGGACGACGGTATCATCAAGCCAACAGACACAAGAGATGTGTTGGGGCTTGCGCTTGGTGTCGTTTCTCGTGAGGGCATACAAGGACTGCAAACTTCCGGTAAATTTATGACATGGGATGGTGATAACAAGGGATACGGAGTCTTTAGAATGTAGATTAGATGACGTCATCTTCACTGTCTATTTCGAGTAAACGACGTCCATCTTGAAATCAACATGCCAATAAGAAATCTTCCTCCTCCGACTCGGGCTAGTCTTAGGTCCTCGCAGATACTCTCGTCTTTGCCTCAGATCATCTCCGAACTGTTGCAGAACTCTCTAGATGCGGGCGCGCGGCACATAGAAGTGGGAGTTGATTGTGATGAGTGGGCGTGTTGGGTGCGAGACAACGGCGTGGGCATTACTAGAGATGCTTTGAATATTATTGGTGAAGGGTCTGACAATGGACGATACTGTGTGTGTGGTTAACCGATTCAATACCACTTCGCCTGACAATGTATCGCAGTCACCTCGAAGCCTCACGCTTCTCACACCATAAACGCACTAGAGACCTTTGGTTTTCGTGGAGAAGGTAGGATGGTGACTGTGTACACCAAGACTTTAACCTATTCATCCATTGTAGCTTTGGCCTCAATCGCATCGCTTTCTTGCATCGAGATTTGTTCGAGGATTGCCCGATCTCGTGATACTTGGTCTGTAATCTTGAAGGTACTTCAATTCCCAAACACGTTGGGTTTTGGTAATACGAACTATCATTTAGGGTGAAAAAAGCCTATATAATGGGCCTGCAGTGCGTTGGCGCAGGGAATCTCCGGGCACAGTTGTTCATGTTCGAGATGCTTTCTACAATGTTCGTTTCCTGATTTGGGTGCCCTCTTTATTAATCTCAATTTCGAGCGCTAATCCAGTGAAAATGAAAACATTAGCTGCCTGTACGTCGTCGTTCACATCCTGCGCCTAGCCGAACAATGGATCAGATTCGTCAAGAACTCGAATGTTATGCACTCATATTCCCTCATGTTTCGTTTACCCTCGAAGATATCCAAAGTCAGAAGAGAGCAGGCTCCTCGGAGTATTGTTTATTGCGGATACCAAAGGTTGGTCTAGGGCTACTTGAGTGAATTGGTTAAGGCTTATTTATTGTGGATTAGACAAGTTCAACTCTAGCTGCCTTCCAACACCTGTATGGAAAGGCATTTGCCAAGGTGGGTTTACTCATGTCAGACACATGTACAGCATTGCTGAACGCAGCCAGCACGTGGAGGATATAAACTCGGTTTCTGGCGAGATGAAGATCGGCGGATTTATTAGTCTTGTTGGCACGCAATCCAGGGTGAGTATGAATCTTGTATTGGTCCCTTCACTTACGAATGCACGGGATATAGATATACCAGTTTTTGTGTGGGTACTTTATTATGCTCAAACCCTAATGTGGATTTCCAGTATTTACTGAAAGATAAGATGTCAATAATCATATCATGTCACAAGGCGAGCTGCATAAGGTTGTTGACTCTGTGTTTTCCAAGAGTACCTTTCACCGGAATGTGGGTCCTAATAAGTGCGTTGGATGTTGCACAAAGCTTATGATTATTGTCTGCAGGCACCAAGTGAGGAAGAAGACACGGGCCTTTCTCGCCCTGGTATCACTAGAATCACATGTTGTGGAAGTAAACTGCGCTAACCGACTTGATAGTTAATCGTCGTTCCCCACGGAAGTGTGAGAAGAGACCCGTCTATGTCTTGAATCTGGTGCTATCACCAGAAAAAATCGACAACTGCTTGGAGCCAAACAAATCTGCGGTTCATTTTCAGGTAGCTGTGGCGTTTGGAATACCCTTTAACGAGACTCAACCCAACTCATTCAGGATCTGAGCTTGGTCAAGTCATTTCTGGCATCTACGGTCCGTGACTTCCTACTCAAGCACGGTTACTTGAGTGACACGTCGATGGCTGAAGTCATGCCGAATGATTCGGGATTCCCCCACTCTAGAAAGAAAAGAAAATTATACAAAAGTGATGACGAGCTAGGTGCAGGCTACATTAACAAACGTGCTTCTCACGTCCTCATCAACCCCAATGAGGAAATCAGCCAAGCCCCCTGTGCTAATATTGTTCGTATTGTCGTCACTCTCTGATGTAGAAATTAAAGCAACTATGTGATATAGCGCAAAAGCTCTGTATTGCAAAAATGGACAGATGGGCGCACCGGGCAGACCTTCCTCATTGACACAAGAACGGGGAATACATGCAACGAAGCAGCTTCGTTTCAAGAAGCACCTGGGTATCAAACTGACAATCAACGAAAGGAGAGACGAACGATCCTTCTTCCGGACCTTTTATCGCCCGAATCTAAAGGGTTGAGGGAATGTGCGACACCAGAATGGATTGAAGAAGTTTTGAAGGTTTGACGAAATTTTCTTCTAGCTTTTGATTTGTTCACGTGCGGGACAGAGTAACTCGGCATATATCCCAGCTGAGAGTGTTGTACCCAGACTGTCAGGCAACCTTGCTAACAATGAATCTTGGAAGTCGCATCTCACGTTCGATTGTAATTTCTTGAAGGGGTACGAGAATCGGGAGTCCTCCAGGTTTCTTCGTTTCCAAAAAAGCGACCTTGCGCGCGCTAGGGTGGTCGGTCAGGTGGACCGCAAATTCATCGCATGTCTCTTGACAGACCCTGAGACTCAAGAAAGCCATGGTCTATCCTTCGGGGATGAACATGTTGGAGCTTCAGTGGGCCAGTGTTTGGTCTTGATAGACCAGCATGCCGCCGATGAGCGTATCCGTGTGGAGTATTACCTGAAAGAGCTTTGTCTGGGATTCCTGGATACCCGGCGACATGGGCAAGACTCAAAACAGGGCGTGAAGCTACACCTCTTTGATCCTCTACTTCCGCTTCTGCTCACACGACACGAGGCTCTTAAATTGGTAGCTTCGAAGGATGTGCAAGAATATCTCGGCTTTTGGGGAATTCAGTTCTCTGGGTTATCCGAGATCAACATAAACGGGACTGATACGGACATTGAGAATGAAACAGATCACGAGTACATCCAAGTCTTGGTGAAAAGTGTCCCGGAAATCGTGAGTGAAAAGGTGGGATAATTCCTTCATGTAGTAGTCCTTGTCCATCGTTCACACTGCCAATTGCAGCTTGTGATGAAGGATGAATTACGTGATTTGGTGAAATCAGTCCTCGGTGGCCCGGAGTCAGATAGGCCTGATGGACAATGCGTTGAAATTGCTGATCATTCCTCGAATGATTTTTCTTGGTTCAACGGATTGCGGTGCTGCCCCGCAGGACTGTTGAACCTGATTAACTCGAAGGCTTGCCGAGGTCAGCGGTGGATGCATTGCTGCATGACTAAACGTAAACTGATGCAGAATATCAGGTGCTATTATGTTCAATGACAAATTGAGTTTAGAACAATGTATAAACCTGGTAAACCGTTTGTCCCAAACAGTATTTCCCTTTCAGTGCGCTCATGGACGGTGCGTTGGACAGTACAAACTACATATTAATTTTTTTTTCCAAAAATGCATCATTTTCAGTCCATCTTTGGTTCCTGTTGTAAACACTACAATTATGGGCCCTACACGGCGGAAGGTGTCTCAATTTGGCTGGCCTCGACTCAGACAATGAGAAGCGCAGCCTGGGCAAAGGGTTACCCATGAGCAATGACAGAGTTATGACGAAGCTAGGTCGTGTGAAGCTGAGCTTATAGGAGAGGGCCCCATGGCACATTGTCCCGAACAATAATTTGCATTGGTAGCGGTGCCGAATCAATATGACTCGGGAAATGGGTGGAATAACAACAAATTATTTTCCCTTTTTGCACATGACAGATTGGCATGGCGGAAGTTGACTATTGATGCAGGCGGGACATGTACCTGGGTATCCAGTCGTTTGTCCCCCGAAATCTGTGGCACGTTGGGCGGTGGCCTAATCGTAGTGGCTGTAGATGAGTGATCATGTGACTGTGGTCGCGTGACGTCAAAGTGGTCCAGAACGACGTCATGAGGGAGTTTTTTGGGTTTGTGAGTATAAATCCGCCAAGCGCCGCGACTCTCATTATCAATTGTAATCATCAACCCAACCTTCCGATTAGAGATTGTTGCATACCCTTCTCGTATAGTCCAACATGGTCAAGAATCTCAGTAAAGTTGTGTATAAGCCAGATTCCCAGTCTACCGATGAGTTCATTGTCATCGTCAATCCTCTAGAGGTGATGGTTCATTATCTTTGATGCTGCATGATCAACGTTCTGACTCCTCAATGTGCTCTAATAGTACAAGAAATGGAAGAAGGGAGGTAGGCGCTCTACCGATTTCCATGTGTGTGCTTCTTAACTAACATGCATATCAGACACGTACATATCGCCACAATCAGATACTTTTCATTGCTAATTTTTCTTCTTTGTAGCACTATTCCCCTTACCGAGGTTGTCGATTGTAAGTTTCGTCATATTACGCCACAACACTCATTTGAACACATTGTACTAGCCTTTTCGGTCTTCCACTCTGGACAGGGTTCACAGGGTCTACTGGGCCAGCCTTCCAAACAACAACTAGATACGGTTTTCGGAACATCGAAAGACATTGATGTCGTCTCTATCGTCCTAGAAAAGGGCAGGGAGCAGGCCAGCGAAGGCATCCGGTCGAGCGACTTTGGTACAACGAATGCAAGTCGGGGAAGCGCTGCAGCGGAGAACAGAGGGAGGAATTAGACGGATTCAAACTTATTATTCGTCGCGCACTATCGCCTCACGTGCAGAGTGGAAACGGAGATGGACCTTCTTGAATCACAAATGTGTAAATTTATATACAGGTTACCTTGGGCTTGTTGGCTTGGTTAGCTTTTGAATTGTAAATTTGACTGAGAAGTGTGTGGTGTACATGATGTCAAGGTGAGATGTTGGAGACCCATGAGTTGACATTTCTACATTGTTTCTACTAAGCTAAGTAAAAATTCTTCAGTTACATGATAGTGAGTAATGTATGTAGATAGAGTAATCCAAAAAAGTATGTAGATGGGACACGTATATGATGCAATGGTCTCCATGGTGAGTGCGAGATAGTGGTGACACTACTTCTTTCCCGTCGTCTCAGCCCACTCTTTACTGCCCATTTGGACTAGTCGCGAGCATGCACGAGCAAAAGCAAATAGCTCTTCCTCTCCCGTGAACATGGAACTTTGACCAACTATCTCAGTTGAAAGACCCTAGTTCCGAGTCAGGAGCATATCCAGCACGGAACAAGAGATTATCTTACTAGATCGTCCATAACGCTTCTCATGTCATCCGATATTGGCTTGTCACCGGCGGAATCATCTGAGAATACCTGGTGGACAGGAACTTCGGAAGTCACAAAGAGTTTGGTCTAGACAAGCCGTCAATTACATGTATAATAACGGGTAGAGGTAAAGGCGGGGTAGTTTACCTTGTTTTCATAACAAGCTATCGATCGAGAGGTGGGCTCAGGAGGGCCATAATCAGGCAATTAGATGTTTTACATACCATCAATGAAAGTGATAAACCGTCTTGCCTATTAGATTTAATTTGGTTACAAACCTTGATAAGGGGCTGGGGGCCAATCATACCTTATCCTTGCTCTGCATGTCCATCTTGGGTATATCCAACAAGAATACAGTTCCAAACGTACTTGTCACTTCAAGATAATCCGCAGCGCTGAGAGGTTGCCCACAGAGGTCATGGAAGCTGAACTTTGCAACATGACGTGTGCTCTCTGGGACTGTCAATGTGCGTCCCCAGATCTTGAGTTTGCGATTCTTGATTGGTGGATCGTTGGGATCATCCGACGTGAGAGCGTTAAAGAGCTTGTTAATCTCCGACCTATTGTCCGGTGAGAGTGGGTGGAAATAGACTTGGGAAAGTGCGCGTGGAATGCGGCGATAATCTATCACGAGGGTGGATTTAGACGCGAGAAGTGGGTAAACAAGGGAAAGATTTGTTTTACCTGTCCCCGAATCCAGATCCGTTACCTCGAACTGTGATTTAAGAAGTTCTATCGCGGGAATGAAGCTGGAGCGCTGAATCCCATTCTTGTATAGATCATCCGGGTGTCGGCTACACAGAATACCGGAAGAAACAGAAGTAGTCAGATTTGAGGTGGGCGGTACACAAAGGGAGCGTTGGCTTACTTTGAGGTCATGACGCATACAACGCCGTAGTTCAGCAAGGACTCGAGCAACCGCCGGAGAATCATGGCATCTGCAATATCGGTAACCTGTAATTAAGGATAAGCCAATGGATCTGACAAATATGGCATGGAGTAACACACCTGGAATTCGTCAAAGCACAGCACCGCGGCATCCTGTGCAAGATCTCGTGCAACAGGGACAATTGGGTCACCTCCACGATATCCCATGGCAAGTTTTGCTGCATGCAATCTCTTGTGGACGTCGATCATAAAAGCATGGAAGTGCACACGGCGCTTCCGCATAATTCTCGGTGGAAGTGAGTGGTAAAAGATGTCCATTAGCATGGTCTTTCCTGTTCCGACGTCCCCATAGAGATAAAGACCTTTGGGGGCAGATGGTGGCGGTGAAGTAGGCAAGGGCAATTCGCGGGAAAGAAGCCGAGAGAACTACAGTGGTTTTCGATTTCTTAGACTTATGCAGCATTGTTACAGGGGCAAAACAACTCACGAAAGAAGCAGAAGTAGATGGAAATGGTATCGAAGGTGGATTATAATGTATTAGTTTATCATGCAGATCCTGTAATTTCTGTATGATCCTAGTCTGATGGTCATCTCCGTGCAAAATGCCGGACTCTAGCAATCTATGGTATTGTCCTATTGGTGTGAGTGGTTCTGGGGGATACTTGTGAGCCCTATTCAGAGAACAAGGGTCGCTCACCACTTACCAGTTCGTGGAATGGGATTCACTGGCGACGATGGGCTTCCCACAAGGGTGTGCTCTATTGGGTCGAGTGCCAAGGATGAATTGAGTGCTCTTCCCTGGGGCTTAGTTGTTGAGAGTGAAGAAGAGCGCGTTGAGATTGCCGCACGCTGCAACCGGTGTACTCGCGGGCACTGCGCTTTGCATCTTGCGCAGGAAGCAAGAGCTCTTGTCGCTAGCCTCATTGACGTTCTGGGCGAAAATAGGGCGTTGGCAGTGCGGAGGAGGGACTATTGCTGCTGCCCGGTTGCACGTGATATTTGTCGGCAGGATCTTGCTATCCTCTTCTTGTCTCGCAACGAGCTCAAGGCTGGTGTCGTTGAGCACGACGGTGAGTGCAAAAGGAGAAGTTGTGGGAGCGTAAATAAGGAGGGATACCGGTGAAGAGTGCGATGAAGTCGGTCAGGCCAAGAGCTCGCGACAGGTAAAATCCGCAAATTCCCACTTTGCCCCGTTCATGCTCGACCTCGACGACGACACTTACATCCTTCTTCTCCTAGCGGACAGCAATCTCCCCACCGGTTCATTCGTCGCGTCTAGTGGGCTGGAATCTTACATGAAACATGGATTTGCCTCCCTCGCTCCTAGCGTCGATCAAGCCATTGTCACCTTTGTCCGTCACAGTTTGTCCACATACGCTCGAAGCGTTATCCCTTTCGTCTCCGATGTACACCGTCTCATCTCTTCAGCAAATCCATCTGAATTGTACCAGAGTGGGGGAGAGATAATGGACAGCCTTGCTGCCATCGACCGGCTTTATGAAGCTTCAACCCTAAACCATGTTACTCGTCGGGCATCTATGACTCAGGGCGTCGCGCTTCTTACCCTATATTCGAAAGGTCTATCGAATTCGCCTGGTGTTAATTCTAATGCAGATTCTCAACGGACATCAGCGTTATCACGATTGGTAGATAAATACAAGCTCCTAATTCGGCGAGAAGAAACCCCTGGTCACTTGCCCGTTTGTTGGGGAATACTCACCGCCGCACTTGGTCTTTCTCTAGGTTCGCATCGTCTCTACTTGTGTTCTTCAGGTTATGCCCCGCTCGCCAGATAAACCAATCTGCCTTCTTAACAGAACGCGCGCAATACCTCCATCTCTTTTTACACGCCCGAGGGCTGCTATCCGCCGCTGTTCGACTGAATGAAATTGGACCATACGGCGCGCAACAACTGCTCTTACATGTTGTGCGACCTCTTGTCGCTGCAGAACTCCAGCATTGTTCGCGTCTGCGTACAGGTGTGCTTGAAAGCGAACAATCTGAGTATGATGTCACGGTAGATGGGCCGGCAAATACATGGCCGTTAGGCGAAGTCATAGCTACCCGACATGATCTACAGCATTCGCGTATATTCAACAGCTGATTCCATACCTTTATTCATTGATCTAGAGTCTGGATATCTAACCTGCACATGTATTTTCTACACATATACGTACAGTCTAGAAGTTATGACTACATGGATATCAAAGCTAACCGTGCAGATACTTCTGCTTGTGATCGGACAAGATTTGCAAGATATGTTACCATCAGCATATCCTACCGGCAAATAAGTCAATTTCCCCACAGATACTCTTATATTACATACCTGTAGACTGGAATTGAAACCGCCCTTTTCGAGATCATCTGTGCTCGTGCCGAGAGTATCCATGAGATATCGCCCAACGGCAGCGTCCCCCTTTTTCTCCCCAGCTAGAACCGCCCGGACATACGCAAGTACGCGGTCTAACATATCCATCAGTGTCTTGAGCGACGATTCAAGGAGCTCCAAATCAGTAACAGGCTGGGTGGTTGTTAACGTCGGCGAAGATGTTGCTTTTATCAGAAGATCGACTATATCAAGCAATTCGGGGAAGAAATAGAAATGCTTTTGATTAGGCGCAAGTAGTAGGTAAAACAAAACCTCTTGAGCTATACTTACGTCCGCTCCGTTCGGCTTCATGGAATCTCAGTTCAACGGGAACCGGGACGAAGATGGCATCTTCTGGTTTGGGGGCACCAGCAGCAGAAGAGCTGTCAGTCTGAGTCAGTGACGTCGAGGTAAGGTTGAAGCATTCTGAACGGACCTAACGTAGGCTTTTACACCAGGTTCTTCGTTCTCTTCGGTGCCGGTGTTCAGGGCAACGTGGATGGCGGGGTATGGATTTGTTTCTTGCGAGTAGAAATTGTGAATCAAGGCAGAATATGTGTTGAGAGTAGAACCGGTCGAATACCTATCACGGTTTTGTTAGTACGCGCAGTATAAATGTGGAAGATGAAATTGCAAGACGGACCAGCCAACGATGACTTCGCGAGGGTTGACCTTGTGACATAGATCATACATAACTTTGAGATACTCTGCGTCGACGGCGACCTGCTCGCTGGTCTCTGTATGTAGCATGGCAAAGGCAGTGTGGACCTCGATGGTGTCCCCATCTGTACGTGTACCTAGAAGGGTGCCAATGACGCGCCCTTGGTCGTCCGTTCTTCGGAGGTAGTGGTCAAGGATGGAAAAGAGTGCAACTGGATGGATGAGTACTTGTGATGGTGTGCGGCTGTAGATTGCATTGATAATCAGGAGACAATGATACGTGAAGCAAAATCAAAAGAAAGAAGAAGAAAAAAAAAGAGAAGTGGACATACAGTACACTTTGCGCTGTACTTGTGGAAGCAGCGTTATGTGGGTTGATCGCTGATGAAGAGGGAGCTTGCGACATTTTTTTCAAGAAATTTTTGAGGGAGATAAACACTTGGGTCGCTGCTGAGAGCGATTTTGAGGTTCGAAGCTGCCCAAGGAAGTAGATATAGATTTCTTGAATGGATTTCAAGGGTCCGCGATCATCAAAAATCGCTGCTGCCCTCTTTCGGAGTTTGCCGTTTCTTTCCTTTCTCTTCCCAACATCTCCACCTTCACTTCAAAAAAAAAAAAGGATATAATATGCCTTCAGAAGACACAAAGGTAAGGCAACTGCATACAATGTCTTTGATGATGGTACTCATTGGCTGCCGTTTTGCAGGAATATATTGCAAAGGCTGTTGAAGTCGGACGTGTACGTAGCACATTTTTGCTAAACCTTCCGAACTCACGACCTAACCTACCTTTCTCTCACCATATAAAGACTGTGCTTCACTATGGCTGGATACCGCTGATTATCTATGTCGGATTCACACGGAGCAACCCTCAACCCTCACTAATCAAGTGCGCGTCCATGTTCCTACACTTGCTACTGGCCTACTGACAGACGAGAATTTAGGTTGATTAGTCCTCTAGCCTGAGCGGAGCAACGAGAACATACGATATATTTAAGACGGGTGATATGTCACCACATTAGAGAGTCACTGTCCCGTTTGTATCATATATGTTGGTTTCCAAACCTAATGCATCCGTGTCCACTCATTTCTACACTTCTACCTCTTAACCTGAACAAGCGCTATGCCCTTATATGTGAGTATCTCGAAACAATATGTGCTATGATTCAATTGTCGTGGTGTACAGCACCCTCGCGTTGCTGTACCTGACTTGCACAACCTGCTGTATCCCTATACTGTGGATTATCAGGGAACGCATTTATGTGTTGACATGACAAGGCCAGATATGAGCACAACTCTACCTCAATTATTGGTGATGGTATAATGATAGATGCTAATACAATCCCAAACAGGCCATGAAGAAAAAAAGAATAAAATACATATCTAGAGGTAAATGCGTCGCAAGTCTGTGGCGTTAGTGATACGTTTGCAAATGGGACATAGTTTAGTCGAGCCAAGGCACCGAAGCCAACATTCCTGGCAACATGTATGCCAACATCCTGTTGACACCGTAGGCTCTGTGTATGGGTCCAAGCATATACGACATGATAATGTACTTGAAGAGGCAACATGCATTGATTCCTTTTCCCGCGATCAATACGTAGACCTTGAAACTGTGGATAGCAATACTAACCAGCAATTGAATCTTGTTTTCTAGTGCAGTAATCAATGCACCTCTGTCCTTCTTATTCCGCGCAGAAGTGATTACCAAATCGACTTTATCCATGTCTTCTGAACTCATGGTTCTATTCATATTGGTTACAGATTGATCGGCTCCTTCTGAAGACGGTGATCTGCGTCTAACCACCTTCCCTTCAGCAACAAGCTCGTGCAATGTCTTTCGAGTTGCCTGGGTATCGTCTTCGATCTCTCCCTCTATTTCAACGTGAATGTCTTCATCCGGGGCATGCATGTGTTTCGTGAGTGAAATCACATCGCCTTCGGTGAATTGTGCTTCGCCGTATACAGCTTGGTCATCACCGTCAATATCTATATCGTCATCAACGTCTTGGTCGTCTGGATTCCTTGTGTGAAACCCGGTACCTTGAAGGAGAATATGTGAATTTACACAAAGTAATCAATCAATGCGTTTGCTTACCAGTAACATCGCCAACATGACCGACTGCTTCTGTGGGCCCTGTTGACGACTCCCATGCGCGCTCCTCCTCCAGTGCTCTTGCTTGGGCTTCGTCCTCTCGTCTTAGCCGGTCAGCCAGACAAGCATCAATATGGGCATCAACCACATCCTCGTCTCCATGGACCATAGTTAGACAAACAGGGCATTGTATTTCGCTAGTGGTCTGGCCATGAGAATTAGGGTCGCGCGAAGTTCCTGCTTGGGGCATTTCATCGTCGAATTCGCGATAAAGGTCGCGTAGATGGGAATGACGTTGTTTTCTGTGTCGTTTGATGGTTTGAACGAGTTTGGTAGCCTTTTCCGAAGAAGAGACGTAGTTGAGATACTTCCTGGCTTTGATAGCTGAGCGACGAGAACTGAGACGGAGTCTGATACAAGGGGGAATTGTTAGTTGGGGGTGTGATGTAGGGCATAAGTGACGTGCCCATCCATATCATCAGAAGGTTCTAGAGGTTCTGTTGAGCCTATGTGTTGTATTATGCTGGAAAGCCGCTCGTCCTCCAGCAGTGCATGTTTGGCAAGGAGACGGAGTGGTATGGATTCATCACAGACGGGACACACTCTGACTTCAGCCCGTTTTGCTGAAATAATATAAACGTTACAATAGCTTGTAAATGCCCTGCGGGCGAAAGGCACAAACGCTTTTTCCGTGTTGATGTTGGAATTGAGACTTCCTCATCATAGTCAGAGGGTGGCAGGGATGAGAGTGATGAAGAGGCGCGTCGCTTGAGTGTTATCTCGGACTTGAGAGGGATGTTTGGGTGCGCCCGTGTCTTGCCTCTTAATGTAATAGCTATTAGTAAATTAATCGTGGAGTAATTATATGTAATAGGGAATCAGGACATACTTGGCTGAACTTGAGACTAGCATGATGGGGTAGTGAAAATAAAGGTGGCAGAACCAGTTGATAACAGGGGTTTGTTTATCACTGAAGGTGACGGCGACGGGGAGTAACTGGGGTGGATTGACGAGAGCGTTCTTGGATGCAGTTAATCAGTGCAAAGTGAAATGTCGGTTGCTATTTTTGTCAACTCACGTGACCGTCCTCAACGTCACGTCACTGTTGACTAGCCTGAGACTCGGAATGCGATGGAGGGATAAAGTTCGGAAGAATTGGCGCCGCCGTCCAAAGAACACATCCACCAGGTCGAACTTATACCCGGACTTCCGCCTATTCGTGTTGTTCAACAGATGCTTCCGTATTCTTTCCACCCTCAATGCTTTTGGAACTTTTATAACCTTTCATTACAACCAATCCTTCTCTGGATATTAGTACTGCTAGCAGGTCATCAATAACCAGCTTCGAGATCTGTTGCAACAAACATTCTCTTGACAATTTCACTATCTTGTATCAAATGACCGCCACCTCACTATAATTTCTCCGACCTTTACCCGCTTCCTAACACCATTTAAACACTCATAGTTTCAGACGATGAACCCATTTTCTCTGTTCGACGATGGTCGTAGATTTTGAGATCGGAGAGGTCCTTGCAAAGTTAACCATCCCGCAAAAGATCAAGTTATTGACTGGGCTGGTTGGTGTTTTTGAATGTGTATGCTTCATATTTTTCAATTGAGTTTGTTTATAGGGATGGTGGCATACTGAGCCCATTCCAGAACATGGCATAGAGTCTATACGTCTCAGTGACGGTAAATCACTTTCTCGTTGATAGGTTCTGCGAGCTTATATACACATGCACTTCTCTCAGGACCAAACGGTGTTCGCGGGACAAGGGGTATGCGTTTCGCTATACACGACTCCCTGGATTAATTCAAACCACTAGTCTTCAATGGCGTACCTGCTAGCTGCTTCCCTTGCTCGACTGGGCTCGGTTCCTCATTCGACGTTGAGCTTGCTTACAACATCGGTCAAGCATTAGGTGATGAGGCTCGTGCAAAAAGTATGTTATTCATAAATCACTCATCATATCCCATGTCGATCCATGATTTTCCGTTCAGGTGTACATGTTCTCTTGGCTCCGACTGTAAACATACAACGATCTCCTTTGGGCGGTCGTGATTTCGAGTCTTTTGCCGAGGATCCACACCTGAATGGTACCATTGCAAGCGCATATATCAATGGTGTTCAGTCAAAGGGTGTTATTGCTACCATTAAGCACTTCGTCGCTAACGATCAGGAATTCCAAAGGTATAATTACCTCTCATGTTCGAATTCTTACCAACTCCTAATGCGATACCCTCGTCAGGTTTTCAATTAGCAGTCAGTATAAGTTTGTCAGCTCGGGTTATTTTTGACGTTGATAAAACTTTACCAGGCGAAGTTAGTGAACGTGCGCTCCGTGAAATCTACCTCAAACCATTCCAAATTGCTCTCAAGCATTCGAATCCTGGAGCACTCATGTCGTCGTCCGTCATCTCACAATGTGTCAGTGATTAAGTGTAATTAATGTATGTCAAAAAAAGGTACAACCGCGTCAATGGCGTCCATGCTTCAGAAAGCAAATGGCTACTGGATGATATATTAAGAAAGGTAAGTACGGGTTGTCATGCTACTATTGACATAACGCACTAAGTACATCGCTGCAGGAATGGGGATTCCAAGGCATGGTTCAATTGCAATTCATAATGAAAAATTGTTTTTACATCGAATATCAGGTTTGATAATGAGCGATTGGATTGGCGTGTACAGCACCTCAGAAAGTATCAAGGCGGGATTAGACCTGGAGATGCCGTGAGCATTTTCAAATGTTGGGCTACCTTGATTTAAGATCACGACCTGTGCTTCAGGGGACCGTCAGTTATGCGTGGAAAAGCCCTCCAGAGAGCCCTTATCGGTGAAAAGGTCCTACTTGGTGACATAGATACCCGTGCACGCAAGGTGTGTATGATCCCAATATTCAGGGCGATGCGCTCAACACCCGTTCGAAACAGGTCCTTGAATTGCTGAAACGTGCATACAGTTCAGGTATCCCGTGCAACGGACCTGAGGTCTCAATTGATACGCCACAGATTTGTCAACTACTCCGAACTGCAGCTGCAGATGCAATTGTCCTATTGAAGAATGACAAGCATCTTCTCCCGTTGACACGAGACTCCACTCTAGCTATTAAGAGGATTGCAATTATTGGCACCAATGCTAAACATGCCATGACATCCGGTGGTGGCTCTGCACAGCTATTATCAACTTACACTATAACTCCACTGGATGCAATTACGGCTGCTGCAAAAGAAATCGGTGCAGAAATCAAGTTTTCTATTGGCACAGCGTCGTACAAATATCTCCCTTTACTGGATCCGTATATCAAGCAACAAAACGGCCAATCCGGAGCAGTTGTGGAGTTTTGGAATGAATCACCCTCTGATGATTTTACTAGTCCAAATTCAAATCTTAATCAAAATCTCATGCCTTGTACATGGAATGTTGTGACTCAAGGATCGGTTTGCAAACTGAAAGACGGTATTGTATGTCATTTCATCTGAATACGGAATTTCCCTAATCATGGGAGGATGATAGGACGAAAAAGTAAACCTCAAATGTTGGATCCGCGTAAGTTGTCCAAACTGAGCCTAAACAATATACTAAATTTTGTTAGTACTCAACACAATTCACACCCGATGAAGATGGAGATTGGACTTTCGACCTGAGTCTCGCAGGTCGTGGAAATTTGTTTATAGATGGAAAACTAGAGTTGGACCTTACCACCGATCCCAATCAGGGTGAATTTTCCTTTGGTCTAGGAACGGACGATGTTAGCAGCCTTGTAAAGGGAATAACTATTGTCAAGGGGTTGAAAGCAGGCCAGACATATGGTCTAGAAGTTCGGCTGAGCAACGCCCAGTTTGTTGATGGCAGCTTGCCATTCCCGAGCCGGGGTGGTTTGCGTCTTGGCGCTCTCCGTCACTTTGAGAGTCATCAGGGCATTATTGACGCCGTGCAAGCGGCGAAGGAATCGGACGGCAAGTTATCCTATTTTAGTTTTCTTGCTTCATGTGACCTTTTGTACATTCTAGTGGCAATACTTGTTGTTGGGTTGAACAATGAGTGGGTATCGCCACAGTTATGATTACAGAAAAGGCTGATTAATCCGTGGCAGTTATGAGACTGAAGGATTTGATCGTCCAACCTTGGAGTTGAGTGGATATAACATTAGAAACAAGTTATCACGCGAGCTGATAGCATTCCAGTTTGCCAGGAACAACCAACGAACTTGTGGAGAAGGTGCTTCAAGCTAATCCAAATACGATTGTTGTCAACCAGTCTGGCGCGCCAGTCACAATGCCTTGGATTAAAGAAGCAAACACCGTGGTTCAGGTACGTGTGGCCTGGTGCATCCCTTAACAAATGCATATCAAGTCGATTCAGGCGTTCTATGGTGGAAATGAGCTAGGAAATGGCTTGGCTGATGTCTTGTTTGGAAAAGTAAACCCATCTAGTAAGCTGCCATTGACATTCCCGTAAGTTGGGTGGAGCCACTATTTCTTTCATTTTATTTACTCAAAATCGCTTTTTAGCAAACGGTTAGAAGATACACCACCCTTTCCCTCATTTGGAAGCAATGGACAGGAACATGGAAAGATTCTGTACAATGAGGTTCGTAAATCGTTAGAGAAATGCATCGTGGAAGAAAGCAACCTCATTAATCGACAGGGGGTTTTCGTTGGTTATAGAAACTACGAAATACGGAACCTGGAGCCTCTCTTCCCCTTTGGCCATGGCTTGTCATACACCCGTTTTGAATACTCTAATCTGGAAATTTCTGACGTAACCCCAGAGGGAAATTTCACAGTAAAGTTCAGTATCAAGAATATCGGTACAGTCGATGGCCGAGAGGTAGTTCAAATCTATGTTACGGATGAGATGGCTTCTCTTCCAAGGCCTGCCAAGGAACTCAAAGGCTACAAGAAAGTTGCCTTGAAATCAGGGGAGTCCAAAGTTGTGTTGGTTCCACTCGATAGGGAAGCCTTCGGATTCTTCGACGATCGGAATATGCACTGGATTGCCGAGAAGGGTGATTTCTTCATTCTTGTTGCTGCTTCGTCAGCAGATGTGAAGTTGAAGGGCATGGTTCACCTTGAGAAGACATTCACGTGGACGGGACTCTGACAGATGTCAGCCTGGTTATGTCTCCACTTAGTTTGTAGCTTCTATATAGCTGTATGACATTTGGGCCTAGATTGATTGAGAATAACTTGTGTATGTCGAATATTTTGCCGAGAATGTGCCATATGTATCAGTAAATTTGTTAGTCTTCGAATACGAATTCTACCCCGTCAGCCCGAGCAGCCACAATGATCTCTTGCTCTTGTTGGTTAGCGTAGTTTATTATTGATTCCAGAATGTCACGTTGGCCTGTTGGTGTCAGGTCATAAGACTAGAATTTACTTGTTTCATTCACGCTCCACACCTTCGACGTAGTCAGTCAGCATGGACATGACTTCGGGGCGCACTTCCTCCCCTTCATCAATTTGCATTGGTGGCAGTTGATCAAGCAACACTTGAGACATCTCCGTCAAGAAACCTACAGCATCCAGCTGATCCTCATAACTCGGCACCGTCTCTGCTTCTGGGGCGAACGTTCGTAGAATCTCATTCCACAAATCACCTAGACCCCGGGCACTTCGGCCAATCTCCCACCGTCTATCGCTAATACCGCCGACCTTGATGGCGATAGTGTCATCTGGATTGTTGTGCAAAGTGAAGCCATAGCCTAGGATAAGCTCAGAGTTCGGCTTGAGACCATAATTGTTTAAGAGCTCTTGACCAGGACTAGTAGTGCTGCGTAACACAAGGGAGATTAGGGGTTCTGTCTGCGATTGGATAGATGGGTCTGGGTCAGCTGGGTCAGGATAAGCGACAACCCAAGTTACAGCAGCGCCACGAGCATGGTTTAAAGAATCAAGACCAGGAATTAGGACGGGTTCGGTAGAAGCAGTTGGTTGGAGAGACGGAGTCCGAGAAAGGAGAGAAGATGGGAAGCACCGGGAAGAAAGATATGTTGCTGCGGCGAGGTATCGATCCCTGTTTTGTACCAAAAAAAAACGCACACGCGAAGTAACCAAGTTAGTAGGAGGCGGGGGTGGGGCAAGATACGTAGCAAACAAGATAATGACCATGTGAATCCAGTACACCATGTCATGCTTGCTCTCTGAACAGCATTGAGGCATCTCATGAATTCTTCCCGCCATTCGCATTCCCGTTGAAGAGCAGCACTGTATAGATTTGTTCCTTTGAATGCCTTGAGCTCGGAAGGTGTAAAATGGAGAGGGGTGAGTAGCTGATCATTGGACGGAAGAGTATTGATGTAGGCGTAATGCAACAGGTATTGACTTTCTTCCCTACGAAATGTCAGTAATGATCAAAGATTATCATGTTCTGGAGCGTGCCGCTTCACTTTTCTTCACTGATTATCCAGTGGAAACAAATGTAAGTAGAAATCCACTGTCTCTCTGTCCAGTTGTCGTTGTCGAATATTGCTTGAGTGTCAATGAAGTGGGATAAGGCCCGCTGAGCAAGCCCTGCCGTGATAATGAGGGAGAAAGGGCACGAAGCGACTCTAGTGTTTTCGGGCAGCTCTTCGTTGGCAACTACAGATGACCCATTCGACGCTTTACATGTTGTGAAATGGGTACTATATTTTCAGGGTCGATCTAGGTGATCCAAACGCAAGACCAAGTTTCACCTTGAACCATTATTGCCTGCCGATGGTATTCTCCACCGTGATTCAAAAGCCATGCCTTGAGCCTCCCTGCTGCAGGTATTTCTGTTCTTGACATTTGTTTTTCCAGGTTTTCCGGTGATTGATGGTTATCTCTGCGTGTGTCACAATGGCAGTACTGCCACTTTGATTGGCCTATTCAACACGGTCTAGATCTATATAAACCCACCTTTGAGAATTGGAAAGTGAATGCTCCATAGTCTTTGCATCCTATGGTAGTACTAATACTACGTGGATTCTTGGAGCCCATAGAAACCGATACACGAGCAACCGACGAAGTTGCATGTTCATCCGAGCCGTACGGTAATGCTTCCGTCGATCAGACCGTGAATCGTGTAATGCGCTTTCAATGTATGTCAATTGACCGACAACTGTCCATGGTTTCCCCTGGTCCTTGCACAATGACCTATGCTGAATTTTTCCGAGCTGATAATTCCCAAGGATAGCCATGGGCCCACATTTCATGACGCAGAGGAAATTGAATTGCCGTGTCTTTGTGGGACATTTACCCTCATCATTACCCAAATCTACCGAGAAACAAATGATAGCCACTCCGCCGTAACCAATCGCAGAGGACCTTGTGATCCAAACCTCACACGAGGCAAAAGAACTGAACATTCTGTTTTATTTTCGGATGTACACGAATGCAATTCAATTCGGTGAGCTGAGTTAGAGCGGCGGGGGCGGCTTGCTTGGATATTTAAAAGTGTGCATTACCCCACACATTTTGCCACCTGTTCAAATTCCCGAGGGAGTGTCCCGCTTAACCGAGCATGACGACTCCGGCTAGCGAGAAGTCTACGAATCCAGGTGCTCAAGATGAAAAGAACGAAATGACGCAACGTTCATCCCCCACAAGTGAACCTGAGAAAACAATTGGGGATAATCCTAAAATTCTCGAGGTATTGAATGCGGATTTTGCGCTCGCGCTTTCTACTGGCCCTCAACTTCGGGCCACAAGCCTTGCGTCAATACAGTTGTTCATGATATTACTTGTGGCTTTCATGGGAAGTTTGTCAAATGGTTTCGATGGCTCAGGTAAATTTTGGTGTATGACAATACGTGTCATAAATGATTTTGCCTTTTGTTGTCAGTGATGAGTGCGGTGAATGGGATGCAGTAAGTCAAACTCACCACTCCATTATATCAATCTCTCATTTTGCTACTACACCAGTCAGTATCTGGATTATTTTGGCATTGATGGATTAGATTCTGGAGGTGGTGTTGGCACTGTGACAGCGATCATCTTTGGAATTGTAAGAATCCAATCTTATCAAATACACAAGTGTAGGCTTAAATGTCATTTATTTGCAGTACTCTATAGGTTAGTCCATAAATAAGCCTAAGAACGAAGTCAAGAAATACAATCTGTCTATCTTAGGAAGTCTCGCTGGAGTAGTAATCGCAGGACCTGTCGCTGACCACTTTGGTCGGCGACGAGGGATGGTATGCAAATTCTTTGGTGGATTATCCATAGAACATGCTTAAGATAAAACACAGTTTTTGGGTAGCGTTATCATCGTGGTCGGTGAGTAAATTCTGTTCCGATGCCTGCAGCCTTCCTGAAATTGCTAAAGGTGCAATCGTTGTTACTGTTGCCAAAAATACGCACTACCTCCTCGGTGGACGGTTTGTGCTGGGATTTGGAGTAGCAATCACAACAACAGCTGCTCCCGCCTACGTAGTAGAAATGTCCCCACCACAAGTAAGTTTCGCCAATGCTAATAGCCCACATGTTTACTAACGGGTTGTCTGTGATATATATAGTGGCGTGGACGATTGACTGGACTGTAAGCACAATTCTTTTCCAAAACTAAAGTAGTATCATAATTGACCTCATCTTTGCACAGGTACAATAGTAAGACCACCCTTTGAATCGCTGGCTACTTCTTATCTCTGTGCTCTCTTTATAGCATTTTACTATTCTGGCTCCATTTTATGTAGTATGTATCTCAGCTAAGCTTTCTATCGGATAGCGCTGACTTCAAATATCAGCTGGTATAACAATTGCAACTGGGCGGATCGAGAGTTCTGTCTCGTGGAGAGCACCTTTGGCCATACAAATTGCCCCTGCTGGCATTCTCGCTATCTTTTCTTGGTTCTTACCAGAGGTGAACCGGCCGTGACAACGAACCCCCGCTATGTATTCTGACTAAATGGATAACAGTCACCTCGGTGGCTTCTATCGGTGGGACAGAAGGACGAAGCCCGGAAAATTCTTGCCAAGTATCATGGAAATGGAGACGAAAATGCCCCACTTGTATTACTAGAGTGGAAGGAGTTTGAAGAGGCGATCCGGTTAGACGCTTCTGATAAGCGCTGGTTCGCACTATTCTACGAGTTTTCATGAGAATTACACAATAACTTATTGCAGGTGGGACTACTCTGAATTGGTCAACACCCGAAATGCCCGTTATCGAACTTTCATGATGTTACTTATGGGCTTCTTTGGGGTACGTACGTTTGTAAAACAGTCATCAGTATCTACTACTAATATATACATCTTGGATAGCAATGGTCAGGCAATGGTCTAGGGTAAGCCGCGACTACTTGAAATGTATTGGCTCTTATCGTATTCTCCTCAGGTATTTCCTGACTATCCTTTTCAACAACGCGGGCGTTCAAAGTCAGGACAAGCGCCTTACACTCAATTTTGCGAATACCATCATCTCCGCCGGTGGGGCATTGGTTGGAACATCCTTGACCGATAAAGGTACGCCCATTGAAATCGTATCTGTGGCCCCAAGCTTACGTTAAGCCAGTCGGACGTCGGACAATGTGGTTCTGGGGGACGCTTGCTAGTGCTGCTACTTTGGCTATCGTAACAGGTATGTCCACCATGTGGACTCTCTACACAAGGGCTAGCTCGACTGGTTCGTCACCCAGGCTGCACTGCCAAGTTTGGTTCAAATGGAGCGAATCCAACCGGCGCAAACGCAGCCATTGCGTTCATTTGTGAGTATCACATTCTAGATTGGACGGAAAACTTTGTTGCTCAACAGGACCACGACTAGTCATATTTGGATTCGTATACAGTTTAGCCTATACTCCACTACAAGCATTGTACCCCGCAGAATGCCTTGATTATAATACGCGGTAAGACTGATTTGGGTGACTGTAGTCTGCAGACTGAAGCAGGGTTTTACAGGGCTAAGGGGATGGCCGTGTAAGGGGGACCCATTGACAGCGGTCTTTACGTACAACAAGCTGAATGCTGTTTACAGATATGCCTTTGCAGTAAATTGCGCTTCCTTTGTCAACACGTATGCAGGACCTATTGGGTTGAAGAACATTCAATGGCGGGTAAGTCCGTTACATATAACTCAGGAATTGAGGTAGCTCTAAAAAAATCTCAAGTATTACATTGTTTATGTTGTATGGGATCTGTTTGAATGCATGGTCATATGGTTCTGTGCCGTAGAAACTAAGGGCCGAACTTTGTAGGATGGGATTTACTTTTTGATAAGTGGAAAGCTGACTCTTGTTCGTATTAGGGAGGAACTAGACGAGATCTTTGAGGTAGAGTTGAAGCCACATCGTGCACTGATATGAATCGCTGAAAGTTGTTGATAGGATCGGCATCCTGTTCGTGCGTCACTTGCGAAGAGAAAGGTGGCAATTGTTGAGAAGGCAGATGGAGCGGTAGTACTTGATGTGGGACTGGGTGTGTGAGACTTGACTGTACTGTAGAGATGGCGCACGGCGCTTCTTTGTTTGGTTCCGATCATCTCATGATTGCATGACGTCCGTCGAGTCCCCTCTTTGACATGATTTACCAACACCTTCCACCGCTGATTTTGTGCACATGGTAACAACCACATCACTGTCACCTCTCATTTCGAAGCAGCGCTGTCTGCACCACACTTCCCTTCGTCTCTCCTCTGAGCTTCTTCAGATGGCCTGCTTGCCGAGCTCCACATGTTTTACAGATGATGTGAACAATGGGAACAATATAAAAGATTGCTTCTGTGCTAAATCCCATTCACCCTCATCCATCTCACATCACAAGTCTGGCCCCCTGGAATGATCAAGTCGATTCCATTCTGCTCTTTATCTCTCTTGTTCGCCGTGCTGTCGCTTCCTGTCGTCCAAACAGGGGCTACCCCAGCAAAGATCGCCTCTGCATGGTACGCCGGCTGGCATGCGGACTCACAGCCCGCGTTCCCGCTTACACAAGTCACCTGGTCAAAGTACACCCACATGACTTATGCATTCGCGTGTGTCAAAGCCCATTTCCTTACCTAAAGCTCACTTGTTTACAACGCCCCTGTTGTAGCGAGACCGCGCCAGATGTTGGCACACTTAGCCTAATGGGGTCAAATCCCGACTTACTACCACAGTTTGTGGCGCAGGCGCATCAGCACGTAAGTGATCAATTAGATATTGCACTAATCAATACATTTAATGAAACACATAGGGGGTGAAAGCTTTGGTCTCGGTTGGCGGCTGGACAGGATCGCGTTGGTGGTCCTCCAATGTAGCTTCCGCAAAGAACAGAACTGCGTTCGTCAAGACCCTAGCCTCCTTTGCGAGCAAATATAAACTTGATGGACTTGATTTTGAGTGTGTGAATTTTTTTTGTGATACTTTACCTTGTTTATCAAATTTTTCACGTAGCTGGGAGTATCCCGGGAATCAAGGGATTGGTTGTAACACAATAAGCTCGAAGGATACTGACAATTTCCTGGCGTTTATTCAAGAACTGCGGAAGGACCCAATTGGCTCAAAGCTCATCCTCTCGGCGGCTACGGCAACTGCTCCGTTCGTCGATGCAAAAGGAGACCCATCTAGCAACGTTTCTGGCTTTGGAAAAGTTCTTGATTTCATTGCTGTCATGAACTATGATATTTGGGGTCCGTGGAGCCCAACCGTGGGACCAAATGCCCCACTTGATGATTCATGTGCTGCTCCTGAGAACCAGATGGGGTCCGCGACTTCTGCTGTCCAGAAATGGCATGCTGCCGGTATTCCACTAAGCAAGCTGGTTCTAGGTGTACCGTCATATGGCCATTCATTCCGGGTCAGGCATGCTAATGCCTTTGTTAATGGTAAATTGCCGCCATTCCCAACATTTGACAGTTCAAACCCTCCTATTGGGGATGCTTGGGACGATCCAGCGGGCATCGATGAATGCGGTATACAGCAACAATCTGGAGGAGTCGTCAATTTCTGGGGCTTGATATCACAGGGATATCTAAATAACAATGGAACATTCAAGAATGGAATCGCCTACAGATTTGACAGTTGCAGCCAGACGGTGGGCAAAACTTTCCTGTTATGAAAGGATAAACTGTTGAACGAGTCTTTTAGGCATATGTGTACAACAAGACCACTGAGATCATGGTTTCTTTCGATGATGCCAAGGTGAGAACCAACCGTTTGAAAGAGGAAGCAAAAAATTAACTAAGGCTACCAAAAGGCATTCTCGGCGAAAGGAAAGTTCATCAAGTCAAGAGGTATCAGAGGCTTCTCAATGTGGGAAGCCGGAGGTGATTTCCACGACATTCTACTCAATTCAATTCGTCAGTCTGCTGGGTTCTAAAAGCAATTTACGTACAATAGTCATAAATATATAGAACTTAAATCCGAGTTACTTTCGTAGTTCATAGCCTGCAGTATGTAGTAGAGCTGCAAACTAGAGCATATTGTAGTTGAAGAGAAGTGAAGAATCAGTGATTCACTTACCTGAACTTTTGCAATGGATCGGAGTTGATCAAAATCATATCCTTCTCGATCACTAAGGTCGCCTAGCATGTATAGAATCGTGTTAAATCACCATATACAACTTTGAATAAAGTTTTCATACCGCTGTTATGATACATAGGATCCGCTACTGCATACTAGTTGTAAACTTGTATAGAAAATGATACGGGGAAACATACTAGGACCTGCACGCTCAAATACTTGAGTAGCCACATATCCTTGTTCGTGGAAGGACTGAAGGGGCATCAGTTTCTACACAGTAAGATAGCTTACTGTGAAACCTACTTGATGGTCACTGCAGCATGCCTTCCAAAGATGTTAACTCAAACCACAGTCTAAAGCGGAGCCGTACCGGGGTAAGGCCAACCTGCAATTCAGGACTATAGATTGCTGCTGCTTTTGTAACCAGATCCATCGCCACGGGCGAACCAATGCTAGGATGGAATAATAAGTTTCTGCTCACATACATGTGGTAATAGACTGACAGGTCAGGTAAGCCAAGTTGTCTTGGCTCTTGATATGCACGGTAGGCAAGCATATCTGCCTGAATCATGAGAGTCACATTGACATTTTCCTCGCGTAACTGGCCTATGTTATCCTAGTAGGTTAAATAAGAGATGGATGATAGCTGATTCTCACGGGCATATGCCTTGGAACCGAGGAGGCCTTGTTCCTCTCCGGCAAAAGCACAAAGTTCCACATTGCTGTGAAACTTGACGCCTTTGCGAGCAATTGTCCGGGCGATAGAGAGAAGAGATGTAGTTCCTGAGCCATCGTCGTCACCGCCAGGTGCTCGCAAGAATCCAAGTGTTCCCCGACTATCATAGTGGGCTCCAAGGATGACAATAGAATCGCTGTCCGTGGCAGCTTCATAACGACTGTGGATTTATGCGTTGGAAGAAATAAGAGGAATAAAGCAAAGTTCAATACCAGATGACATTTGGGGAAAATCCGGCCAAAAATGGTTTAAGATGACATTTTGCTCCCGTCTCTTCAAATCGATCCTTCAACCAATGAGCAGCAATGAGGGCACCAGATGCGAAGGAGTGCCTAGAAGTTATGCCAGACACACCATCTTCTCCGGTCAGGAATCGGATGTCACTGTGCATCTGAGCCAGAGAGATGTTATTAACTATAGATGCAACCACAGGATCAAATGCAAAGTTAGAAACGATCTGTTGGACGTAGTGAACAGTTGAAGGTGGGACAGGAATGTGTTTGATGGGGGCGAAAGGTAAGAGTGTAGATTTCCAGAATTGAGGAAGATACAAGTCAACGATCCGGGCGAGTTCAGGACTGAGTGAAATGAGTGCAGCGGTGTCTGAGGCCCATATGAGGTTTTTATCACCTTGGATTTCTTGCAAGCTCTGCTGATGCTGGTCGTTGATGTACCAAGCTTCAGTTGAACGGCTGTGAAGAGAAGAGAGCCAGCTTTCAATATCAAACAAATTGTGCTCTTTCAAGCTATCATCAATCTCCTCGGCCTCCAGCCATACGAGTCGTTGAGGCTCATAGGAAGTCTCTATCTTATATGACCCTGCAGTGGCACTGTCAAATGAATCAAAGCATGAGCGTCGTTCTGAAGAGAATTTGAAGACGGCTCTCAGGATCTGTCCGTCACGATGATTGCCATAGAAGCTGCTTTCGAGACAAGAATTCGACTGAAGATATTGGGAATGAAATGGAAGAACCAGAAACAAACCGAGGGAGAGAGTAGGGAGCATTGGTTTATGGTGGTTCCAGTGGATGTATGCGTCCCTTTGCCAAGAGCACAGCCACTGTGACCTCACTGCTTGACGCGTTTGTGATCAAACCTGGTTGTTGCGCATGTAGTACCATCCCAGTTAAGCGTGCTCTTCCAACATGGGTAAGCCTCTTACCTCCCTTTCTCTTTACTAAATCAGAATTCTCTCTCGCAGATACTACTATTGCCAAGCAACTAGTAGACAAAATCTATGAGAAACGAAAGGCTGCTGCCCTTGAGCTCGAGAAGTGATTATTTCTCCGGTCCGTCGTACAGTCCCTTCAGCTGACGTCCTTCGCTAGGCAAGTGCGCGAATGCAATGCCCCTGGTGGTACACGCGACAAGATACCGGCAATTATTGACCAACTAATTGAAATGTTCAGCAACACGTCGAATCCGCTTCACATAAGGAATGGCGGCCTCATAGGGCTGGCAGGCACTGCGATCGCTCTTGGGACTGATATTGCCGCATATATGCAGAAATTTGTTCGGCCCCTGCTCGACTGCTTTGTTGATGCAGAAAACCGAATCCGTTACTTCTCCGCCGAGTGCCTCTACAATATCGCCAAGGTGTCAAAAGGAGAGATTCTTGTTTATTTCAACGAAATATTTGATGCTCTTAGCAAGGTTCGTTTTGTTTTTGATGCCCATTTGTCTTCTAAGGGACAACAGTTAGCTGCGGACTCAGAGTTATCGGTCAAGAATGGTGCAGAATTGCTCGATCGTCTGTTGAAAGACATTGTTGCGGAGAATGCTTCAGTTTACATCCCGCTCTATCCTGCCACAGAGAAGATTCGAGCAGAGCGTTACGAGGCTCGTGGCGTCTTGGTTCCATACTCAGATGGTACCGACGATCTGAAGGCCGACGGACGAGCCTTCTCTCTTCCACATTTTATCCCTTTGCTTCGGGAAAGGATTTACGTCCTTAATCCATTTACTCGCAGTTATCTCGTATCCTGGATCACAGTACTGGACTCTATACCTGAACTTGAATTGATCACCTACCTCCCAGAGTTTCTCGACGGTTTACTGTAAGTAATCTCTGCATGATTGTTCGCATCAGTTTCCATACCTTTACCATCAGTAAATATCTATCAGATCCAACCGAGGAGGTACGAACAGCTACGGAGAATGTTCTTGCTGACTTCCTTCGTGAACTCCGCGAAGTTACAGCTGTGAATAAAATGAACGAAGAGCGTTTCAAGAGTGCGACTTCTCCAGAAACAGACAAACAAGGTACTCCGCAGGAGAAAGTATCTGAAGTTGTATTGAACGATGTGGAAAGACCTCCCGAGAATGAAGAGAAATTCAATTTTGATGACGAGTCTGCCATCAAGGATGATGCTGCCTCTTCTGACCTGGCAGACCGTGATCCAGGTGGTACGCTATCACGGATTTTAAGGCCTGTCTCCTTCTGATGCATTTTTACAGCTTGGGTTCCTGGACAGGGCGTTCGGATAGACTATGCTGCAATTATTGAGATCTTGAATCAACAGCTGGATGGAGAGCGTAAGACAAGTTTCTCTACATCATGAGTAATCAACGTTGATTTTATTCCAGATGATGAGATACAACAGTCAACAGCCTTGCGCTGGCTTGCCGAGTTCCTTACATTTGCCCACGAAGTAATGGTTCCATTCACCCCTCGCTTAATACCAGCTATTCTGCCTAATCTAGCACACCATGTCTCTATGATACAAAGCGCTGCAAAGTATACCAACAAGCTTTTGTTCAATGTTATTCAGAATCTACCTTCTCCTGCGGAAGCTGCTCTCCCCCGTCAATTAGAGAGAATCCCAGAGAAGAATCCACCGCGATTACCACGGTCGCCCACTCCGACGACCATCTCAAGGCAATCAACGCAAAGGGACACCACGCGAGATTCGGCATCTACGGAAGTTGCAGCGGAGTCACAAACAACGCGCACCCCCTTGCAGAAATCTCGCTCTAGCGTAGTGGATGCCTCCTTGACACCGAAAGTTCATAGCACAACCGAAGTCCCCCCTCCCGTGCAAGCCTCAAACAGCGGAAGCCGGTCTCATTCCCCGGTTTCTGTGTCGAGCCAGGGTGGGATTGTTAACATCCCACCAACACAGACCCCCCCAGAAGAGGCTGATCCAATTGATTATCAGGCCACAGTAAACGAATTAACCATCCAGTTCCTTAGCGAATTTGAAGAAACCCGTGTCGCTACATTGAAGTGGTTGATAATGTTACATCAGAAGGCCCCAAAGAAGGTTTATTTCTGTCTAGCTGCACTGAATAATTGATTGATCATAAGTCTCCTTGTCCTAGATATTAGCTATGGATGACGGCACTTTTCCTGCTCTGCTGAAGACGCTTTCTGATACCTCAGAAGAGGTTATCAAGTATGACTTGCAACTATTGGCGCAGATATCATCATATTCTGAAGAGACATACTTCCGTGCTTTCATGATCAATTTGCTTGAGCTTTTCAGTACAGATCGCCGACTGCTTGATCAGAGGGGAAGCCTCATCATTCGGCAATTATGCCTCAATTTGAACACAGAAAAAATATATCGTACTTTTGCCGAAATCTTAGAGAAGGAGGAGGTGAGTTGGGAACTACGATTGCTTATACTGGCTTTATTAACGTGAGTCTAAGGATTTGGAATTTGCTAGCGTGATGGTCCAGAAGCTGAACATTATCCTTATTACTTCGCCTGAGCTTGCTGAGTTCCGAAAGCGCTTAAAAAATCTTGAGATACGAGTAAGTCAACTATCATCCCACCTTACAGACACTGATTTCTCATGTAGCAAGATGGGCAGGCGCTTTTTACTACATTATATCGCTCATGGTGTCATAATGCTGTTGCTGTTTTTTCCCTTTGCTTATTAGCACAAGCTTACGAACACGCTTCTAATCTTCTTTATATATTGTAAGTTGATGCGGTTATTATCCATTATGCTGTTGACAACTAAGGATAGTGCCGAACTGGAAATTACCGTACCGATGCTTGTTCAAGTAGATAAACTTGTGCAGCTGATTGAATCTCCTGTTTTTACGTGTAGGTCTTTGCTGTGATTTAACAGGACCGAATAACTGAGTTAATGGTGCAGATCTACGCCTCCAACTACTGGAACCAGAGAAATATCCCTACCTTTTCAAATGCCTCTATGGCCTTCTCATGTTGCTTCCTCAGAGTACAGCTTTTGTCTCTTTGAGTAGGAGACTTAATGCTGTTAACTCTGCTGGGTTCCTTCATATTGCACCCAAATCGTATGTTGAGTCTCTTACTTTCCAATCTGTGCTAATGAGGTTCCACAGTACGATGAGCACCATATCCACTCGGTCTAAAATTGGTCGCGAAGACATTAAATGGCCGGAATTGCTCCATCATTTCCGGTCTGTACAAGCAAGGCACGAGAAGGCGCGGCGACTACAATTTGGGGTGGACACTGCGCCTTTCTTGGATTTCCCAGAGGGGGACAGGGTCGGGGAGCAGATGGGTCTTGGTGTTAGCACGTCCAGTGAAAGAGGAAGAGGAGCTGGAACATCTCGGCCATATTTGAGAAGGAAAGTCACAAACGAAATAAGTGCCGCAGCTGGAAATGGTTTGAGACCAGGGCCCTTGTCACCTCTGAATCCTCGAGCACGTGTACAGAATGGACCAACACCTACCCCGCTTAATGCTAGTGCAATTTTGGCTCGGGCACGAGGGAGAGGAGCAATGCCCCTACCAAGAAGAAATTAGGGCCAGGATTTTGGGCAATCAGGATTGGAGACATACATCACCACAAACTTAAATTTTCATTTGGCATATTGATGCTGCTTCAACATGGATAATAACACAGATACACAATTTCTCTACTTGGAGCACAGATAATCTAACACCCCATCCCTAGTTCACCACTTATATACAGAATCTCCAGTGTACATTCTAGCTGAATGATGGCAGAGGTATCTGATACATATGAAATAAACATGAATCACAGTCGAGAACCTGGTGTTATGAGAATATTCTCTCTGATGGTAGCGATGTCTTCGTCAGATAACTTAACAAAGTCCTTGACATATTGTTCCACGCCATGATATTTCCCATCAATCAGTTTCAGAAAAGCTAGCATAGTTTCGGGCCTATATTGTGATATGTCGCCAATGTATGAACAAAAGGCATAGAACTCACCGACAGGTGAACATGTTTAGAGCAGCCTCGGTATTCGATGCAAAGATGGGTTCTAAGTTCAGACGACCTATGATCATGGCTCGCGCAGGCTCTCTGCCAACTCGTGTTAGGGAATAGTCATGAGCTATGGCCTCATGATCGACGCCTGCCAGCTGGACAGCTAAGTCAGCGACTATAATTTATAAATGTCATAAATTCACCTTGAGGAGGATGGCAGCTATGATACCGGTTCTGTCTTTCCCGGCTGTACAGTGAAAAATAAAACCATCGTTTGGCTTGTCCCTGACATGTCGAAGGATGGAGCCAAAGGCTGCTCCACCATGCTCTAGTATTTGGGAATATAATTCCATGAATGCCTAAAGGAATGAGATGGAAATCATTAGGGAGTTACTTCACAACTCACATCTGTCTTTCCACTGGCATAAAGTTCGTAACGTCTGATTTGTATCAATGTGAGTGTCAATCGCTGGGGACTTCTTGATCTTGGGTTACATCACGTACTCACTTGGCCATCATTTGTGGACTGTAGTCGGCTGTCTTGAAAACAGGCGCTCGGATAATGTTCACACCATCGATTGTGGGTATGGGTGAGTTATATTTCGACATCTCGGTGTCGGAGCGTAGGTCGAAGACAGTGGTGATGCCCAACTCTCTTAGTCGTGCCTCACCTGAAAGTTGTAATATGATTACCTGACGGCAGCTAGGTTATTCAATACTCACCTTCTTCAGCAATGTTAGATAGTTCAGCCGAACGAAAAATAAAGCCAGGCCTTGTTATCTTGCCAGGATAATCAACGGAGGGGAGAGACCCAAGGTCTCTGACGTTGATAACGCCAGGAATAGTGACAAAAGGTGGTTTGGAGAGAACATCTGCTACATAGGCAGAATCCAATGGCTCAAGATCGTTCATGAATAAGGGAGCAGCAATTTCTCAAAGTGCATAGAGCAGCCATTAACCCTGAAATCTTGAAATGGTAATCATGCTCGGGTCACAGCCATGTCACAGAATCACATGTTTATGCCGGGCCACGCAACGCGGGCTGGCCTGCCCTAAGGATGTGAGCGTGACAACGCGTGGCTCATTTTACATTTCGCGCGTCAGCACTGTCAATTCGATCATGAGTGATCTCGACTTTCCTTCCTCCATTCCCCTTAACGAGCTTGATCTCCCTCCAAGTAGCGCAATTCCAGAATATTCTCAGGAAACATCAACTACCCCCAAAAGGAGTCTTCGAACAACTGATGCGCTCAATCTTGATGATGACCCGCAAGACACTACCAATGATAGCTCTCAAGCAAGAAAACGAAGGCGTCCTAGGACTCAACAAAACGGAGATGTTCCCCTCATTAGGGATGCTGTTGGTGAGAGTGTGGCTGAGAGTTTTGAAACTTTTTTGAGAACGTTGGTACGCTGGTTTTACGAATCTAGCAAATAGTCTGATGCTTGCTCAGGTACACGGATGAAGTCGCTCTCGCACCAACTCCAGCATCCGATGGCTCGGTACCTCAAACAGCCGAAGGGGAATACATCTACATTGATCAAATACACACAATGCGAGAATACGAATTGACTACGCTTTATGTTGACTTTGGGCATCTTTTGCAAAAGGATGACGTATTAGCAGATGCTATTCAAAGGCAGTACTACAGATTCCTTCCATATTTGCGCCGAGCATTGCATAGCCTGGTCGCCGAGTACGAGCCCGAATATTTGAAGGTCAATCCTACCGCTGCTACCACCGATTCAGCAAACCTACAAACACGGGAGTTCAGTATTGCGTTTTACCATCTACCCCTTGTGTCTCGTATTCGCGATTTAAAAACTGACAAGATTGGTACACTCATGAGTATAAGTGGTACTGTCACGCGGACCAGTGAAGTCCGACCTGAACTGCTGTATGGCAGCTTTATTTGTGAGGTTTGCAATGGGCTTGTGAATGACATTGAGCAACAATTCAAGTATACAGAAGTAAGCGCATTAGTTACACCGTTGCAAGTGAAAGCACTGATAAGTTATACAGCCTTCTCTATGTCCAAATCCAACTTGTGGGAATAGGACAGCATGGCAGCTACAGATCGATTCGTCAAAATTCACCGACTGGCAGAAGGTCCGCATACAAGAGAACCCTTCTGAAATTCCTACTGGTTCAATGCCTCGTTCTTTGGATGTTGTCCTACGTGGTGAGATGGTTGAGCGAGCAAAAGCTGGTGATAAATGCGTGTTTAGCGGCACATTTATCGTTGTACCTGATGTGAGCCAACTGGGTTTGCCCGGTGGAAACAAAGCAGAATTACAACGCGAAGCAAACCGAAATGCCAACTCCGTTACGGCGGGAGTGGGAGGCGGTGGTGTCACTGGCTTGAAAAGTTTGGGTGTTAGAGACCTCCAATATAAGACTGCATTCCTCGCTTGTATGGTCCACGATACGGATGGTCGGGTAAGTAAGGCTGTATTAAACATGACTGGATTTGTTGATAATGATTGACATAGGCCGGTACAAACATCAGAGGTGAAGAGGAAACGGGTGATGAGGGTGGCCAAGCTTTCGTTCAATCGTTGACTGAACCCGAGTTTGAGGAGCTGAAGGCAATGATCGAGTCCGAAAATATATATTCACGTCTCGTCGAAAGCATTGCACCCACTGTATATGGTCATGAAATTGTTAAAAAGGGCATCTTGTTGCAACTCATGGGTGGTGTGCACAAGCAGACACCAGAGGGTATGCATTTGCGCGGCGACATCAATATTTGCATAGTTGGTGATCCTTCAACTTCAAAATCTCAATTCCTAAAGTAATTTATAGTTTGATACATTTGGGAGTTCTAGCTAACAGAAATACTAGATATGTCTGCTCATTCCTACCTCGTGCTGTATACACGTCTGGAAAAGCTTCATCTGCAGCTGGTCTCACAGCCGCTGTCGTCAAGGACGAAGAAACAGGTGACTTCACGATTGAAGCCGGTGCTCTCATGCTCGCAGACAATGGCGTTTGTGCTATTGACGAATTTGATAAAATGGATATTTCTGATCAAGTTGCCATCCATGAAGCAATGGAACAACAGACCATTTCAATAGCAAAGGCTGGCATTCATGCCACGCTCAATGCCCGAACCTCGATTCTTGCAGCGGCCAACCCGATAGGTGGCAGATATGATAGGAAGAAGTCACTCCGAGCTAACCTTCAAATGAGTGCGCCGATCATGAGTCGGTTTGACCTCTTCTTTGTTGTGCTTGACGAATGTGACGAGAAGACGGACACGAACCTCGCGAAGCATATAGTAAATGTGCATCGGTACCAAAATGAAGCTATACAGCCTGAGTTTAGCACTGAAACGTTGCAGCGCTACATTCGCTATGCTAGAACGTTTAATCCCAAGGTAGATCTACTTTTATCGGTTTCGGAATGGCTTTGTTGATGTTTTGACCGACTAGCTTACCCCTGAGGCTGCAGACGTACTGGTAGAGAAGTATCGTATCCTGAGGCAAGATGATGCTACTGGTGCTGGTCGAAACTCATACCGCATAACTGTGCGTCAACTGGAAAGCTTGATCCGTCTTAGTGAAGCTATCGCGCGAGCCAATTGTACCTCAGAGGTTTGTTCCAATGTAGAAAGTAGACCGATTTACTAACCAAGAAAACAGATTACTCCGGCTTACGTGCGCGAGGCATTTTCCCTTCTGCGGCAATCCATTATCCATGTAGAGCAAGATGATATAGACTTTGATGAGGAAGAAGCAAATGGTGTATCGGCTGACCGGTCCAATCGCCGCTCGACTGCTCCAGGGACTATGGATACTGACTTTGACCAGGATGTTACCATGTCTGCAGAGATTGTGGGCACGGATCAAACTGAACCAAGCTCAATTCCTGTGAATGGAACACAGTCAAACGCCGGCCAGGCATCGTCTTCACGAGCAGTTAGTGCAGCAGTGCCTGATGTGGCGCAGCTTGTACAACCAAAGAGGCGTATGGTTATTACCCACGACAAGTATATTACGCTGCAGAGTATGATTGTTCTGCACTTGACACAAGTTGAACGCGAGGCAGGACGCGGAGTAGACCGTGATGAGCTAATAGATTGGTACTTGGAACTCAAGGAGGAAGAGATCAAGGACATTGAAGAGCTTGAGTATGAGAAGGAGTTGATCACGAAGATGCTTCGTAAATTGGTGAAGGTGAGTAGTGAATAAATATAGAGGGATCAAGTTCACTTATTGTGTTATGTAGGAGAACTATCTGATTGAAGTTAAAGGTGATGTTCAAGAGTCTCTACCATCCATCACAGACGATAGTCAGGAATCATCTGCCCCGCTCGACAGCGATAATATTCGTGTGTATTACATGGTTCACCCGTCTGTTGACACAGAAGAATCATCGTATACATCTGTTCCATGATACCTTAGACCGTTGTTCTTGATACTGTATTTTGATTTACATTTCTGTTTTTCTACTGTAAATTTATTCGAATGTGTAATGGAGTAATGGGGTGTGTCAGTGATTGTTTTGTGACGTAACCGTAAATGGGAAGCTCTTGTCATGGGCTTCCCAGAAATGGACAGACCGTCTTCGCTAATTTACTCTTCACAACGACACCCGTTCACCTATTCCCAGGTCCTTGCATGTAATCCTATTCCTGATATCCATTGTATCAAGTAACTTTTCTTCATAATCCCCACATCCTTCACCATGTCTGCCGTCACTCTTATTGTCCCCACACTTCTTCCGACCGGATCTCTTCACTTTGTCGAGGTACCCCAGCAAGGATTGGTACAAGACGTTATAAACAATATTATCTCTTCGCCTGACCTTAAATCTGATTTCCTGGGAGACTTGGATGATAAGGGATGGGCAATACAGCGTCTTCGCAAGGAAAGGTCAGGTCGACCCTGGGAACAGGACGAGTTGGAAGCTCTTGGTGACGGTGAGTCTAATCATTGTGTTATCTACATACTAATTAGTTGACGCGTTATGAAAGGCTTGTTGGCTTCTACTACACCTATTGCACCCATTTTGAATGCCGTGCCTCCCGTGTCCTCAAATGAAAGACATTTCTCGTCATTCCCACTCACATCACACCTGCATGCTCCAGTGGTCAGACTTGTGTCCCTGCATCCGCTTCTTTCAGTCTCTCTGACATTTCTGCGCGTCCCGGAAATACATGATGAGTTTCAATATAGGATTTATCTTGCTAGGACGACTACAGTCCAGCAAGTGATTAATTTGGTCGTAGAGGAATTGGGGTTAAGCAAATCGCTGCCTATACCCGGTGGTGGTGACATTGAGTATGTACTTGAGGAAGTTTGGTCAGATAGAAATTCCGAAAGTAAGACTCTCCATTCTGCACCGACTAGTTAGACCTAAAGGTTCTGATAGGAGTGTCGCGATTACCTCTAAACTCTGCGCTTCATACAATCCTTGCATTCCCTTATTCCGCGAATCCATTTACGCGGAAAGCTAAGAGGACATTCCAATTCTGTGTTCCGGACGAATGGTATCGTCGACCCGATGACCGTATTGCTAATGCTACTGGTACTGACAAGGAGGTGTACGAGACGGCTAAGACAAGTACTAGCGAAGAAAGTGATGGCGAAGGAACAGCCAAGGTGATTAACCGAGCTAAAACTCCAACTAATGCTTCAGCTGCAGAGATTGCAGAAAAGCGCGATTCGGGTACACAAAGCCGGTTGTCGAGCATGTTTAGCGGATTTCTCCGTCCATCGTCACCTTCTACAGCTGTTGCCTCAGAAAATGTTCTCGCCGCTTCCAGCAAGAGGAAGACAGTTAGTGAACCAATGTTGATTGAGCATAATACTGGTGGCAGCATGCAGACACCTGGTGATCGTGTTATCAGTTCGGGAGATGTTGATTCAGTTGCGTTTGAAGCTATGCTTGTGAGTTACATACATCTATGTTCAAGTAGCTCTCTCAACTATTCGAAAGGATTCCATGGCTCTCAAAGGTGAAAAACGGACGCCACTGTATAAGTTGTCCGATGAAGACAAGAAGTACTTGTTGCAGCAACATGGTGATTCTACTGCAAAGCAGACATCGCATAAACAGTCCTATCCTGCGTCATATGGCCCAGCCAGCTCTTCTGCTCTGCTGCCTCGATTAGTGCCACAGCTAACTGGTGACTCGAGTATATTCCGTCGCCTTTCCTTAGCTGGTTGGGGTGCTGGGAACATGTCGCCACCTGCAAGCAATTCCCCAGCGTCTTCCGCACGATCTAGTCTTAATCTCGAACCAGGAAGTGTCATACATGCGGAGCCATTCGAAGTATTGTCACCACTGAAGCAACAGAGTACTGGTGGCTTCTGGGGAAATTGGTGGTCGCTTTCAGGTGGAGAACCTGCGGCTAACTACGACACAAGCTCGCCTGCATGGTACACGAAGAATCTGCGAGGCCTCAAGGCGACCGATGTTAAGCTCGCTAAACACCTGATATCAATGCGAGTTCACCTTTCCACAGCGAATATAAGCTGGATCGAGGAATTCTTGGAGAATGAAAATAGTTTGAAGAGTTTAGGCGATCTGCTCGAGGCACTAGTGGGCAAAGCAGGGAAGAAGAGAGTATTGACTGACAATGAGAATACTGTTCTGCTTGAGGTTATACGATGCCTGCGTGCTCTCCTGAATACCCAGGTACGTTCAACCTTTTTATACGAGGACGGGTAGCTTGAAAGAACACCCAAGGCAGGGTTCAACGCCATCATAGCATCACCAACAATCATTGTACACATGACTTATATACTGCATTCGCCTTCTAGCAAGTTGCGCGTGCTGGTCCTAGAGCTACTCGCTGCTATCTGTAATGTGTCGCCAACGGACGGCTACAAAAGTGTCCTCGCGGCCATGTCTGAGTTTCGAATCATGTTTGACGAAGCGTTCAGGTTTGAATTACTCATCAAATCCCTTCACTTGCCGACGACGGATGATTTGATAGGCGACGGTACTGTCGACTATGTCTCCACAGAAGAAGGTTTCTGGGAAAGTCGGACGGCATGTATGGCATTGATAAACGCTATTGTCAGCTGTCCTGAAGCTCTGGATGACCGGATACTAATTAGAGAAGAGTTTAGTCGCAGAGGTCTCAATGAAGTTCTTGTTGTAAGTTACGCATGCTAGGTCGGTCAATTCCTTGAAGCATGAAACTTGATTATAGGCCTTGAAATACGTTGGAGCTCCGGAGTCATTATTAGCGCAACTTGACTACTATGCTGAAGATAAATTTGAAGACGATGAGGAGATGCGGGATCGTGTCCGCTTTCTTATGACACAGGGCAGTGAAGATATTGCAAAGGATGAATCGCAGGAAACCAAGGACGAACTCTTAGTCTTATCTAAACAGCATGGCGAGTTGTATGAAGTGACGTTAGATATCATTAAACATTGTATCAAGATTCTACAAAAAGATGTCAGCATGTGAGTGTACTAACCGTTTTCCTGTTGTAGTGCACTGACTTGTGTACTTCTCAAGTCAAGATAAGGCAAATGTCTTTACGATGGTCAATCATTTTGTGGAACGAGCAGTGGAGCATGACGAATTGTATGACCCTAGTTTCCTTTGAGATTAAGATAACGACGTTAACACGCCCTATTTAAACAGTGAAGACGACTGGGGGGAATTTCTAAACCACTTCATAACATCGTTTAGAACGGTAGAGGGACAGGCACTAGCGCTGAAAGTTGTCCCTGAATCTGCTCCGGACGGTCCAGTCGATTCTGAGCTTGAGGCCCTCAGGAGTCAGATTGATGATCTCAACGAAGAGGTGAGTGCGAATGCTATTAATATCGAGCTCGTAATCTTGAAATGAAAAATAGAAAGCAAGGCTTCGATCCCAAGTAGACGAACAAGCTGCGGAGATCAGTGCACTTCGATCTTTGCCCATCAATGCTTCAGCACCTGTTGGTGTCAAAGGAAGAGGTGGCCCTGAGGTACATGATTTAAATATAACTGGTTATCAAAGTGCTCAAGTGCTATCGCAGCATCTTCGTGGATTTTTCGAACGGTTTGTACAACAGGACAGACAGGTTCGGCAACTTCAGAGTGAGCTTGATAGATTCAAGGCACAGAACCTTAATGAAACTCACGAATCGGTAATGATTTACATTTGCATTCATTTGAAGTGGGTTCATTCTTGCGCACAGGATGACCGTGCTAAACGTGAAAAGGACAAGTTGAAATGGAATGCCTTGATGGAAGAGATCTCCAAGTTGAAGAATAAGGTTAGTGCATATATTGCTATGGGATACCAACCTTGAAATGATGATTTTTAGTGTGGAGAATTGGAGAAAAGCTCAGAAGCTAAAGAGAAGGAAATACTATACTTGAAACGTGCCATGGAATCCGTCTATAATCGTTTTCTAGCAAGAGAAGAACAACGCGAAGAAGAGGCGCAGATGGATGCTCATGTGATTGCTAAACAGGCGATCGAACAATTGGAAGCGAAGGATGAAACGATACAGAACTTGAGAGCAGAAGTTGACAAACTTAGGGCCTCATTGCTGGTTAGTCCGGCGACGAAAGATGTGACGCTGCCCAAGGACGGAGAAGCTGAACCAACTATCCGGGTCAATTTATTGAAGGGAAGAATTGACGAAACTCTCCCAGGAGTTGAATCATCGACATCTGCGCGTCCTCCGCGTCCTCCACCTCCACCTCCACCTCCGCCACCCCTTACCAGACCAGCACAGCCGGCCACACCTACCCTGGATCAAGGGCCTTCAGTCCTCTTACCACCACCACCACCACCACCACCACCACCACCACCCCCGCCGCCGCCACCGCCTGCTCCTTCAAATAAGAACATACCGCCGCCGCCGCCACCCCCACCTCCACCAGTCACCCGTACTGCCGCTCGCACAAACATCCCGCCTCCCCCGTCTGCTTTCTCAAAAACGAGAACGATTGCAATAGCGCGTCAACGTTTAAGGCCCTTTTTCTGGAATAAGCTATCTCATCCCTCACTAGCTTCCACTGTGTGGAATGATGTTGATAATGCGCTACAATTTGACTTGGGTGATCTAGAAGTTACATTTACTGTTGAGAAAGTCACCAAGGCAACACCGAAGAACCCTCCAAAAAAACAGAAGATTACAACCCTGCTAGACATTAATCGCGCTAATAACGTTGGTTCGTTTGATTTGTCTCACTGTGATTTCGCTCTTTGACCGTCTTGATAGCTATCATGCTCACCAGGATTAAAATGAGTTTACCTGAGATCCGCATGGCGCTCCTGGAATTGGATGATGACAGGCTATCTGTCGATGATTTGCGAGCTATGAACAGGCAACTACCTACAGTTGATGAGGTCAGTTTTCAAATTTTCAGCATTACAATTAATTCAATTATTCAATGGCTTTAGGTGTCACGCCTAAAAGGTTTTGATGACGTGGGAAAATTAGCCAAAGCAGATCAGTATTTCGACCAAGTACGTCGAACTATTTCTCGTTATCTAAAGTATGTTTTGTCATTTTTTCAATTCAGATCAGGACCATACCGCGTCTGCCCGAACGATTAAACTGCATGATTTTCCGGCGGAAGCTAGAGCTTGATATTGAAGAATTACGCCCAGAGTTGGATCACCTCAGAAATGCTACTCGTGAACTACGGGCGTCCGCGAAATTCAAGAAAGTGCTACAGGTCTATCCATTGACATCCCTATTAGGTACCTTCTGACCAAGTCATTACTAGGCTATTCTTGCTGTTGGGAATGGACTCAATGCCTCAACCTTCCGAGGTGGAGCACAAGGCTTTCAATTAGACGCATTAATGAAGGTGAAGCAAGCTGCTAGCTGGACCAGAATAGATCATCTTATGATAGTCGGGTTCTAGATGAAAGAAACAAAAACTACACAAGGGGGGCCCGGTTGCCCAACCCTACTTCATTATTTGGCCAGGCTATTGTTGCGAACTGACCCATCTTTGACACACTTCATTGATGAACTGCCCAACTTGGAAGCTGCTGCACGCCGTGTGTATATTTCCTCTCTCTCAACATCCGTTGTCCTCATTTCTCAAAAAAAATAAATTGTAGTGTCTGTTGACACGATAATGCAGACAGTTGATGGCTTTCAAACGGGATTGCAGAAAATTAAGGCAGAGGTCGAGCACTTAGGAGATTTACCCAATGTATCAGAGAATGACCGTTTTATCACTGTCATGGAAGTAAGTTACATTACATGTCAAAATGTGCACGATTGTAAACACCTTGGCATATCAAGCCCTATGCCGCCGAGCAAATATCGAAGATTGACGCCCTCAAGAAAATGGCTTCAGCAATACAAATGGACCTGATCTCCTTGCTAACGTATTTTGGGGAGAAGGCTGATACACCAGAAACACCCAAATATGAAGACTTCTTTGGCATGATAGCTTCCTTTTCTTCTTCTCTTCAGGTTCGGTTTCCTGTTTTGTTTATTTTCATTGTTTAGTAACTCGGGGTAGAAATGCGCTCTTGAAGTCCATGATGCCGAGCAGAGGAAACAAAAAGCCGCAGCAAGGGTCGTCAAGCCAAAGACCGATACCCCTCCAGAGCCAATTCCGGTACATTGTTTCATCGATCTTCTGTTATTATCTGTCCTAATAGCACCCCAAAGACAATTCAAGTGCATCAAAGTGCAACGGGAGCCGCGCCTTCTGGTTCCAATGCTTTTGGAAATCGATCTGTTGGTCGTGGTGAAGTGGATCTAGCTATACGTAGTATCAAGGTTGGCAAGCGACCTCAGACCTTGCATCCTCGGCCTTTGAGCAAGATGTTCCTTGACGGTGGGATTCCATCAAAGCAAAGCCGTATATTTGAGTAACAGAATAACCGGTATTTATCCGTCCGTGATGATGATGATGATGATGCGTATTTTTTTATGTATTCTAATTGCTGTCTAAACTGGTAATTGTGGGATACACCGTGGATTTACAACTCGCACTGTGAGGGACTTGATACAATCACAACAGATCGCAGTTTTTTATGTTCTATTCCGGGGAAGCAGCGAGGCAATGTATAATGCCCCACCTGTTAAACCCATAAGCGTATAATAAACAAGGTTTCCGCCCAGATAGCCTTGATCTATTGAGACAGAGTATAGCGAGTTGGCCAACGCCGGGCCAACTGCCCTCATGAAGCTGACAAGCATCTATTCGGTGATTTCAGATATACTACGGGTAAGAAAACGACGAATAGAAATTAGCAAACCTGGCATAATCCATTCGTTGAACCAAGCGTTTCGCGATTAGGCGCTGCATTGGCAATAATGATAAACACGGCCCCTAGGAAGAACGTCAATGAATGATGTACGGCCCTGCGATGGCGCGTGAGTATGGCTCACCATATGAGAAGCTAAGCATGATAGAAATAATAACATGGAATAATACAGCAATCCAAAGGGTCATGCTGTACCCTTGTATCCGCGCAATGTAGTTCATAAGTGGGAATGATGCAAACAAAGGGAAGGTGGATGCAAGGCCGATTGTGAACGTTTTCTTGGATCCGAGCACATCATGGATGCGAGCAAACCAGAAAACTTGGAAGAGACCATTCATGATGCCAAATGCGGATAAAATGTTACCAATTTGGGCTGGAGAGAGGCCTAGCCCTCCATCTTCGATGGGTGTAGAGAAGAAGACGGGTTGAATCGCTCGGAAGGCGATCTCAACCAGAGAAAGGGAAGCGTAATTTGATGCCGCTATCAGGACTTGTGGAGTGATAACAGAACGGAGAGGCGTGTGTTTATCATCGTCTCGGATGACACCCTCAGTTGTGATAGACTTGATGGCTTGAACGCAACCCTCTTCATCATAATCTATGTGTTGCAATTTTAGTTTGCTTTTGTCCCTGCGCAGACTAAAGAATTGAGAGATAGGGGTAGGACGTTTCACAGTCTCTTTAAGGAAAATGAACGTCATCACCCAGGCGAGGGCGGTAAAGGCAGCTGGAATGGCACAGGGTAAGAGGTATGGATACCTTTTCAGGAGTTCACTGTTCCCGAACCAGTAAGGAAATCGTTCAGCAGGTCGTGAAAGTGAACCACCAATCACGGGGCCGACCTGAAGAACAAGCCCAGTATCAGTAGACAGTCCATTTTGCGAAGATCAAGGTGGACTTAACGGTCGCTCCGGTGGACCAGGCAAGGGGCATGAAGGCATAAGCCTGTTGAAAAGATCAATAAACAATGGTAATGTCATGGATCCAGTAAGCCTACCCGCGAGATGTTACTTTCATCCGTCAATTCAACCATCATGCTGAATGTGGTATCAGCGCGTATTTCTTTGAATCCAGAAAATGCAAAAAGAACCTTCTGATTACTCCAATGTTCCCATCTGAAAACGATCCCGTGAGCTACTAAATAAGATTTTACCAACTAGAACCCGGACATACTTAGTGCACCATTCATACTTCGGCTGAAGTACAGGGTAAATTACATTGAATTACTGTTTGAAAGATTTTGAAGGGATAACCCACCTGAGAAGAAGGCCCCAGAACGTTGTTGATAGGCCGAAGCAGTACATCGATAGCGACAGGCCAATCAAACCGGACAAGATGACCGGTTTGCGACCAATGCGGTCGGAGAGTCGGCTCCAATGTAGAACAGTGAAGGCTTCTGTGAGAAAGAAGACAGATTGCTGTAATATCGCATTAATTTACAGCAAGCCATTTCTCGGCGGAGTAACATACCATAATCCCAACATAATAACCAACCCTTTTTTCATTGCCCCCGGTTATTCCAAGGCTGCGTATGAGCTAGTAATGAATATATTAGATAATTGACAAGCATGATCATGGACGAACATACCTCTGGAGCAAATGGATATATCACTTGAGAGCATAGAGGTTCGGCGAGTTGTAATAACAGCACAATTGTGATTTGACCCCAGGGAAGAGGAGTGGGGGGGGTCTTCGTGACTTGCTGTGAACGCAGCAAGGGAGTTGCCTCGTCAACCGGATGCGTCATGGTGGGATAGAAAGGACGCGAAAGAAGGGAGAGAGAGAATGCCAGGCATACAGAACTATTGCAAGTATTTGAAGACAGGCTTGAGCCGTGGATCGGTGGCAATTCACCTTACCTGCAAAGTACCTCACTTAATTTGCACAGGGGCCGGTGGACTGCCGAAGAGACGGATTGGGTTGGCTCAGTGATGATGCTACAGTATGATGTTAAGAGAGAAGTTTGAGAAGACAGGGACACTAAAGAAACTGGGATATGATAATGTTAGAAACTCAGTTATTTGTAATGTAATACGTTAATCTAAGTACAGTACGCGCCACAATCGACCCCATCTCGGTCAACACTCGTTCAATTACCCACAATCCCACAGCTGTTATGGCATCAGACGTGACCTATCCAGCTGCATTTCTTCAAACACCTCACCGATCAGAAGGTGAAGGTCATTCTAAATTAACCGCAAAAACTCCGCATCCTATCCCCATTCAAAATGCTGGCAGTATTGATTGGCATCTTCAGCATACTCTCTGGGTATGACTTGCCATATTCTCAACTCACTGGCGGCCAGAACAGGAGTGTTGTGGAATGTTGAGAAGCCCCTGGATTCTACTCGGTGAAAATTTTTGGAACACCTGACTGCATCGCCGGACCCAAAAGCCTAACCGAAAAACCCGCACAACTCCGAGTTTGAATAGTTTGCTCCCCAGCTAGATATCCCATCTTCTTTCACAGATTTGTGTCCTGCCAACTCATCATACTAGTAAGGTCACGTTGGAAGCAAGCTTTCCAGTTCGAAATGTTATGTTGGTGCTGGGAAGCATACCCTTAAGCTAAGCCATCAGAAAGTCTGACAGAATAACTGATCATCTTCTCCGTCCTCATAAACCTGAGTGAACTAGCAAAGGGCCCCGAGTGAGAAGAAATTACATTAACGTAACCTTTCCCCTGAAGAACAGTCCAGACAGCTATATTGTCGTAAAATCCATGCACATGGCCAACCGACGACAATCTCATTCAAGGTGAGAACATTTTCATTACATTTAAATCCGCCGTCACCATTTTTTTTTTTTTAAAAAAAAATTCATTCTAGCGGCCAAGCATTCCCGAAACGTGATAACATTATCCGACTCATCGACTTCTTCTGCACAATGTGTACACCACTTCCTTCACCTAGAAGAATTCGGTTGCCATAGCTCAAGAAACGTTTAGACTTTGGGCAATACTTGCAGAATAGTTATACTTAGTTAGCTGAAAAATCAACCAGCTTCTCGTTCTTGCTCAAAACCATGATCCCACTCCAAAATGCGATACTTCTATAACGGATCAAATGCGCACCATACAATCAAAGGAAACAATTACGTGTCTAGTTGAAATACAGAAATATCAGTGATTATGCAGACACGGTCAGGGATCGCCAAAGTCTAAAATCATTGTTATCACACCATCCCAGAATTCAGCACCTTGTTGGCCACCGAAATACCCGGAATCGCAGGGCTTATACTCATAGCGTTCAAAGAAGCACCAAGACCATCCGTAGCATTATCTGAAAGAGCTTTGCCAGGTATGTTCAAGGTCCTAGTCTGTGAAGTTTTTTCTGGCTTGTCATCTTCTAAGTCATCTGAGTCACCCTGATCTTGTAAAGATGCTTTCGATTCAGTTTCGTTCTCATCCAGGTCCGCATCCGCATCCTCACCATCTTCATCTTCCTCCTCTATTGCTACCGAAGACCACTCACGGTAGATACCTTGTATGAATGAGCTTGACCGCTGAAGACGATATGGATCGAAGGGAAAGAAAGTATTGAGCTCTGTTGTTAGGCTCTCTCCAATCAGGACAGCTGGATGAATGACGGATGATGACGGCAGGCAATTTATTGGTGATGAGTTGGATCCAATTGATGACCTGACAGCATACTCAGAACGTTTGTTGGATTCCAGAATTGAATAGCAATAGAGGAAGTCCGTAGCATGGGCCACACGGGCAAATTGTAACACGACATTTGACGAGCAAACCTGACAAGCGCCCGCTTCAATACGTGTAGAGATAAGGTTTATTGATAACAAACCTTGAGTGGATTCAGGATCGACGTCACAACCCGTTGTAATACTCCTAATTCTGGTATCCACTTTTTACCCACCAATCCAGCACTCATAGAAACTGATATTGAAGGACCAACGGCGTCATCCTCGCCCTGGCCTTCCGGATCTTCAAGGAGATCTCTCCATCTGAAACAGAAAATCAAAAAGACAGCCTGGGCCACAGCGTAGAATATTGTATTCTGTTCTCTTCCCAACACATTACTTCCCTTGCCAGCGTTGTTAGGATGTACAGATGCAGCACCCCACACACGGATAACTTCGTCTACGGCATCAATGTGTGCGCGAAGGAACTCGCATAGTACACCTACAATGTGACGCGTGTTCACGCGATCAATGAATGTAGCGCGACTGACAAACGAGCCAATGTATGATGCGGCTGCTGCTCTCGTAACAGTTGGCGTTGGAGCTGAAATTGCTCCTATTGCAGATCTGTTTTCGGAACCTGCTAGCGTGCTCTCTGTTGGGAGAGTATGAAAAGAGGAATCCGATGCGAACAATGCACGATCTACGAGCATGCCTTGGAATGTATCTGCAAATTCGGGGTCAAGGGATGTGAACCAGAATACAAGAAACTGGGTGTAACGAGACTTGAAGGTACGAAGAATAGTTCTATCGAAGATGGAAAGCAGGGTATAGAATTGTGATCGTAGACGCTTGAATGGTGAAAGAAACGGTGGTTGTGTTGTTGCGAGTTTTTCTTGTGAAGGCGGGGTAGTTGATGAAGGCGGCGAAAGCAATGAGGCCGGGTCTGTATCTGTGTCAGTCGGTAGAGGTGGTAGTTGAGTGGCCGTATTGTTGGATGTGTTATCTTTGGAAGGTGTTATTGTCGCTAGGGCATACGTGCGCTCGAAATGCTCGAATATTAAGGTTAATATAACGTCCAGCTTCTTAACCATATCCTGAATATGGCCCAGGTTTGAAGGAACATCCACTACATTTTCTAGATCTTCTTCCTGATCAGAGGACAATTCTGAGAAGTTGTCTCCTCCTTCACTACCCTCATCCCCAGAGCCGTCAGAGGATTCGTCCTCTTCACCTACAACGGCATCAAATGGATCTAGCTCGAAGATATCTTCCTGATCCCCAGCTTCTGCCTCTTCTAATTCTTCGAGTTCAACTTGTATTTCTACCTATCATAGAATGAGTAAAGAACCGCAAGAGTGAGAGAACAGTGGGATGGACAAACATCAATTTGTATTGCACGATCAATAATGGTAGAAAGAAGCTCATCAGCGAGACCTGGGCAATAGGTTGATATACGCAGAAGGTTGCGAATAAACGTGGCTTGGTATACTTCATTCTGTCTCTTGTGTGGAAAGTTACGTATAAGTAGGGGCTTGAGGGTGGATAGCAGTGTTGGTATTAAGGATAGCAAATGCTGTAGAAGGTCATGTAATCTGTCATATATGATACGTCGAGTGAGTGGAGTGGAAGATGCTTCAGGACCGACGTTATCAAGTGCTTGCAGACCAGATTCTTGGCGTATAGCGTTAATTTTAACGGAAGTTAGAGATAATACCAGGACATACGATGCGTGAAACCATGTGCGATCCTGCTGAGAACTAGAGATAGATACTCGGGTCGTGCACTAAGAAGATTGGCGATAAAATTCGTGTAGTACTTCACGGTTGAATTATCGAGAGTTGTCCAAGGCATATTGACAATTGCCTGTACGAGTGGGGTATGAGTCCGCTCTAGTCGCGAGACGACATGGGATAGAGCAGAGAACCACAATCTTAGTTGCGCCGGTTGGTACAAAGGCGTAGATGAGTCTTTCGATCGCTTGATGTTGAACTGTGAAACAAGCTCGTCGAATGGCTCTGAAACGCCCTTGAATGACATCAGAGAGGAATATCAAAAGATACACAGGGAAGCTAACTCACGGCGGATTTTTGTTGCACTGCATTATTTACAAAGGCCAGATACATGTCTCTTCTATATTTTTCATCCTGTTTGATGCGCGAATTTGTAGCTATAGGCCGTTCTGGTGTATCAGACGATGGAGAGAGCAACTGAGGCTGTATTTTTCGTTTTTGAGAGCGCTTTTGAGAAGACATTTGTTCCTGTGAGCGCGGAATGGGGCCAGCCTTGGGAACTCTTTGATTAAACTGACTGAGGGTCGAGTGTGGGTCCATGGAGAAAGAGAGAAAATGTGTTGATTATGTAATTCGGAATTGCTCATTTCCTCTGCTCACTCGGAACGCCATCACGGTACCATGTCTACTTCGCCATTCAGTACCGCTCATAGGCTCTATGTGAAATCTCTTTACAAGCGTTACCTCAACAATGCTCTCGATTGGACTGTCAGGCGGGATCTCTGGCGTCCTCAGGCTTTACAAATAAGAGCTGAGTTCGAGCGGAACCGGTGCGTCCGCACACAAGATATCCTATCGCAACCGAAATGTGAGCTTGACCGTGCAACAGGAATGTCACAGATCCTCGAGCTTTGGCTGCCATACTTGCCCAAGCGGAGGCTGAATTGGCTAGTAAAAAGCACCCTGATCCATACATTGGTGTGTAACACGCGTTCAGACGTTGGTGACGGTCAGAATTTTCTGAAAAAAAATTTGTCAGCTCCTGCTGCTCCTGGCGGCACGAAATGGTGAGTTGCATATTTGTGGTCTTTTTTGCTTGTGATTAAAGGGAGGTTCTCAGGGAGCGTAATCTACCTGTACGTATGCTCGCGGTAAACCGGGATATGTAAGGATATTGACTGGATATCACATGCAGCCGAGTATGGAACCAGTATTTGACCATGAGGCGTCAGGACACCATTAGAGGAATAGATACAGTAACGAGTGGATATATGCTAGTTAAATATTGAGTTGTGTGAATTGCATTTTGTTGTCAGAATTTGTCCAAATACGGACGTGCCCCTCCTTGTAGACGTTCCACATGAACTACTTGCGAGGCGCTGTCAACGCTATCAGTGCCCCGTACCAGTACTACAAGGAGCTCCCTCCAATCAATCCTTCTACCCTCACCGGTGCTATCGATGTTATCGTCGTTCGACGTCCCTCCAAGGACGGCGGAACGGAACTTGCTTGCTCCCCTTTTCACGTCAGGTTTGGCAAATGGCAAGTCCTACGTCCGAGTGATAAGCGGGTATGGTGTTAAACTGTCGTCAGAAAGTATAGCGTTGATTCAATCCTTGTCGTCATCCCTAGGTCAATGTATCCGTTAACGGTAACCCTATACCGTATCATATGAAGATTGGTGAAGCTGGCGAAGCTTTCTTTGTCTTCGAAACTGATGAAAATGTTCCCGACGATCTCATTACAAGCCCTATTCTGAAGCCTACTGGTGAGGTTGATGAAAATGACGCTGCTGTTGACTCGAAAGACACGGGCGGAACATCTCAAGACAATGGTCTAGATCTTGAACCAGGCCGCCATCGTCTTCGAGTTACCTCAGAGCCTGAGTTTCTTGACCTTGATGCGTTGCCCACGTCTGTCAGTGACAAAACACCAAAGCCGCTTCACAAGAAGCCAGCATATACACGATCCCAACCTTCGACGTCATCCATCCCTAAGCTTGGTGTCGAGCGCACCCCTTCAATGGATGAACAAGATCAGCGTGTAGATGAGGCTCTCAGTCGTCGCCGACCTTCAACTGTGATAGGTCCAGATGTTGAATACCATGAAGGTACGGTTTTTTAGCTATCACAGTATCACCATCATGGATCACGTTATCTGTGTTACATTACTAGGCGTTGCGCTTGATATCGAAGGCTATCATACGCGGAAACGTTCAGAAGAGACGATCAAGAACATCTTCACTTTTCCCTCAGTTCACGACCGTAGTAGTATGTTATTGCAGAGTTACATTAGACTAAACATTATTAACGTACAGGTTAGACCCCTCAGATTCCCTGGTTGAACCAGACTCAATCCCTGGTACACCCTCCCCACCTATTTCCTTTCCGCACTCTTCCGAATCCTCGGATGATTTAATCAACGCGAATTTACTGTCCCCTCACAGCTTACCCTCATTTCGTGCCGCTTCTGAACCTCCACCAGATGTTTCTTTGACATCTACAGACGATTCAGCGCCTGGAAATTTAAGGAAAAGCTCTGCATATAATCATATTAGAGTGCCGTCAATGAAATTAGAGACCCACTCGAGCATGACAAGCCCTGGTCCTTCCTCACCGTCACCGTCACCACCACCACCTTCTTTACAGCTCCATTCGCATCAACAACAATACTCTTGGGAATGGGGTGGATTTCCAATACCATCTCCCATGAAGACTACCTTCCCTTCAGTTAAGGGCAAAGAAAGGGCACAAGATATTCTGCCAGGAAGTGTATCGGACTCCTTCGACCAATACCATGATCATGGGAGCCACGATGCTGACGATGCTGACGATGAAGAGCTAACCCTGGACGATTCCCTTAGGTTGAACAACGCAGTTCGGAAATCCCGCCGTGTCAGGCGTCGAAAGAGCCAGAGTGGACACCACCGAGACACCAGCCACAAATCAATCCTCAGCTCATACACTAGTTCCGCTGCACTTGGCGTTGGTGGACAAATACGAGTGAACGAATCTGATCCCACTCAGTTCATCTATGACATTGAAGGAAAGGAGTTCGTGTTTGAACTCAGTCTTATTAATGAGTGTGTTACCAAGAATGCTGTCGGTGATAAGAATCAACGGCATCCATTCCACGAGCTAGATGGAATTGAAGCTGCAAGACTATTCAACCAGGGAAAGATTACTTTCCATACTTTTCTGGATGACGCAACTATATCTGAAGATTCAAGACTTATCATGCATTGGTCAAATCATCAGTAAGTATAATTTATAGGATTACCCTTTGTTATTCTACTTAGTTGATATCAATAGATATATCACTCAGAATGATGGGTCTCCTCTGATGGATGCCCTCAAGCAGTGGAGAGTCATCGCGGTTCAACATCGCCAGCACATGAGCTCATCATTACCCACTGTTGCAAGTGGTGCCACCTTGTATCCTAAGGAAGAGGCGAGACTAGCACATGTACGATCCAAATCGGAACCCCCTGAAGATACCCATACCAATGTCCCTGAATCATCACCCAAGGTGCAGGAAAGAGTTGACGGTTCGCATGTGAAACCATCAACATTATCCTGGGTACAGTGGTGGAGCAGGAGTCGGAGGGGTGGTGCAGCAGCAATAGGGAAGGATAAGAAAGGACCTGAGAAGGATAGGCCAGGATTGAGAGAAACAGTTTCAGCTCCACCTGCCCCAGTATGTCAAACATGATTAATTCCCGTGTGACTGCGTTGACTTCAAATAGGTCCCAATACCACCTCAAGTACCTCTGTTCACTCAGGAAATTCCACGAAGTGCACCCGCAGCTGAGTCGGTCACCTCCAGCAAGAAGACAGAGGCAGTACAGGAGCGGCCAGTTGCAAAGCCACTTAACCAAAAGAGATATGCCAAGACTCTGAGGCTAACCTCCGATCAATTAGTGAGTACATGAACATTGCAACTATCCCAAGCAATTGAGCCTCATCGAATATGCTGGCATTAGAAAGCATTAAGTCTGAAGTCTGGCACCAACACTATTACATTTTCATTATCTGCCTCGGGTGTCATCGCTTGCACAGCACGTATCTTTGTCTGGGATTCGACTGATCTCATTGTCATATCTGATATTGATGGAACAATTACCAAGTATGTGCCGTAAAAAATCCCCCCCTATATGCCCTTCAGAGGACTCAAATTACTAATCATCTAGGTCGGATGGATTGGGTCATGTATTTGCTATGATTGGTCGTGACTGGACTCACCTCGGTGTGGCAAAACTATATACGGACATTGTCCGTAATGGGTACAAGATAATGTACCTCACCTCACGAGCAATTGGCCAGGCAGATGCAACCAGGTACTATCTCAAGGGAATCAAGCAGAATGATTACCAGCTGCCAGAAGGTCCAGTCGTCATGAGTCCAGATCGACTAATGGCCTCGTTGCACCGGTAAGTTATACATATAGTTCATGCCTGTCATTGATTTATTGCTTTCATAGCGAGGTGATTATGCGCAAACCCGAACTGTTCAAGATGGCATGTCTCAGAGATATCCGCAATTTATTTGGAGAGACTGCAAGAAATCCATTTTATGCTGGTTTCGGAAATAGAATCACAGACGCTTTATCTTACAGAAGCGTTAATGTACCCAGTGCTCGTATATTTACCATTGATTCATCGGGGGAGGTTAAACTAGAATTGCTAGAGCTGGCTGGCTACAAGTCCTCGTAAGTGCTTGTGATTGACACACAGAACCTCTAAGACAAATCCTTATAGGTATATTCATATGACAGACCTTGTGGACCAGATGTTCCCACCCATAAACCAGAAGTGGAATGTCGAGTACACCGATTTCAATTTCTGGAAAACACCCGTACCTGATATCCAGTTGCCCGACCCCTCACCACCCTCACCGACACTGAGTGCACGCTCTGATGGCTCTACAAGGAGTGCACTTGCGCGTCTTCGGAACTTCAGTCTCGGTGGAAGCAGGAGACAGACAATGACGATGAACAACAATGGAAATCAAGATGATTTGCGCAAGAACGTACATTTACGACAAATGTCATCGCTTGAGCGATTAGGAACCTCGCTAGTCGACGGATTCAGGCGCAGTATGAGTCCTGATTCCCGCTCGGAATCTTCGGTTATATATACTGAATCTGAAAACGAAGATTCGGGTGGAGAGTGGGAGGTGAGTGAGGACGGGAAGAAGAGGTGGAAGAGGGAGAGGCGAAGAAGTATTGGGAGTATGCCAGGGTCGCTGGACGACATGCACTTCTTTGGATTGGACGAGTATGAGGAAGGACCCATGGAGGAGCCAGTTTTTGGAGAGTATGAAAGAAGCAAGGACGGAGAGGTGCAGGGTGAGGAGAGTGGGCAACTGCACGTCAATGACGTTGCAGACGAGGAAGCGCTAGACGAAGACTTATTCCTCGCAACCGAGATGAAGAACGTCCCCTTCTTGTGAACCTCCTTGTTGATGGACACCTACCCTTGCCCCTGTGATTGTATGATACTATTTGACATTAATTGATTGTGGTTATGGGATAAGTTCTTTCAGCTAAATCTGAACCTAGGTCAAGTTGTCCATTGTTCATCTGAAGGGTGCATAAATTTACCAAACATACTGCACTCGTTGTTGAGCATTCCGTACCTCCATTAAAGGGAGCGGCACTGACAAAGAAGACTGGAATTTGTTTTATTACCCTTGCCGCGATTGTAGTCAATTCAAGAATGTTTAAGGTGCTTGAACGTAGCGTATGATGAATGGATGTAATAAGATTGGTTATACAGTGGTAGATACAGGACATCATGTTCCTGTGCTACAGGTGTCACGTTTTTGCTCAAGGATAATCGCAATGCCGCATTGTGCATGTTATTATTTGGCTAGCCCAGCGTTGGAAGCAAGTTGAAGTGCTTCAAATTCACCTCATATCCACACGTTCATGTGGCGTATCTTGATGGACTTGTTTTCGTCCTCAGTTATAAGCTGGTGCTTTGTCTACCCTGCTCTACCAGCCTCTGCCAAGCTAACCCTCTATCATTGCATTGCTCAAACAGCGGCAGATGAGGTGCGGATGTCCAAGCAGACACAGAGAATAGCACTCATGGACAAATTCAACTCGAGACCAGACCAGTTGCGGGGTAAAACTTGAGAAGTATTGAAATTCAATCATGATGAAGAGCGTGGGGAAAGCGCGAGGAGCCGTATATGGAAAACACGTCGAAAGCACGTCTAACGGCTAAACTGTGATAACTCCAACTCGTTGACCTGTAAGAAACCGACCAGCACCCACGCGGTGCATTGATATTGGAGTTCAAAGATATAGGGCATGTCAAATTAGGTGCTTTTTTAAAACCAGCCAGTGTTGGTAGACCCTCATCAATGGTGGTATATGGACCAATGGGCCAACCTGCTAACAGAACATGAACAACTTGTAGTATTTTTTGTGAAGTGTGATACACTATATCTTGCTTCCCAGGCTCGGGAAAACCCATACAATCTTCCTTATAAATGGCTCATCTACCTCTGCAGAACGTCCCTCCGACAAATGAATAAAGTTGGGGTTAGTCACAGTGCCCTTGTTCGTAAAGCTCTTTAGGATACCTAGTTAGAAGTTGCTCCATTTCCGCCTTTTCTTCACTGACAATACCGGGTAGGTGTTTCCATGAGTTGTCACCTAGCTTGAGTACCTGGTCACCAACCCAAGGGCTAGTTCCCTCTATAAGGGGAACCTCCAACAATACTTGTGCTAGATGAGCCAGTTCGTTGAGCTAGCATTACGCCTCTCGTGTTTACCGAGATTTACATCTATAAAGGATTGGCCCCTGACACTGTTCCACAAGTCTTTTAGCGATGCTGGCCAACAACAGGCTTCTATTGAATGCGCATAGATCATGGTAAAAAAGCATAGAAAGTTGTAAAGAGTCTATAAAGGATGCGGACACAGTCCGAGTAGATCAACGTCAAGCATCAAGATAGCTAATAACGATAGCAATGCATATGAAGCTTGGAGCTAGGTGAAATCGTGAAAGTGACAAGCTCCATTGAAAGCATGTTCCAAAGTGGTGCGTGAATAAATCGTGGAGAAAACAGAGAAAGGAAAGAAAAAAAGATAAAAACAAAATCCCAAGAACACCAAAAAAATTTAAGAAGGCTGTATGCAAGAAACAAACCTTATGTATGATAATCCAAGTGAGCTGTAATCTACAAAAAATGGTCATAACCTTTTAGCATTAATTAATCATGGAAAGTATATGCAAAACTTGTATGTTCAGATGTTGATGGCGGGCGAACAATAACATCTGGGATCACCTCGTTTTTGCGCAAGATGCCCCGCATCTTGGCTGTGTCAGACCGTGCAAGCTTGAGTGGCTTCAAACCCTTGCTCTTCGTTGACGAGCCAAGACTGGACTCCTTGAATGGAGGGGTATTTTCGTCCTGGGGCTTTTCAGACATTACTGCTCTCGCTTTCTGCCTCTTCCCGAGAGTCAAAGGACGCGTTGTCTGTAACTTGGGTTGAGTACACATTATAGGGCCATCTGCGCAGTCGGCAGCTGGCTCTCCTGTTACAGCATTTGAGTCACGGTCCTGCAGGAGAGCGAGTGGGCGCAATGCCTTTTTAGAGGAAGGGATCGGCTTTACACCAGATCCATTGCGCTGAAGCTTGCTGCCTTTAAGTATCAATGGTCGCACTGCTCGGGAGGACCATTGGGCAATTGAGGATATAGTAGATGGATTATTGGTCGTCACGGTTTCAGGGACCACAATAGCGCTCATCTCCGGTCTTGGGATGTGGTCATCATCAGATTTGATGTAAATGATACTTGAGCGACGGCTTGAGGCAGCATATTCAGTATCGAGTGGGAGAGTAGGTGGCGCATATTTAGATTTGGGCTTTTGGGTAACAGTATTATGTGGAGTACTCTCCGCAAGCGGACCAGAGTCCAATCCAGCTTCAAAGTCTTCAAGCAGAGTGATCGTAGATGCTGCCGACGATGGAGGAACCATGGTATTCACAGTAAGAGCGGACAGACGATTTTCATTGTGACATATAGGAACATCAGCCCGAAGACCTGGTGACCGCGCTGACGTGGATCGCCTAAGGGGTACAGTCAAGCCATTATTACGTTCCTCCTCTTCTCGCATAGCGTGTAGATGTGCGACGGGTATATAATTGGGAATAGAATCAGCACCAAAGACTGTGTTCCGTCGTCCAATTTCAACATTACTGGGAAGTGCGGTGTATTGCCCAACCTTGAACTCGAGGGCTTCCTTGATTTCAGCACTCCAAACGGCGAGAGAGTGTACACCATCTTTCCCGAGTCCCAAGCTAACAACCAACAGATCAGGGAATAAGATCCGACTCTGGGTAAGCGTACATACCTTGGCAAGCTGTAATGATTCTTCTTATGGCCGGATTGCTTTCTTCCACGGGGGTCACGAAGACGACGAGGAGTTGAATGGAGTTCAGGTGAAGAAAAGTCTTCACCAAACTCATTCAATCGTTGAGCAATCTTTTGACTCTGCCTTCTGGTGAGGGAAACCGGCTTCTCCTTAATCTTCATCTGATTTCCAACTTTGAGACCTGGAACCAAGAAAGGCAGAACATTGGCAGTCAGAATATCAATTTCATTGACATCATCAATAGCATCAAGTGAGAAATCGGACGAAAAGGATTTCTTGTGCTTTAGTTGAGCAAGACGAGCGACACGGACGGTAGGCGGAGTTGGCGGCAAAGGAACAGAAGGTGGAGGTCCGCTGATGTTCAAGCTGTCACTGATTGACGGTGGCTCAGGATCACTAACGGAAGTTACAGAACGGGTTCGCAGATGAGCAGATGGCTTTTTAACATCCACGGCTGTAGTCGCACTGAGTAGCCCGTTGGTTTCAGTTTTGTCGGGAGAGGGACTAGGGAGCATCATAGTCTGCGCCAGTGCGGAGTAATGACGCTGAGCCACCATTACCTTTGCAGCAAAAGCCAAGTTTTCGTCACCTCCAGAGAGATGGGAACTTGTCTTTGACTCCCTTCCGACCCTACCAAACTGCGCACTGGACTCCGACTGTGATCTGTTGTGGGCTGTAATAACCAAAGACGACTCGTCACGAATGGGCACAGGCGGGAGATCATCGAAATAGGCTTCTTCTGGAGGAAGAACTGAGAGCTTAGGTAGAGTCGACAACATTCCAACAGCACGACCGATCTTATTTTTGCCATCGACTGCATCACCGTTCGTGAGCCAGACATCTCCACTTCGGCGACTCTCTACAACAGTAACGCTAGTACTCATGCTTCGCTTATAGTCGAACGAATACGGCATATTCTCGCCATGAGATGGCCCACGAACAGTTTCAATGGGAAGGGCATTTCCTGACTCAAATAGGCCAACAGGGATCGGAGCGGGAAGGGAAAAAATGACATTCAGAGCCAAAATAGGTGGAGACAGCGTGACCGAAAGGACCATAAGGACTGAGACGATGGTGCTTGGAGAACCACGCTGGGAAAGAATAACGATGTAAGGCAAGCCAAGTACCTGAAGAACGTTGAGTAGAATGTCTCAGCAAAGTAGTTAGAAAGAAAAAAACATACGAATGGCAACCAGACAGTAAGCAGCCAACTCAAAGCACGGGACATGGAAATATCAGCAGAGCTCGAGGATGTAGACAGCCCCGTCACACCCTTTTCGGCTTGGAGACTACCCGGAGCATAACCATACCCGCCTAGAACTTGTGCATCTGCAAGTGCCGGCGTCACTGGGCGAGATACAGGCGAGATGGCGGAAGTCAATGGTGTATGTAAGTCAGCAGTGCTGATGTTCCGGATACTGCTGTCCTTGTTATTAGGGAATGACCACTCTGAAATGGTGGTGTGGGAGCCATTGGTTGAAGTAAGCCAAGAGGTTTGGGAGTCTAGACGCTCACGAGGAAAGTGGGGACGAGGTGTGGGAATATCCCTTCTAAATGGATCAGGGTCGTGAAGACCCTCAACTTGATTCAGTTGGGACGCCACCGGTCCATATTGAGAAGGAAGCGGAGGAACTGGAGGAACGCTATCGCCAGGCGAAGAGGACCCAAACCAATACGACGATTTTCCAGGAGTGCCCTTGATAGAATGACCACGTTGAGAGTCAGCAGTGACAGTATGATGGGTGGAAAAGGACCACGCAGACATCGAATTACGCCGCGAGCTTGCATTAGATGTGATCCAGGAAGCCCCATCCTTGATAGCGTCGATCTCCTCCGTAGCAAACGATGGTCTGGGTTTCTCTTCAATCTGCTTGAGAGGCGGCCATGGGTCAGCCTCCTCTTCGATAGCAGCGAGATTTCGCTTGATGTTGTACAAAGTCCAAAAAAGACATCCAAGGGTAATAGTGCTCAATACAGCAATAGCAGAAGAATAAGCCGTTAATCCGATAAAAAGACTGCCAATACCTGCAGCAGATAACACACCAGCAAAGGCTGTAGAGGTAACAAAAAGCAACATTGTCGGTGCCCATAGCATCCAGTGCTTTTTACCAAAAGATACAGGACGTCCAAGTCTGACATGAAGAAGAGCAACAAAGAACAAAACCAGAAGGCAAGTTTGCCTTAACGTCATGATGATCCACAACCGAATGGATGAACCAGGGTCGGCTGCCGAGGCTAAATTAGTGGCACCACCAGTAGCCTCGGTGACGGCTTCCCAGACAAAGATGATGAGGGTCAAAATGTCCAAGGAAGCCAACCATACATGGCTCTTATTGGCTATTGATAAGAAACGAAATTTGGGCAGTCCAAATTCAGCCTATTATTGAGTCCATGAATGTCAACCATTGACAACGTAGCAATATAGGACTTTCTTACCGGTGAAACGCGTTTGCTTAGGGGATGAGGGGGTAATATAGGAACTATTATACGGAGAATAACAAACGCAGAAGCTATGAACGAAAGGATAGAAAGCGCAAGTGCAGGAAGCAGAGGAATCATTTTTGCAATTTAGAAAGTCGTTGTACTTGAGGTTCTTGAGGGAGTGTGGCGTGTGAGTGCGTGTGAGTGCGTGTAAGGCGTAATGCCTTCGTCGACGTCGCAAAACGTTAAAGGAGACGGGGAGAACGAACTTGAAAACCCGTCAAACGAAAAAAAGGAAGGAAAGCTGCAGATATTAATATTGTCCAGTATTTGTACATGGTTTGGAGATGTAAAGGGACCCACAAAACGCCGTCGTGAATGCCAATCACGTGACTCACATTTAGTAATGGATGACCTTTTCTTTCAGAAAATAGGGATTTTTCCCACAAGTCCCACTCTATTCCAGCAAACCAAACAGGCTAATAATACCAACAGGCGGTGGCCCTCCTTCTCGCATTTTTGTTTGCCCACAATATGCAATAATATATTTTGACGGGTGCCAGCTAACTGTTGGAGAGGGTGCTAATGCTGGCACACGATGTAGTGGCATGCCTGTTTCAGTTACGCACTACCGCTGGTGTTAAGCAGGATCGCCACTTCGGCGTTAGTAGCACTTACGATATCGATATACATCCCTGCGTTGGCAATCGCCAAGTATTCTCCATCGGGCGAGAAGCTCAATGCATTGATGCTGTATCTAGATCACCGTTATTGAAACCATCAGGCAGTTCACAATATACTCACTCGCAGGAGGTGATAGTTCTGGTGCAGATCCAGTCAGAAAGATCGAACAAATTCACAATGGAATCATGCCCCCCAGACGCGAGATATCTTCGGATGTGACATGAGAACAAATTCAAGTTTTCAAATAGCTGTTCAACAAGTACCTTCCTCGAGGATCCAATGCAAGTGCAATGCACCCACCAACATGTGCAGCAGGGCTTTCACGCACAGTAAGACTTGGAAAATCCATCACTCGGATAGTATGTTCTGAGTTATGCGTGACTAGAATACCATCTCCCACATGATTAAATATGGCAGATGATCCGGCGACCTAACAAACCAGATACAATCATGATACCAATGCGTCGATAAGCAAAATGCGACGAACCGGGTCTCTGTCTGACGATCTCCATTGTTCCTTTCCATCCTCTCCCTCTTTGCTCAGCAATAGAGAAAACAGCTGGTGTCCAGCGGATGTATATAGTAGCCACTGACCATCTGGGGAATAACATGTCTGAACGGGAGAGACCTTCAGGGCACATTGTTGAATATAGCGACTTTCTATTGATCGATTGATCAACGCTCGACAATGTAATATACTAACAGGTAACTTTACATACGTCGTGCATCCCAGAATACGATACGCCTATCTTTTTGTCCAGACGTGCAGAAAAGTTCAGGATGGGTGGGGTTCCATGACACATAATCGACGTCATCAGAATGTCCTCCAGAGAACGAGGTAGCAGAGCGGAATTCCATCTGTTATAGGTTTAAGCATATCAACACTTAATCAAGAGGATAAAACCTAGATAAGCTCACACTCTTGTCCGGTGACCATACTCGGGTGATTTTATCAATACCAACAGCAGCTAATTTCTTTCCATCACAACTCCACGCTACGTGTGTCATCGCCTGTTGACTGGGTATTCGATAGTCGCGTGGTTTGAATGCAGAAAATGTGGGCGGCTGAACGTGATGTCAGGATCATGAGTTCATCCACGAACGAAGGGCTTCCTACATGGACTCCCCTTGCTGCAAATGTCGTGTGTGCTGGAGGTGACGGCGGGCGCTCCGGGGCAGGAATTTCTTCAACTTCATCTTTGGGGCCGACTGGTGTGCTTGACATGATGCAAGGAAGAAATAGTTGGAGCCTTTACCTTGTCAATATAACAAGCGCAAATCATTACCGCATTTAGCAATCGCACGATAAGATTCACGGCAATTATATAGGCTACTGCACAGCGTACAATTAAACTAGCACATCAAGCACTAGTGTAATCAGAGCTTGCCCTGAGGATGACTCGACGTCAATCCCTGCAACCAATTGGCAATAATTTCGGTCACTTCATCCCTTGCTTCAATCATGACCCAATGACCCTTCCCTTCCAAGGCTACATCCTGCAATCGAGATATAAATTTGTGAGACTTCTCAATCAAAAATGGTGTTGTTGTAGCATCCGCTGTACCCCAAATAAAAAGAACAGGTAAATCAGCACGTAAATTGGAGGGAAGGTCTGCGGCTATGATATAGTTCAGCCATATTGTCCTAGTAAAGCTGTTGCGCCCTACCAAGTTCCTCATCATAGCGATGCTTGGAAGTACGATAATAATTCAAAGGCCCCTCCATTCCCTCTCTGAATTTTTGGAGATAGAAAGCCCTTTCCTGCAAGGGTTATGATATACATAGGTATGTAGAGGCACTGAAACTGAGTTTAAATACCTCGTTAGTCAATAAGGACTGTCCATGACTTTTCTCATCCGCTGCTAATATATTTTCAAGAGAGCCGTTCAATGTGTAATTCACCTGATCTGCAGGCGGTCTAAACAGGAGATTGAAAAATTTATCGAGCTATAACCATAAGCTCCTGTTGGAGATGTCCTGGTTTAGTACTCACATGAGCTTCTAACACCTTTGTTGAACGCTTCTCGGAGAAGAAAACTTGATAGCCCAAATTAGGCGCGCGTTTTGCCACCTCTTCAATCGGAATGTAGGTGCGCGATGGGGGCGTGTAAGGAACACTCATCCTATGTAGAGATGTAGATTGAGGAAATAGGATGAAATATCACAGGGACGTACACGACCAATGCTAGGGTGCGATTTGGATGCCACAAAGCAAAACGAGCGGCAGTGAACGCGCCCCAGTCATGACCAATGACAACCTTTGAGACTCAAGCTAAAAATGGAGTCACGGGAAATAGTAGATAAGACACCGACAGCTTTTTTGATACCTAAGGTATCAAGCAGTGCAGCAAGATCATCGCACAGCTTCTTGGTTGAGTATTCACTTGGGTCCTTGGGTTTGTCAGACCCCCCATAACCAAGCATATCCGGCACAATCACACGGGCACCCTTTCGTACCCAGGGACCAATTTGGTAGCGCCATCCATACCTGAGTTAGTTGGTGATTTGGAGTTTAAATTTCCAAACAGAAGGGTACCATAGATCAGGAAAACCATGGACACAGAGAATGGAGGGAGACCGCTTGGAATCATAGCCGTCCGGCAGCTGATCAACCTGTGGAGATTGTGAATAAGCAGAGAAAGGGTTGGAGACAAGGGCATACAAAGTGGTAGGTCCTACCGGTTTTGAGAGGCTCTGTTCTGTGGTTGAAGGAGTGGGGGAGATGAGGATTCATAGGAGAGAAGGAAATACCGGAAGCCGGTGCATGTGATGAGAAGCCTAGAAAGGCAAGAGATGTCGGAGATTGAAAAAATGGAGTGGTTCGGTGCCGGTGGACAACAATACGCCGCAACCTTGACAAAGACCTCCTCCTCGCTGTCCTCTGCCTCCTTTCACTACTACTCCCATCTTCCTCGTCAACAAACTCTCATCTTACTCTCCTAGTCTTCCTTATTAACCCCTTTTTGCTCTTTTTCTCTTCACAAATCTCCTCTATCAATCAGCCACTTTTCCCATCAAGTAAGGTCTGCCACTCGTCTTCATTTGCTAACCACATATCTCATTCCAACTCTTTTTTTCAATCAGTCGCAGATATGCCCGCTCCCGTTACCTCATCCTCGTCCACTCGTATAGTTGATAAAATATCTTCTGAGAAACACCGCAGCAATGCGCAGTCTCGCCGCAAGACTAGGATTGTCAGGCGTCGTGGTCGTGCTAAACATGGGATAGAGAGTGACGATGAGATCATTAGGGAGGTCGACACTGACTCAGATACCGAAGATGAGCTATCGTCTCTTGATTCTGTGTCTGACTCAGTCACGGAACCTGCCTCAGAAGATGTCGTTGCCAACGGTCGTTCTAGACTTCTCACCCCATCTACCAGCCACAGCCCCCAGTCCCACACCAAGGTCCTACCTCCAAGAATCGATGACAATCCACCATCCTTTTTTGCAACGCCAGCTACATGGGGAGACATGGTTATGAATGAAAATGAAAATGCTCCTTCTGAGCTGCCTGTAATTGACTTTGCCGAATTCGACGCTAACAACATACCAAGTGGTCATGCTTCACGTTCACTTTCTCGTCGGTCTAAAGAGTCGGATGGATCGCGAAACAGATCTCCCCGTTCTGAAACAAGGAAGGTCAAAGAAGACGTTGACCGTCGCCAACCTTTTACCCATTCTCGCCGTGGTTCACGCTCCGTTCCTCCCAAGAGAATCCCTGGGCAGTCAGCTCGGCAGGCTTATCAACAGCGCCTTGAAAGCGATCCATCCTTCGTTCCTACCGTCGGGGGCTTCTGGGGCCATGATGACCGGTTACTTGATAAGAACCTGCGGAGTTTGAGTGGCTGGTGGAGAGGTCGGTGGCAAGGTCGGGGTCGTGGTCGTGGTTTCGGCATGCGTGGTCGTGGCGCACTAAATCAAGCTGCATCTCAACGCCAGGAGCCAGAAACAAATGGAGTCACTACAGATCTACCACCGATTGAACGTCCTTGGACTCATGATGGGTTTGAAGAAATGAAACGCAAAGAGGAGCACCGACGTGCTGCTGCACAACAACAGCAAGCAAATCAGACACGAGGCATGCGTGGTGGCAGAGGCAGTCCTGTAGTAGACCGTGGTGGTCGGGGTGGCATGACTCGTGGCGGCTTTCTCTCTTCTCCTACACGTCCGCCCACTGCTATCGCGAAGGGCCGGGTCTGGTACGCGATGAAGCCTGAACTCATGTGGACCAAACAACACGAGGCTTTTCTCTTCTTCGATGCCTCTACGAAGCCTCGTAAAGGTCAAGAACCCTCATACAGAGTTAGGCTCCCAGGAACCGATGTACACGTCATTCGAGCCAGCTTCAAGTCTCGACATGGCGATGTAATTTTGGACTGGTCAGTCCCAAATTCAAAGGGTTTCGATTCGAAAGAGAATTTGTACACTGTTCGTATCCCTACTCTTCAAGTGGCAGAAAAAGTGGCAGAGCCCTTGACTACAGTCGAAGAAGAGGAAGATATCTTTGTTGTCAGACCGAATCTCGTCACCGTCGTTCCTATTCCTGTGCCTGAACCAGCTGCTAGCTCAAGCAAGCCTGTGAACAATCCCGCTAGGCTTTCTGAAAACGCACAGATTGGGACACCAGCTAAACAGTCCTTACTTCCAGAGGCTGAACAACTTTCCGTCGAAGCTGATCTAGCCAAGTTGACAAATTCAGAAGACGCGCTGAAGAAGCCAGCCGTTGAGCAGGCCGCGGACATATCAGCTGCCACTTCTTCTGGTGATCAGCGACCTACCCTTCCCCCTCTTCAGACAGTTTTCACACCGCCCCCTATTGCCCATCCCTCACCTGCTTATGGCACCACCTACCCATACGGTCCTACTCTGCCTCCTGGTGTTGTTCTGAATGCCCACGGGATGCCATACGAACTCGCAACTGGACGTCCTGTATTCCTTGCCCCTCCCCCTATGTATACATCCCGACCTATCCTGACGCCCAATGCTCTGCCATTTGTTCCTTCTCATATGCACCATTCATCTATCTCGAGCGATTTCATTCCCTCACACACCCCGCCTATGAATGGTTTTTTTGATCCTTCTACGGGGACACCTTTATTTTCTCTGCCTCGTCAAACACGGATTGAAATACGCGCCCCTACAGATGAAACCGATGGTAAAGGATCTCGCAAGTCTCAATCGCGCCAGTCGTCGACCAAGGCTCCCACGCTTTCTGCTAATTCGTCAAGATCATCAGAGTCGTCAAATGCAGCATATTACCCTTATCCACCAGCCTCAGACGAAACCAACCATGCACCTCCATATCCGACTTCTGAAGCAAGGGACGACAATGTTGTTAATGGCGACCTCAATCAATCACACGCGGACCCTCAACAAATGATCCAATACCCACCGTTCCAGCCGTACTACTATCCTGATTCGTATGGCTACTACCCATACATGGAAATGACACACCTAGGACAATACGACATGTACCCATCTGACCCTCGCGGTGCACAGGGTACAGTTTATTACTAGTTTCCTGGTTTTATTTTGTTTTTTGATTTCTTGAACTTTTCTAATGTTTTCTTTTTCTGCGCGTCGTACGATGGTCGTTTTTCTTTCTTTTACTATAAACACTCCTACATGCTTGTCCACGTCTCATGTCTCACCATGATTTCACTTTCTTCCATCTGCATTGTCAAACACCTTCTACACATTATCACAGCATTCGCTGTTAGTTGTCGATATCTTTTCTGCTGTTTGTGTCATTGGCACGGTCTTATTTGCATATTGAGTAGTATTGCATTAAAACACACTTTATTAGTCTTTGCCATGTAGTATGCCTCCACTTCTCGGTTAGTATCTTTGTGCACAATATACGAGTACTAGTTCTTTCCTTCCTGGGAGGGATGCCATCAAAACATATGCATGGGACTTGGAACACGTTTGAACCACACAATGTACAGCCCACAGTAGCTTACTCACTTCACCCACCTCTTACTCTTCCCCCTTCTTGCTCCAGACGCTTTAGACCACCATTGACTACTATGTCTGGTTACTATATGGCTCATGCCAGTCCACAGGAGTGGTAAAGGTTCTCACGAATCTACAATACACGAGCATCTCATACTGTTTCGCTTATATCCAGGCCTGAACGTTATTACAGATCCCCTCACGGGCGGTGGCGACCACACAGAGGTACCAGGTTTGATAGAGATGAAGCCTCTTTGGCGGAGGCTTTGGAAGGATTCAGCTTGAATGAGCCGTATGGGATGGCTGCACACCACGCAACCATGCCTCATGGTAGCGGCCGAGCAGATTCGTCGTATTCAGAGCGGCGAAGAGAGTATGGTAGCAGGAGTTCCCCGTCCTCTCGGCGCCATAGTCGAAGCGAGATTATTGAGTACCGCCATGAACCGCAACTGGCGCCCAACCCCGGATCCTTACCAGGGCCACTTTCTGCTAGTGCTAGTCACGGTGAAGCAGTGAGAGCAGCCGGCGTGCCGCCGCCTCTTGGGCCTGGGCCTCCTCAGCCATCGATGGATGTTGCGTTGTATAACAGACATGGACCACCGAGGACACCATCCCCCCTTTCGTATGATGAGGATGACCCACTATCTTCGGCAAGCCTTTCACCACGCTCTGAGCGTCGTACTGAACGCCGTGGTTCAACGGGCGCACATGGATGGCGACGGCAGGTGATTAGGCCTCCCATACCCCAGCCGGATTTTCGCCAGTACCAAGAGTACGCCGACGATCCGTTCTACGATGCCAACTTGCGTCACCATAGGCGCCACGCCACAACCACCTCAGCGTTTACTCCCGGCTTCATGCCGTGCACTTGCCCAAACTGTACTGGCCCCCACCATCAACGGCAAACTGGGCAGTGGAGGTCCGGAATCGACCATGGGTACTATCCCGCCCACCATCCCCACCATCACACATCCCACCACCACCAGCACCTCCACCAACTTCACCACCGTCATAGTGTGCCCGACAGAGGGCAGCTATACGGGCAACCGCCTCATTCGGCGGGCCATGCGCTCCCGTTGTCCCAATGGCTGATGACGAGCCCGGGACACCACCTTCACCCTCCCTCACATTGGCACTCTGCCAGACGCGGGGGGTATGATTCGCGGTCTGACGAGTACGATAGCGACTCTGATGGTTCGTACGCTTCTGGAGATGATCGTCGGCGATCTGACATTGGCCACTATCGTGTTCCCCGTTCACATTCCCTGGGCCGACGACGGTACTTAGGCAATGCGTACAGGGATGTCGACTCTGATCATGAGCAGAGTGACAGTGCGTCTTATACTGGACATGAACGCTATGACAACTACAGCGACGATGGTTATTGAGATTAGCTGCAAGCATTTGGTATCGTTTGTCCTATCTTGACAATGCCCCATCTGTTGTATATCAGATCTTTGCTATGTATGCTTTTGAGATAGTTCAATCTGTGGCCATTAACAATCAAGGTAGTGTTTCCTACATAACATCGAGTCCTATCCGTAAATGACTTTCATTGTTGTGTTCAAAGAATCATCGTCAATAACTGTAATTCGATACATGGTTACATTTAATTACTGGATACCTGCAAATCAACACCCTCTCTGTTATTTCAAAAAGTAGAGCGTCAATGCAGGGGAAGTCAAAGTGTATCCCAAAAGCGGGCTGATCACCGTACAAAACTAATGGCTTGGTTCCCCTTGCTAGCGCGAGCTTCATATCTGTTGCATCAGTTCTGACAGACCCCATGACTCCAGTGGAACTGACTCTCGCAGGGGAGGCAGCTAGTGGTCTAGTAACTCTCATCACATCACCCGCCGCTACGAAGAGACCGACGATTAGAAGGGAAATTTATCAGTTCATTCAAGTAGTGATGCTCACCACCCAAGAAGTCTGCAATAACTCCACCTGCTAAGCCTCCCAATGCCGTCGATTTCATAACATCAGTGTGCCAAGCTTTACCATCTATGGCATTCGTTGCGATTTGTTGGACACCCCCGAGTGCCGCTCCTACAGATGCATTGGCGACAAATCTTCCAGTACCCCTATTGATGAACTGCATCATCGTCTTGTGACCTGACCGTACAGCAGAGATAGATATCGGTTGAAGCCTACTGTCAATCTTCAACCCCAAACGACCTCCGATACCTCCAGTAAGTGCACCGAGACCAAATTGTAGTGCCCAGGCCCCATCATCATTGTTATCGTTTATAAAAGCATCAATATCAGTGACGAGACCACTAGTCCCTGCATCGAGCATCATATTTCCAGGAGTAAACATCTTTGTGTAAGGAGCAGCCCGCCGATCGTTAGAGCACCATCAACAGCCCGATTTAAATGGATGGGCAAACATGAGTGAACATTTAAAAAGCATAATCACCAATGCCACCAGGGTACAGGTGCATCCCCATTCAGATCAAAAACGTTGACTGGGTTATTGCCTGCGAAACCGTAGAGATTAAATGAGGACGAAGTGATGTTATCAAGATCAATCGGGAAGGTATCCAGTGTCAAAAATCGTCCAGCCTTTGAAAAGAGAAATGAATACACGATGAGAGAACAAAATATTTACTTACTTGTGGATCATAGTAACGTGCTCCAAAGTAATAGAGGTCATCAAACATTTCCTTCCCAGAGAATGTGTACCGCACGATAGGTTCATCTCTATTACGAGGAATATTGTTCATCATCATTCCAAATGGATGGTATTCAAAGGTCCCCAATATCTCTCCACGATCGTTAGAAACTCCAACCGTGTTTCCTATGTGGTCCATTTGGGGGTGATGAACTTTTTCCTTTGTCACTTCTCTGAAGATTCGTGTCCGATGGTTACAGGCGAGGCGACGGCCGTTATGAATCAAGTAAGATCGAGTCTCTTTAATGTGGTTGATATTGGAAAGGTCGACTTCAGAGTAATCACACGGATAAATCCTCAGTTGACCATCTGGAAGTGTTAATTTAACTAGGCGTCCCAGATAATCGTAAACGAATTTTGTTGAGATTTCGCTATTGACTCGAATGTAGTTCTGAACGAGCGGCCATCGATACTCAGAAGGAAACTTGTGACGTTGCCATAGTCGTCATAAGTATACTCGTATGAAGGGCCATCTCGTGAAGTAACTTTGGCCAGCTGGTCTTGGTAGTATTCAAAAGTTTCCACATCCTTAGGATTCTGAGCTCTGAAAATCCATACTTCCCTCGAGATTTGTCGACCCAACAGGTCGCTAGTAGTCGAGGTGTCGACACCAGTCAGCTCATTGGACAGTGTCCATCTGTGGTTGTTGTCATCATAGGTGGTAACGTAGTGGCAGAGTTTCTCAGTACCCTGAGGTGAAAAAATTTCCTTGTTAGTTTCTGAGATACCGTCATAAGACAACTTGAGTGCGACTCCATTTAATTTTTCGATAGTCGTTAGTCTCCCAAGACCATCAACTTCGATATTTATCCCGCCCTGTTCGATAACACACAGCCAACAAATTTTCCACTAGTGAGACCATCTACATTGGGCAACGCCATCATCTTGCGAGTGAGTGTCTGATTGTTCGAATCACTATCCGAAAGCGTCTCAACAATTTCAAGCGATGATTGATATTGAATTGTACCAGTAAGTAGACCATTTTGAGAAGGAATTGTTTCTTTGACGAGACGAGAGGATCGGAATTGTAACGAAGAAACTCAGAAGGAGAACTCTGGCTGGACAAATAAGGCCAAGAACGAGCAATGATACGACCGACTCCGTCATATTGTGTATCATGACAGATAAAGAGGTCCAAGTATAGGTATTGAGCTGCAGGACACCTCTGTCTTGCTCCATCACCTTCATCTCGTGCAGCTGGCCAGTAAGTGGGGAATTCTGAATATGGGTAGTCTTTTCGGTCCTCTGGAGAGAATTGCTTGTCCTTTCGATTGTCTCGAAACCAAGCCATCCACGTCCATTGAAATCAATACGAGCATTCCCATATAAAAACCCTAGCCTATCCGTTGGCAATGCGGAAGAATGCGCCTCGAGCGACTTCACGACAAAGCAAGGGAAGGCAACAGGCTCTGTTCGTCACAGCAGAATTGCCCGCAAAGGCATTCACGGAAGAACTGACAATAGTTTCTCCAGACGAGTATGTCTGTTGGATCAGTAAGAGGCGCATAAACGACATTCACTTTAAATCCTAAACCCTGGTCGTATTCGGAGCCCAGGTTTCCTGGAACACACTAAGGAACGAATTGTAAACGCATGTGAATCTCCTTCTGTAATGAAGACACAATCAGAGCGCCCAATCCCACGAAGGTCAGTCCATCGGGTGAGCGATCTTTTTAGAACGTGGGCGGCCACGTGTGGGTCGAGTGAGTGGAAAGTGTTGCTGTCGAACTGTAAGATATGGATCCTGGGTCGCTTCGGACCATGGACAACTATCGCTACGTCTAGCATACTTGCAGAGGTAATATGGTTGACAAACACATTCATTCTGTCGTTATATGAGATTGAAGTGTCAAAGTGATTATCAATCAGGAAGGTGGGTCCCGTACTTCGCAAAAGTTGGAGTTGAAGCATGTTGGCTCTGTTCTTGGACACGAATAGCAGACTAGTCTTGCCATCACCATTAGCAAGGAATGGGAGAATGACAGTGCATTCAACATATGGATATTCAGTTTTTGATAGAATGTGGCTCTTGTTATAATCAAGTTTGCCGCTGACTGATTCAATGAAGACAATCGCCCAAGATTGTTGTTCAATTCGAGGATAGAAGAGAAAGATATCCTGGACCCTGTAGTACATAATTTAACACTTTGTTATAGTGGCAACGAAAATGACCGACCCATTGCCGTCTAAATCACCAACAATCACTTGCATCTTTGTGAAGACCTCCTCACTGATAACAGGCCCAGTTCCTTCAGATGATTTTTTGAGTTGTTCCCTCTTGACTTGAACTGAACGTACTTGATTTACCGTCCTGAACCAACCGGGGCACCATAGATATACACGATACCAACTTTCCCGTCCCCCTGTGGATAACATGAATTTTGTTCATGAATAAAGAGAGGGATGGACATACTGAGAAATCATCACTATGAAATATACCAGAATTTTGCTCTGGAATAGGGAAAGACGATGGCTCCCCCAGGGAACAAGTCGAAGTTTTGATTGTTGTAGCTTGTAAACGATAGAAGTGACCCTCTTCAATACGAGTTATAAACACCTACAATCGAACTGATCAATGCATTGAATATTTAAAGCATAGCAAACACACCAGATCTGCGATTCCATTTCCTTCGAGATTCAAGCAAAGGATTTGGTCAGGATAATCAAACTTTTTGATACTTATTGCCGGGGTACTCAGTATTTTTCCATCCTTGTCTGGTGAATACACTTCAAAGTTCATGAGTGGACCATTCTTCGACATTACAACTAGATCATGGCTTCCATTTCCACCGACGTCGAGTGGTATTATTTCTGGTGACTCATGCTTCGATGAAATCTCGACCAGATCCCGAGTATAGTCAAAGACAATGTCCGCATTAGGATAGTGGTTCCAAATGAAGTTCAATGGGTAGGTAGAGGCATCGTTCGGACCTTTTGACCCTAGGGATGTTAAACAACTGAGTTTGGTCAAGGGGGGTTCCGCGTAGGCCAAGTCGTAATTCAGAACTGTCTCCTGGTTGTCAAGGCGGAGATTTTCCAATCCTTTCATCCTTTTATCGACCAGAATCTTGTAGCTACCTTGATACCTTGTGTTCTTATCTGAGCGAACTTCATCATACATAAATTGGATGCACTTGTTGTGAGATAAGTTCTTGAGGTCATTGCCACCATAGCTAATTTTGATGGGGGGATAAGCGCTAGTCCTTTACCGATCGCTTTCATACTCAAAGGAGATGCAGTTCGAGAATGGGTCTCTATGTTCCGCGATGGCCCAAACACGAACGTACGGGTCATTTGGATGCTGAACATAGAAAGATGATTTACTTTTTTGATCAGTTGGTCTCTGTCCAAAATACCTGACAGTGCCATCTGGCAAGTGCTGTTCCCAATAGTCCGGATTTGCGACATTAGTGTCGCAGGCATAAATTTTTGAGCACTATTCCACTTCGAATGGGTACTCAAACTTTGCTTCACCTAGAACTAGCCCGATCTTGATAAGTCGTTGACCATCGAGGACATAACTATTGTTATTATCGTACATCACGGCACCTGCCGGCGTGAATTAGTAAAAAAGAAATAGAACCGGGATATTATAAGTAGTATATCCACCACGAACACCATCTTGGGCAAGGGTGGCTAGAACGCGCTCAATCGATGATAAGCCCTTCGTTAGGATAACCCAGCCTTGGCCAATGACCAAAGCGCCAGTCGCGGCTGAACGGCATGAATCGACTATGAGGCAACTGCAGGGGAACGTTGAGCACCAATGATCCCTCACTATCAACGCCATGGACGATGGGTAAAGTAGCAACGACAGTTGGCTGAGACATGCTTTCTCGAGAAATAGTAACCCCGGCTGCACATGGTACTTATAGTCGAGCGAGAAGCAGTAAGGAGTGTTTTAGTATATAAATGTGACGTCACATAACTACTATATATGGCTCTAAGATATCCACTACTTTTTCACCGCCCGCAACTGGTCTCGTAATCTGCTGTTCTCTGTCTGGACAGAGTTCAATTCGTCCATAAGTGCTATCCTTTGTGTCTGCTCTGACATCCGCATCTCATCCGCCTCTGTTTGAGCAGTGTTCAGTGCATTGCGACATTCCGCTAGTTGTGCTTCCAATTGCTTCCGTATCATCTCTGGTGCACTTGCTGCCTCCTCCGCTAGAATTAGTGTACGAGCACTCAGTGCGTTGTTAGCTTCTGTTAGTTGGAGACAAGTTTCTGCTTGTTCTGCAGCGTTAGCTTCGAGCTCGAGCCTCTCCGCTGTGATACGCTCAATATTGTCCTGCAGTACCTGAATATCTTCTTGCCTATAAATACACTACATCAGTCTTTGTCCTTCATTGGCATGTGTTCAGACGACGCACAGTGCAAGGATCCGTGATGACAGTGTCGTATTCCTCTCTTCCAGTGTCTTCACCTGCTTCTGATACGTCTCTAACGAGTTCGCTCCCTCTTGGGCGAGCTTCTGTGCCCTCTCCGCGTTCTTCCTCAGTAACTCATGCGCCTGCGCAAATCTTATCAACCTTTCAATCAAGGCACGATCGTCCTGTATCAGTGCCTGCACTCGCGTAGCGAAGGCCTCGAATGTGAATGTCCCTCCAGTGCCCACATGAGGTGAACCAGGTACATTACGTGTCGAGTCGTACAACGTCTTGAGTGATCGAACATCGAGGTCTGCAATCGATTTTGGCGGGGCCGACATGGTATTGGTCGTCACGACAGGAGAACCAGTGCGGAACGGCCGTTGGCTGGCACCGAACTTGGCTACTCGAGCCTCTGGAGAAGGAAGAATCGCCCAAAGAGGGAGAAGAAGGGAGGTGACCTTACCGACATCTGTGTCAGTGGGAATATTAATGTCAATAGGAGGAAGATTAGCAGTTGTCAAAGCAGGGGATTCTATCTTCACTTGGTCTTCGAGGCGCGAAATAGCCCTATTGAGTTCCAGCGTTACTGCATCCCTCTCTCTTCGAGCCTCGCCAAGCTCCGATTGCAATGATTCTCGTTTGTCAAGGCCACTTCGAATATCTTCCTCCATCTTGCGCCGCATTGTAGACCATTCCTCCTCAGCCTTCAAACAGCCTTCCAACCTCATATGAACGTTGTGAAGATGTGAACTTATTGCTTCTGCGAGTCCCAGCATCGTCGATTCCCGGGAAAATAGCACGATTCCATGACTCTGAATCAGAGCTTGTAAGACAGAAAGTCCTTCATCCAACTCTTGATGTGCTCGCTGGAGTGCTTGCAGATCTTCTTCTCTCAATCGTTCCATCTCATCTTGCAATCTTGCCAAATCCTCCATCTTCTCATCCTCCCACAAGGCCTTCTGTCCTTCCCATTGCTCGCGCTCTTCAGCCCAAGTCTCCTTCAACCGTTGTATTTCCGTCTCTTTATCCTCAAGCTCCCGACGACTCCTTTCCCTCTCATCCCCAAGGATCTTCTGAATAGCGGCAGTCTCTCCATCCCGAGATTCCATACCAGCCAGGCGCACCTGTAGTTCGTCAGCCTGCCGAGCTCGCTCCTCTAGGATTGGCCGGTCCTGTTCCCACTTGCTCTTTTCCTGTTGTAATTGCTGAATCTCGGAATCCATCTTCTCTAGGCGAGGCAACTCCTCTTCTAGAGCCGAGATAGTTTCCGTTGCACTTTGTAATTCCAGAGTCATCGTGGTTTCTACCTCTTGTTTCTCCAATCGCAACATGGATAGCTCACGAGAGAGTTCCGCTTGCTTCTTACCAGCGGCTGTCAATGCATCTGTCGCTGCTTTAAGTCTCTCCTCCAGAGAAGCAATCTCGGTTGTAGCTGCTCCTGCTGAAAATGTACGTTTGGGAAGGATTGCGTCTGCATGACCAGCAAAGAAATGGGCACCATCAAAGCGTGACTGAGATGAAAATCCAGATGCAATTGACATGGAAGGAGACAGTAGTGGAGTTTCATGACGACTGGGAGAATCATATCCCGAGTCGCCGCTCTTCGGCCTCGGCGCTAGTTTCTTCTCCATACTCCGTACCGATAAACTGAGTACGCCAGCACGGTGCTCCATCAAACGTTTGTGCACATCGTGAGCACGTTCAGAAACACGCCAAAGATCTGCTTGCACAGCCTCAACCCGTCTGGTTGCAGCATCGAGTTGCTCCTCAGACTGCTTGGATACTTTCTTATTCGATGCGTTCACTCTGACTAGTGATCTTGCAGCATCTCGTATCTTGGACTCCAGGGAAAGCTTCTTGGTCAGTGCGACGAGGCGTGACTGAAGGACTTGGTGCTCCTGTTGGAACAAGATCAGATTGTAAATATAGACAAGGGTAGGACACTTGATGTATTACGAGCCTTTTTGAGTTCCTCAACTTCTTCTGAACTGAGAATATCGAAATCTCGACTGTCAATTACAGCTTCGCTTGCTAAGAGGCTCATGAGAAGTTCATCTCGGGTATTCAGAGTTGTAGATGCCCGTTTCCAATTGGGCTCGGAGTCAGCTCTGGGAACAGATTTCCTTGTAATTAGACGACCTGGAAGAGCACGAGGAGACGAGGATGGTGTAGAAGGTGAAGAATTTGAGAGAACACCATTCTGCTTAACGGGAGACGACGTAGTTGACATGGAACCTCGTAAGCGAGTAATTGGCGACATGGAAGTACGTGAAGAATAGTTAGTAATATTCGGTCTGGAATCGTTGGGTTCAGGAGGCAAGGGAGGCTGCGGCTTATCCTTCTTCACGGAGAGCGCTGGGGTGGTGGGTATTACTGCCCGATCACCGGGCAACGAACTGGGAGGTGAAGGAGGCCATGAAGGACCGTTCTTGGTAGAAAAGGCCAATGGTGCTATCTGGTGCAAAGCACGAGGGGTTTCTTGTGGACTGTCTAACGCCGATTGAGTTGAGGAGGAGGAGGAGGAACCAGTGGCAGCACCGAGCAGCCTGCGGACTCCGTTCATGAGACTGGTAGAACAAGTTGGATAAACCTTAACCCTAGTGTATGGCCACAAATCACTTTTCGGATAAGGTTAAGGTTACGTGCATCACTCCATGTCCTTCTCCTTCAACTGGCCCCGTTTCTCGGACCAGTTTCACCACGATGCAATTCAAATGCTCAACAATGCCCTCAACAAGGGCAACAAACCTCCTGTCATCGCCGACAAGATCGAGGTAGTCGAACTGGAAATGGGCACTCAGGCATGGCCAACTCATGTTGTTTTATGAATTTGTATTTTTATTCAATATATAATTTGTAGCCTCCTGAGCTCGAGATTCGGGATATTGGCGACTTGGCAGTAGATCACTTTCGCGGCATATTTCGTCTGACCTATGCTGGGGATGCCCATATTGTCCTGAAGACGAAGGTGCAGGTACTAATTACTCAATACGTCTCAGGATCTTCTTTACCCTTATATGTTCAAACAGGCAAATCCGCTGAATCACAAACTACCAGACATCCACTTCATGACTGGATCTCAAGGAATGCTTGCTGCCAAGCAGGCTCTCGTCGTTCCCATGCTTCTCCGACTCTCGCATTTTCGTCTCAGCTCCTACGTTGTCCTTGTTGTCTCAAAACAAAAGGGGATAACCCTCGTCTTCAAGACTGACCCGTTACAGAATGTTGATATCAATAGCACCTTTGATTCCATTGCTGTCATTCAAAAATTCATACAGCGCGAGATTGAAGGTCAATTAAGGCAAATGTTTCGTGAAGACCTCCCTGGTATAATTCATCGTTTGAGCCAACAATGGGTGAAATCTAAGGTAGAAGCACCATATCTAACAAAACGGCCTCCTGTTTCGCATCGTCCTGTGCTAGATACATCTTCGATGCCCGATTTGATACGTCCCCATACAACTTCAGGAATGTCAAGTGCTAGCATGCGACCCCAACGACCTGAATCTCTCAGTGCGGAATACAGGCGACCGCGTTCCGCTTCCGGATTATCGATAAGAAGCTTGAGCCGTGCTGCAGCCACTGCCAGGACAGACCCCATAGCCACCACCTCTCAACTACCAAAGCCAGCGTCGCCCGCTGTAGAGGCTGAGCATGGGTCCTTCTCCGAAATCGAGAACTTTGACCCTACCTATGGCCTTCGGCCAGAAGGTCTTCCGACGAAGAGCGGTTTCCACAACTTCAGTAGTCTCTTCGTTCCAAATAAAGGTCTTGCTGACCTTGCTGAAGAACCAAGTGAGCAAGACTACGACGATGACGAAGCGACCTCGTTTGACATGGTTGATTGGGATGATGCTATCCCTGACCTAAGCCCTCCTTCCAGTGTTCATAGCGACCGACATAGTGTAACAGAATATGAAACCCTGCCAGCTGTTGGCGGTGGTACAATCACAAGACCCCGAATAATTCATGCCCAGTCAATGATCCACCAATCATCTTCGTCTTCCCCAGTAACGCCTAGTATTCCTCTTCCCTCTTCCTCACGGAGTCAACAGCGGTTGCCGGGATCTGGTTATACGACACCATCCCCCCTATCACGCCACTCTCACTCATCCTATTTTACCGACTTACACGTTCCACATTCGGCGCCACTCTTCTCAACATCAGGAGCTGATAGTGATGGCTCCAGCTCACCAGTAAACAGGGGTGCTGGCCGGGACAATTTCAGCAGAACCCATGGCAAGTCTCATTCAGTGGCCACTGAGTTAACAGCGTCAGAAGCAACAATGTCGTCACATCAGGATATAGGCCCAACCACCATCAATCGACGATTTTCTGTATCTTCGACATCAACTCTCGCCTCTCAGGTTGGGTTCTCGTTCAGCCCAGGCACTTCACCACCGAATGAGTTCAATGGCGTTACGTCAATCTCTCCCGGAAACAACAATGCACCAAATTCCAGCATAGTCCTCAGACCATCATTGATGACCAACTCCATCCACCAGCTATCCACACTCAGTCACTCGAATCATACACTGTCTCCTTACACTCGCTCTCTTGCCCACTTTACTGTTCGCAGTGTCCCTCCGCGTGGATTAAGCGCGTCAGTATCTGCAGAACGACAACCTGTTAAGGCAAAGCGCAAACGGACGTTCCGGCTTGGTGGTGCAAAACAACAACAACAGCAACAGCAACAGCCGCCGCCTGTTGTTGACGTAAATGTAGTTGATGACACCGTCACGGTCCAACTCGAAAATGAGACTTCACTACGGGCACATTCATCATCTCCTCCCTCAGACTTTGACGCTGCTGACATGGACCTGTATTTCCGGTTCCGTGATGATAACCGTTCTCCAAGCCATGCAAGTCGTGCACAATCGGCGCAACGTCTACGTCGACGACAACCACCACCACTACCGCCACCTCATCCATCGATACAACACCGCCCAATAACATAACCAAAGGAAAATAACACACTGAAAGGAAAGAGGGACATTGTTATACATGTATTTATGCTACAAATACCCACCACTCCACTCTTCACAAGGCAAACGACACATCCATTACTGCAATCTGTTCTTTTTTGCCTAATCATCTTGCATATGCCTGTATGTCATTTAGAGATTACCTGTACACCCCATTACTTTTGCAAAAAGGTTATTGATTGGCCCCAAACGCACCTAGCACATTGACATCTGGCATAGGCATAGGGACCAAGGCTGGTGATAAGCTAGTATTGGCAGTCACTTCAAACTCCTATAGGAGGGCTTCATGGATTTGCTTTGACTACATTTTGCATAATACTTACATCAACTAGAAGAATTACCCAAACAACTGTTTAGCACCAAAGGCAACCAAGAAATGAATGACTCACCATGCATGCTGGGCAATCTACTAGTATTGAGCCGCGAGGATGGCACCTGCCGCAGCTGTCTGAAATCATTATTCATATATGTTTTAGTTAAACCCGTTGCAGCTGGCGACCTAAAGAGTGCGGCAGGAGGTGAAATTACGACTCCAAGCAAATCTGGTGTTTTGCTTCCCTTGGGCGTCGAAGGCGTGGTGCCCTTTTCTTCGTCTCCAGTATCACCTTGCCGCTCGCCCTTCAATATGTCCTCTATAGTTTCTATCGACAATTGCAATGTCACTGGGAGGTCCGAAAAGGGAGGCAACCTATCCTTCTCATCTGTCACAAACCTAACACTGATTCGTTTCTGTAGGCTCATCACCAAGTCGGCTTTGTGTGCATTGGACGGGTTAGATAAGAAAGCAAACTTCATGGAATCGCAAAGCTGGGTAAAGGCTGTGGAAGAAATACCATACAGTACAGTATCTCGCTTTTGACCCTTATCAACCCCCTGTTCATCTTGCTCAGTCAGCCACTCAAGGATTTCGAGCAGTTCTCCAGCAAGAGTTGTATCGACGATTGAGTGGATATCTGCCAGCGCTGATAGCATACGTGCAATCTCCAAGTGCAGAGGGTCCGACGATACGACGGTATTCGACGAGAATGACGTCTCTCTCTTAAAGAGGTTGAGTATGCACTGCATGGACTCTGTCAGATACAGCCCCTCTAGCTGAGTTACCCTCAAGTAGCCAAGGAGAATGACCCGCCACAGACCCTCATCAAACCTGTTTGCCTGCCCAGTGAGTGTTTTAATAACAGCCGTCAATGGCTCGCACGTATAGTTTCCCTCCAAAACGCCCATCAAACAACGCGCTATTGACCTTGATAGAGCATTTGTCAATACAATGGCATCTAAGCACCATTGAGACGTCGTTGACTCTGGGACCATCAGCTGATGTAGAACGCAGAGGGACAGGTACACATCGTGTTGCAGTACTAGACGTAAGTGAGCCGATATGCTAGGCCCAGCGAGGGCTTCCAGCGTTTCTGTCGTGTGTTTCATCTCTTCAATAAGCATCCATTCACCAATGGCTGTGGTGCCCTCGTCCAACCGTATTAACCTTCTAAGGAAATGCAATCGGTTTTCAACATCTAAAAGACGCAAGAAGTTTTTGAGGTCAGCAAGCACCCTGGGTAACACATACGTGACCCAATGCTGAGCCCCTCGCTCACTTGCAACATCAGACATTGAACCCGGATCAGGCGGTAGGGGAAGAATATGGTCGATAATTGCAGCTATTTGTAACAGGTGGTTGACTGGATCCTTTCCTTGGCTTTCAGTGGTGTGTTTCATCAGCGTCTTTATGACGACCTCTGCTCCTGTTGTGTTGGGCTCAACTACACACTCGGGCTCACATGAATTACGCAAAATCTCTAGACATGACTGTCTTGTCTGTTGAGCTGCCGAGCAGGCTGTGTTGAACTGAGCATAAAGGGTGTCTGCCATGGAGGCACAAGCAAAAACGTCAGATACAGCTCTAATCAAAGTCCTTAAAGAACGAACATCGAGGGGAAACATAGGCATTAGACGCATAAGCAAATGTAGGATTCCATCAGCGGTACAGAAGAGATGTTCCACAAGGGATTGATTCCTGGGTGGAGCGGTAGAGGTCACTAGGAAATGTGCATCGAGGTCTTGAGAAACTCCAGTAAGTATGTCAATAAGTCGGATATTCAAGTCTTGATTTTGTTCATTCCAGAACCTCTCAATTAGATGCCAGTCTCCTTCATAATTTTCGTCAAGGGCACTTGAAGTAATCTGTAACGAGGCACGTAGAGTCCGTAGGCGCCGTTGAGATAATGGATGATCACTTTTGTATGCAAGCTCTTCCAAGGCTGCAGACAAGCCATCCTCGGCTACACAAGAAATTTTACGCAATGTTAAGCGCTCGCTCTCCGGAATATGAGATAATGGTGGTGCTAGAGCCAGGACCGTGGAGGTGAAATGTTCATGTAGAATTGCATGAGGCTCCTGTGTGAGACTAAGCAATACGCGCTCAGCAAGGATACTTGATTTTCGGGGGATGACATTATCTGATGTTATCCACCCTAGCCTGCGGGTTAGTTGTCGCAGAAGGAGTAGATGATTCACAATCTATTGCCAAATGGACTACGGTTGAACAAATGCAATTAACGACCTCGCTCGGAATACGTACCTCTCGATATCCGCTTACGTTCTGCCATAGTTGCAAGATTGCCAAGGCTTGGGCTCGACAATCATCATTACCTATGCTATCTGACCACGCCCAAACAGCCAGAACGCTAGCAATCCCGATGAACGCCCTCACAAAAGAGATGAACTCGTCATGAGTAATATTGCCAGTTTTATCGTTCAACAAATTTGGAGGATGGGGTCGAGAAGGTAATACAGGGGCTGCGGCAAGCTTTGTTGCAATATCGTCATGTATGATCATAGACTCAAGCCAAATTCCAATAGATTGTTCTCCAGCGCCGATGTCCTTGAGAAACTGAGCCGACTCAAAAAAGTCACCTTGCCGATTTGTCAGGGCATCCTCAAATGTCTCCCACCCGTGTATACGGGTTAGGAGGCGGTTAATAGCATGATATGTATTCCTCTCAGACTTGAGTTCCTCTGCCGCATCCTTGAACATCTGCAAAAAGAATGGGTTATTAAAAGTACGCGCGATATCACCATTAGCTGCAGCATCAAGCAGGCGGTTGGTGGTTGTCTCATCTATGACTTGGGCATCGAAAATCAACTCAAGCTCGAGGTGTTGCTGATACGAAAAAAAAGGTCATTTTGGTATAGTCTGACAAGGATGGAAGAACGACGGACCAGCAATATTCTTGCCATGTCGGGAACCTGAGAAGCTGATATACTGATTAACCTTGAAATAAAATATGCTTGGTCGCTATCCTGATAAGAAAATTCCATTAAGATTAATTGAAATTGATAACGATTGTTATAACGACCTTTGGACCAATCATTTCAATAATCCGTCCTGCAAAGACTTCAAGAGACTCTGCTGTGGTATCCTCAGGTATTGGCCTCGACAGGTTGTCTACGACACTCTCAAGGTGTAAAAAGTCTTCATCATGGTCTATATGCGCATATAGGTACGGAAAATCAGGATGGTCCCAGTCTTTGTCAATTGGCTTCAAACAAAACATGAAGCGAATAACAAGAGGAAGCGAGGGTGAATCTGGGATTAACGACAGTAATTTCCTCGCAAGCTCTGATGGATCACTAGAGTTGGCTGGATCAACAGCGTGAGACAGAGGTACAGACTCAACCACCGGCAATGGCTTCGGCTCATAGGCGACTACAGGACTCGACTCGGAAATCAAGTCACCATAAACCGCCATGGATACTTTTTGGAAGTTCCCCTTGATGATCATGAGCCTGGAGGCATACTATGCCTTTCGTGAGATCATAGTACGCGTGTTAGTGATAAAAATTCACGACGTACCTCTGCGCCGATATCCACGGTGAATTCAACCTGGCCCCCTGAATAAGCAATTACAGACGGGACAAGGGCATTGACAGCGCGTTGCTTGTCCTTCGCTTGCTGGGGGTTGATTGGTTGGGCATTAAAGAAGACTTTGAGGAAGAATGCGTCGGGCTCGGTAGAGCTTTATGTGTAGGGTATTAAAGAATAATGGTAAGATGCGTGTATATTAGGGAAAGAGAGAGAGCAACATACGCAATGATATGTGGGTGCTGCGCAAATGGCTGTGCACCAGTTGGGAATATACGGAGAGAGGTAACACGAACAGGAGCGGCAAAACGGACGGCGGCAATATTGGACGAAGAAGACGGCTGAAGCGTTGACCAATGCAGGAGGACCATGGATGATTACACAGAGTGCTTACATCAGCAGGGATGAGGGAAATATTAGTTGACGGAGGGATCGGGGAATGCCGAGCGCAGCTGGATTTCTCTGGCCACGGTTATTCCCCCTCTAAAGGGTCCAACTTTCTCATTTTCGTGCCATAAACCTCTTCTTCACTTCAAGCCATGAGTCGCTCCACAACCATCAAGCTCCCCGCTCTCGACCTCACCGCTGCCGCCGCTGCCACCTCTCCCAAGCTCTCCTCTCGTTCCCGTCCACGTAGTGCTAGTATCGTTAAGGTAGAAGAGATTGGCGACCGTACCATCGAGGAGGTCCTAGATCGTAGCGCGTATGCCAACATTAATGCAGATTGGGTCAATGCCAAAGGTCTGCGCCGGTCTTCCTAAGCCCCTTGGCTCAACTCACCTCTGCCACAACAGGTGCTTGGCTCATTCACGTCGTTCTCATTTCTGGCGGAAAGATCATCATTGACACCCTTCCTGGAATGACGCAACAAATTAGCTGGACCCTTGTAAATTTGCTTTATCTCGCTGTACGGAACTCCATTTCACTCCTCATGATTCCACCGCTAACTCACGTGCTTCTTCCAGCTGTCATATCTCATGTTCCACTGGGTCACTGGTATACCTTTTGAAGGAGGCGTTCATGCGGGCGCATATGACGATCTAACACTTTGGGAACAAATCGATGATGGTGCCCAATACACACCCGCAAAGAAATGGCTATTCACCGTCCCAATTGTACTGTGAGTTACTGCTTGTCACTGCCAAACACTCGGCTCCGTTTTTGCTTGTATGACAAACTAACTCGGCTACAAGTTTCTTGGCATCAACACACTACACTAATTACAACCCATGGCTATTTGCCATTAATCTCTCAGCTCTGATCTTTGTGCTGATACCAAAGCTTCCTCAGGTAATGTCACCTTAATTCCGATGTCGTGGTATTCCACATCTCACGCATATTTTTATCGTGACCAGCTTCATCGTACACGTGTACGTTTCCTCCCAGAAGATCAGTCCGGCATGGCCACCCCTGTCACACCCAGCTTTCCCTCATCTGGTACGTCGACTCCCGCTGAACTCGCAGAATTGACGGAGTCGCGATTCCGGTAACACTCTCGCCTGCCGTCCGGATCTTCTTTCTTCTCTCGTCAAATCCAAATAATATCTGTCCAGCAACACAGAAGACTCCCTCTTGGGAATAATCGACCGCATATCCCCTCGAAATTTAGTTTATCATAATGCCTTCCTTTTATTCTCTTCTGGGGTAAATACTTAGACATGGGGGGAATGAGATAAATCCACCACTCTCATTCCTTCTATTTGCTCATCTAGCAGCATTCTGATACGATGAATTATTGTATACCCGACTATTGGAGGGAATCCACGGATGTCTGTTTATATTGTTGCAGACGCAACCTGTGAAAATATCAAGAAAATGTTATTCATGACATTTATTGTGGGATATAAAGCAAGATGCTTACAAGTTGCGTAAGAGCATCAGAATGGTGACTTTACCAACAGCAGGTATGTACATTGATGCCTTGCAGGAAGAGAGGGCGAGAACAAATAAGTGGAAACTCCTTGGGGCAAGATAAAGGACCTTGGTTACCTTTTCTCGTATATCCTTTTCGAAATTCTTGTCACCAGCGACGTTGATACAGATGCACCCGTCTTTGAGCCACTCAGTTTTGACCTTGTACGCCGGGTTTGGCACGGCGGAGATGACGACATCTGAAATGGCGAGACACTCCTGGAGCGTGAGCGTGCTTGGGTGCACGACATGCCGCGGGTAGTATCTGCGTACGGGCTCGGTCAAGTCAGAGTTTGCGCGCGGGCGTTTGGTGTATTCCTGTGTTGATACGGCATAAAGCCTAAAGGGGAGTACATAGATGTAGAAATACAGACCTGGATAGAGTCAATGTCAACTGACAACACACGTGCGCCGTCGTTGGCTAGCAGCGCTGCTAAAGGCCGTCCGACAACCTCTGACCTGGAAGCGCAACAAATAGATAACCCAGTCAGTACGTGTTGGGCATCATAGAAATATGGATAGAAGCAAACGTTAACACATACCGGTTAATTACGGTGACCGTCCTGCCGTAAGCCCTGTCCCCGTACGGCAGCAGGCGGTTGTACACGCTAATGTACTCTAAACACTTGACGATCGCAAGTGGCGTGCAGGGGATGATGGATTTGACCATTCCGGGTGGTGGCTGCCCTGCTGCATCTGCAGCGACACTAGCGCCTCCCGCCGTTGTTGTTGTTGCGGAGAGGAGCGATTTGGGTTCCAGATACCGGACACTTTCGATAGTCAGAGCCGCAGAAAGCAGTGTATGGGAATGTAAATGTATTATGAGAGGGTGGGATTTTTTTTTTTTTTGCCGACGCAGGAAGTAAATCAGTTGTTTATTGTATACTGATAACGATAATCTTTCGTACTTGTGATAGAGGTTATAGTGGAACTTGAAATGCAGCCCCTCGACGTCCTTGAATGGCGACACAATCTACAAAGATCAACACATACTCGCTTGAACATCATACCACTCTCAACCTACCTGCTGCAGATAATGATCCTAAGACCCGAAAATAAAGATATAGCAAACAGTCAACCCACTGACACACTCTTACCTGCTGGCCTCCAAAGATAGGATAATACACCTGCGCAAAACGAATGGCATGAAGGAATGAACACGAGGCCAAAGTGGAGGGGGGCCACAAAAATAGTCCCCACTTCACATACCATGATCCCATCGACGGCATCATCTCCGTTGGCTTCTATAATCGCCTCCTCGACGCCCTCACCTTCCGCCAGCTCGCCAGACAGCGCAGCGCCAGTCTTTTTCAACACAAATTCAATCCCAAGCTCTTCGCATTGTTTCCGCGTAAAATCCGCATAGCTCTTGCTCGGCGCAGAAGAGGTGGCAAGTATCCCGACAAGCCGCGGAGGTTGGGCACACTTGGCAGTGGTGTTCCTCACCTCGTCAATGAACGTCGCAGCTATGGGTTCAGCTTTGAGGAGGATGCCCTTCCCAGTTGGTTCAGAGTCCATTGGAGCAAAGAGGGAAGATAGGTACAATTGAGTTGTTGAGTCGGATCTGAAGTCTTTTTCAAATGAGGAATGGCTCCAAAAAAGCCTTAATACAATCTTATCTTATCTCGCTTACTTGGTTCGTGGTGTTAGTGGTTACAAAATCAAAAATCACTGTCCTAAGTGTCCAATTCCATTCACTTTCACTCCCGAGGAGGATATTTCACCCTCACCCTCCTCATCTTCCTGCCGATTTCCATTGTTCCCACCTTCATTGTCATTGTCATCATCATCATCGTCCTCTGCCATCAGCTGAGCAGCCCGCTTCATAGCCTCCGCCTCATTCGAATAATGTCTTCCCCGTGCACGCACAAAAGCAGCATGTTTCGCGGCAGCTACATGCACCATTAAGCACCCCAAGCCAAAAAAAAAAAAAAAAAAAGACAACAACAAGAACTACTCACTTTCCTCATCCATTTCCTCCTCAACTTCCACTTCCTCGCCTGTAACCTGCGCATCCTCACCAAGTCGAATCTCCCTCTTCGCATCACTCGGCAGACTGAAACTCGTGCTCCGGCTCGAGCACGTACTCGCCGACCGCCCTCCAGACCCAGGCCTGCCTGAGCTTGAGAGCGACGTCCGGCGCGACGATGGTCCAGATGTGTCCGCACCCGTCGGGGAAATGGACCGTACGGGCGAGTGCACTGGCGAGTGCTGCTGTATGTAGTTCCCAGAGCCCAGGTCGAGAGCGGGTATATCTGTGCAGTTAGGAATAGATGGGAAGGGGGGAATAATGAGAGAAAGACAACGCGCCCAAAAGTAATCACAGCGTCAGAAAGCTATTACTGAGATTAGAAGAAGGGTGGTGGGGATATACGTACCACCTTCGACTTCATCCGTCTCTGGGTTGTACCTTACATACGGTGTCTTGGGCTCTGTTATCTTCATCAAACTGTCCTTCTGAATCTCTGTAAGTGCAAGATTCTCCTCATCCCATTGTAGACTACTACAAAGTTCAAAATACAATTTGTCATGGATAAAATGGAAATATGAGATGAGAATGGACACTAACTGGGCTGGAGCACCTGGGAGTGGAGGAGCGTTCTTGAGGATGCCCTTTGGTTTCGGCTGAGAAGCAGAGCGATATAAGGGAGGATGATGAGGGGGATTGTTGTTCTGGTCAATAGAGTCCATGTTAGTTTAGTAGAAGAGGAGAGGAGAGAGTCAAGTGCAGCGCCGCCACTGAACCATGTATTCCAGATTTAGAAATGGCTCTACACTATCTCTAATTAATTAATTCCACTCGCACCGTCCTACATTCCCAGCCCCATCAACGCACTCAACAACCGCTCTGCAACATTCTCTGGCTCTTGTCGTGCCATCTCGACAATGCTCAGCAATTTCTTTATCCCGATCTGTAACCGCGTCCCAATTCCATCACCACTCACTCCTCCCAATCCAGACTCCTCCAACATCTGCATAGCTCGTTTACGCTCCTCTCTCGACTCAAACAACTCCACCTCCCGCAGCACGTTCTCTAACGCTCCAAGTGAGGTAATCGGCGGCACCCGAAGCTCAGAGTCAAATATCTCCGAAAACCCAAGATCCGTCAGGATGGACCGCAATGACGATGTTGCGATGATCAGCAGACGCCGGCCTTTAGGCGGTCTTCTTCCGAACAACACTAATAGGGTTTGCAGTACCGAGTTTGAAAACCTTGCTCCCATTGGTGTCCAATCTAGGAAGAACTATCATCAGCCAGCCGGAAGTAAAATAAAATAAAATAATCATGGCCCACCAATCAGCCGCTCGATATTATCCACCACCACAACACTCAGAGGTGACTTGTAGCTGTCGTTGAAGACTTTGGTAATTGCTCCCACTTTCTGTGACTCGGAGAACCCAACCATATTATCCGGAGAAATCAACTTGATAAAGGGAAACTGTGACGCTGAAGCGATTGTAGCACCCAGTGCTGTTTTTCCAGTTCCTGGTAGCCCATGTAGCAGTATGCTGACAAGTGGAGTGCGTGTTGACGACCGCACCTGTTCGACAAACAGTTGACCTGAATTGAGGAGTTCCTAGATAAATTGTAAATTCCATGAGTCTCCTGAATCAAAGTTTGACTTACATCAATGACTCTATCAAACTGAATGATCCCGTTCTGTATCACCTGCTCCAACTCCTCCTCAGCTACACCAAATGCAGGATGCACCTCCCGCAACGCATTTAAAAAGTCGCCCCGGTTCACCCTCAAATTCTCCACATCATCCGAGATACCCGCCATTGTTCCCACCTTGACATGTCTATTGAATGCGAAACTCGTCGCGCTTTTGATCAGACCATTAATCTCCGCACCAGAAAAGTTCTTTGTCAGTGAGGCAAGTTCTAGCAAGTCTACGTCGCTATCCATGACACCATTAGTTCGCATTTTCGATGTGTGAATATTCAGGATTTGGTATCTTCCTTTTTCGTCCGGTAATGAAATCTCCATATGGACTTCCAGACGACCGGGGCGGAGTAGAGCTTCGTCTATCATGTCTTTACGGTTCGTCATACCAATGATAAGAATGTTGTTCAGTTGGTCAACACCATCCATCTAGTCGTATTTTCAGACCAGGAAAGAGAGGGTAATCTATTATTACCAACCTTTGACAACAACTGATTGACTACACTATCACCCACACCTGTTCCGCTATTGGTCGAACCACGTTGCTTGAAAATGGCATCCAGTTCATCAAAGATGATGATATGAAGACCACTCTCGTCACCCTTTTCCTTGAACTAGAGATATCTTAGCAACCACAAGTCGGAAATTCAAACAAAATACACACCTCCTTTTCCGCGTCTGCAAAAAGCTTTCGAATATTCTCTTCTGACTGACCGACATACTTGTTCAAGATTTCAGGACCATTGACGATTTTGGGTTCTCGGGCATTGAGCATTTTCCCAATCTGTCGTGCAATAAGGGTCTTTCCAGTTCCTGGTGGGCCGTGTAATAGAATACCTAGCAAAGAAACCTTGGATAACAAGTAAACAGGAAATCAGGACCAACGCACCCTTGACATGCTCAATACCCAATTTCTCTACGAGACCAGGGGGAAAGACGCGTGATGCAAAGGCACGACGGAAGATTTCACTAAACTCCGAGTCTAGACCACCAATACCCATATCCTCAAACTTGAAATTTGGGGCAAGAATAGCATTGGGAGGAGCTCTGGCAACGTACATAAATAAAACACTAGTAGAGAATGAGAAAACAGCATACTCACCTCTTATTGCTTGCCTTTAGTTTAACTGTACTATCGGCCGACTTCAAGATATTAACCTCTGTTCTCTCCATTACAATACCTCTAGCATAAAAGTCTGCTGGCCGCTGGGCGGGTATACGCTGTCCTTTTTGCTGCTCGTTCGTCAGTTCCACAACGACCAGATTCTTCACATTCGCTTTGAAATTCTGGCCATGGAATTCAAATACGACGGTTTGGTCCTGAGATAGTAGGATGTCTCGGTACACTTTGACAAAATGTTTTGCTAGATCTTCGGCAGAGTATTGTGTACTGCTTTCTTGTTTGGAGCGTAGGAACGAAATCTCAAGATCTACTGCTTGTAGGAATGCGGGGGCAACGGGGCTTGGAGGAAAGGGTAATGGCTCTACGGTCGCGAAGTCGCCTGTGAGTGATAGACCGATCCATTGCCGCTGCATAGCGGATGCGCCAATGGTCCCTGGCTGTAGCTTGTTGGTATTGTCGTGTCTATTTGATATATATACGTCAAAGGTGTTTGTTGAATAAAAGATAATCGAGATGTTGCTTACTTGACGGTAATCGCAAAGTTTCCATTAACAAGAACATGTTGACCAGCAGGGAAGTCTAGCGGATTGACGATTAGACAATTTGTAAGAGCGAGTGCGTCACTTGGTGAAGAGGTCACAGCAAAACTGGTGAGTGACCGACCATCATCTGTTAGCTCGGCATACATGGATTGATTAGATGGGCACACCTGTTTCCTGCACGGTGCTGCTGCAACTGGGGTGGAGGACGCCTGTCGAATGAGCGTTTCTCGAAGAGCGCGTTAGATGGATCGTTGTACCCTGATTGAGGCGGAGTGTACTGCGCAGACAGGGGGGTGCGTGCACCTGACCTCTGGGGTAAGGGTGGGCCGGCGTTGTACGGGTCGTTGAGGCGAGAGTACGAAGGGGTAGTGGGTGGAGGGGTATTGGTGCCTCTGCCAAAGAAATTCATGGCTACTGTGGGGTTTGGGAGATGGAGGGAGGTGTATACTGTAGCTGCAATGGTGCGTAGTTCCAGAATGTAGAGTTATGTAAGCAAGTATAGCATTGATCAAACTGGCCGCACGCCCCGGATTGAACAGTCAACTTACTACCTAATGTCCCTCTCTCATCCTGACCTACCCACCTTGGCCTCTGAAAAGTCCCCCCTCATTGACCAGCCTTCATGCCAGCTTCTTGGTCCAACAGCCTTGGTCCGTGCTTGTTTAATTGTCCCAATATTCTATTTACAACTCGCGCTTCTTTAGGTCGTCCAGGCACTTATGGGTGTCCTGGTCATTCTCTCTCTAGTCTACAAGAGGCATAGAGAGAGTCCAGTGCGACCATGGAGAATATGGTATGCTGTTCGTTGACCGCCCTTGTTCCCCTTCGAATGATCCCCGTCAAGGTTATTTGATGTATCAAAACAAATTGTTGGCCAACTCTTCATTCATGGTCTAAATGTTCTCGTATCCGACGTTACTTCCCGTCTCACATCTGGAAATGCCTGTGTTTTCTACTTTCTTAATATCCTAGTCGATACCACTCTCGGTGAGTCTGCTCGTTACCATACCCCCGCTGTCCATTCCTCAGCTGCAACGTACAGGTGTTATAATTTTATACGTCATACTTTATTCCGTTACGTATGTACTGTCTGAGAAGTTGGGGCTCCAAGGGTTCGAATCCGGTGTTTATGGTGATCCACCATCAATCGCATACTGGATGCGGCAAGCGACAATATATGTGCTTTCGCTACTGAGTATGAAGCTGCTTGTGATTGTACTGTTCTCAATATTCCCGGCTATATTCACCTTTGGAGAATGGCTACTAAGCTGGACATGGACAGAAGAAGGGGATGCATTCCAGGTCATCTTGTAAGGTTTTCTTGCTGTTGTTGACGTGTTGGTGTTGACAGGGACGTAGTACCATGGGTATATTCCCCATTATCATGAACATTTTGCAATTCTGGTTCATTGACTCGATAGTCAAAGCACATAACATCGTCAAACTTGACTCAGATGTCCTTCATGGTGACCATGGTGACCACGAACCACTGTTCGGAGTGCCTTCAGACGACGAGGACGACGACACTTACGTACCACCCGACCTAGAGAACCAACGCTCTCGATCACGCTCGCTTTCTTTATCTTTCACCACGGACGCTTCTATCACCAAATCAGAAGCATCAGAAGACCAGAGATTGTCCCGGGCCGATCTCAAGCAAGGTAGCTCAGATAAACACTCATACCCTCCAAGTCTATCAAACAGCATTATCACTGCTTCCTCGTCAACGTCCCCAAAGCCCGCAAAAAGTCTCCTGAAACTAGCACAGCGACGCCAACGAAACGTTATCGCAGTCGCAGTCACATCACAAACCACACACACTCCTTCACATTCTCAAGCCATCCATCAGCCACAGCCCCGAACACCCCAGGTAGCAATGGCCGCAGCCGACCTAGAGCTTAAGATTCGGCATCCCTCGAACGTAAACGACGACTGGTCGAATTCGTGGGACGATTCCGGGGATTGGACAGACCAAGCAACAACAAAAGACGACATTGGGCTATCACCCTGGGACAGCACGGCGACTGTTCGAGCACATTCATGAAACAAAATCAAAAAAAGGGGCTTGTTTTTTGATATTTCTAGGATGCTTCACATGTATATTACCAACTACGCGTTTTTGTACCCCTATGATAATGATGGGAACTAGAGATTAATTTAGAGTCTACAAAGGTTCACAATAATAAAGATGGCTATTACAGAAGCGAGTTGACAGGCATTATACACGTGCATTCCACACACTTCCATGCCGAGCCCTTGAGTAGCGTGCCATAAATCTTTTTTTTTTTTCCCCTCTCATAATTCGTATTGAACGTCCAAAAATGACTGGAAGTCCAGCTTCTGCCGAGAGCGCTGCTGCAAACACCAACGCAGGCCGATCACTACTAGCATCCAACGGCGGCTTCACAGTCGCTCGTGATTTCTCTCTTGAAAATATCCTCGGCGAGAACCCGGACCAGGTCCAGCATCCAAGGCTCAATGGTGCCACTGCCACAGGCTGGGACGAAGAGGCTCCAGACCGCCCCGTCCTAGACGGCTTCTGCGTCGAATGCGAGGGTGAACAGACCCTCTCTCTTCTTTTCTCCACTGAGTACTTCTTTCTAACGTAATCCCCTTCTTCCTCTATCCAGATCAGCCTGCCCAGGTCTTGTGCGAGACCTGCTCTGATGCCTACTGTGAGGTGTGCTTCGCCGCTCAGCATCGCAAGGGCACACGAAAACGGCATGCAGTCAAACCACTCGCCGAGCAGAAACCGGAGAAGAAGGCAAAGATCGATGACAAGGTAAGCCAACCAAGGGTCGCCACTGACTTCTCCGCGGCGAACCTCTAAACATCCATGACTTTTAGATGGACGTCGAGAACCCAGCAGCGAACGGCGCCACTGCGGACAGTGATGACGAGTCGGACGATGGCGACTGGGAGCGGGTTACTGCGTCGGGACATTCGATGGCAAGCGAGGTGCTGGGCCCACAACCTGCGATAGGAAGTAGCGTCGGCGACTGGTTCTTCGAACGCTCAAAATACATACCCATGCGCCTCACGCTGGGCGAGCGCAAGTACCTCCGCCTCCTCGAAGCTGCGCTCACTGTGTCCGAGTATACGGACAAGATTGATACCATTGGCTTCGGGCTCTCAAAAGCGAAGCGCATAGTGCAACAGATCCGCGAACTGTGTGCCATCATGTCGGGCCTGCTCATCTCGGCGGATTACAAGCAAGGCCAGGAGCTGTTCTCATCCAAGGATTTCCACGCCAACGCAGATTTCTACCAGGCGATTTTTGAGCTCGGTAGACGGCACAAAATTATGAATCCGGATAAAATGAGGAGTACGTATGGTAAGCTTATATACCTGCTACAGGTAAAGTAGTCTGGGCTACGTTTAGTCTTTTCAGCAATCCTGATGAAGTTTTGGTCGTACAGGACAGTCAATCGCCTGAAGTTAAGGAGCTGTTAAGCTTCTCTTGCGTCAAACCTATCAAAACCGTGTATACTATACTAGAAGAACATAATGCCCTTGATCTTCTCCGCGACGATCTAATTACTATAGCCACCAAGGAGATATACTCCGAAGGCCGCAGTCGACGGGAGGTACAACGCGATATTAAAAGCAAAGAGCTAGCCATCGAGAGGCTCTCTGCCAAATATCACCGCCATGGCCTCCCACAGGAGCAAGTCCGCCAGTGTTTGTACTCTATTGGTGACAACCATGCTTTCCTTCGCGCCAATCGCGACCCTTGCGAGCGCATGATTGAGTACCTGAAAGAGTACTTCCACCCGACCCAGGCGAAGGATTCCAAAAGTAGTCTTTCGATCAGGAGTGGGAGAAGCGGCGCTAGGCTTACGCACGATCATAGCAAGCAATATGCATATGTGTTACAGAGTTTGACGCTTTGGAGGGAGATTCTTCACGGTAAGTTGCCCATTTATTCTGTAAAGTGTTTGACGAATAAAGAGGTTGGCTCCTCACTTGTAGATATGTTCCGCTTGTGGTCATTAGCAGAACAGGACCTGCTCTCTGAAAACATTTCATACCGACTTCGTGATACAGGACAAGGTCTCAATCGAGTACAAGCCGCACCCAAAACCTCCAGAATGATGCAAACCATCCTACAAAAAGCACAGCGAAGCGTTGGGACGTGGATAGGATCGAGCGTGATCCACATGGGCGACCACAACGTGCCCAATGCACTCATGTTCATCGACAAGTACACACAGATATACCGCATCCTGCTCCCCATCTGCAACACGCTGTCGCAGATACCCAAACTTACGAGTGTGCCAGCACTTCGGTCGTACATAGACGATGAGTTCGGGACGATGGATAACCTATATAGAGAGATATTGGGCGACTTTTTCCGGCATGGATTTGATGGGTCAGGCGCTGATAATTTCTTTGATGCGGGTAGCTGTATAGATGGTCGATTGACAAGTGCATGGAATTGGTGTAACATGTTGGAGAAGAAGAGATATTTCCATGTCTTCCTGCTGACAGGTGAGCCCTATCACCGTGCATCTCTGTAACGCTTGATACTCATCTTAATTGACACTTGCCACAGGTTTCGTTGGGTTTGATGGAGAGTGGTAGACAAGCATTAAACTTGAAATCTTTTTCGCTCCGATGACACCTGCCCTTGGTTCTAGATGTTTAGTCTGTGTAATGTACCTTTTGTTCCAAAAAATTATGACTCCCAAACAAAAAAGATGGTAACGCAATCCCTGTAAGCACCGACACTAATGACATGCATGCAAAGGGAATCACTATGCAACAAGGGCTGGCGCAATGCCTGCCTGTCGTTTTGCGCTGGCGACGACATCTAAAATCCCTGTAAGGCCTGTCTTCCACGCCAAAATTCGCCTTTCTAGCATCTCCCATTGCTCCTTTTCAAATCTCCGAGCGATGGATCGGATGATGCGTAATGTTTGATTTGTTTGAGAGAGCTTGCCCCATAGGATGCCTGCGCGGATGACTAGGATATGATAGTTTAAACAGGAAATTTAGATACCCAGTGGAGTATGAAATTACCGTCGATCACCCATTTCTCCACATCTGAAATGTCTATTTGGAGGGACTCTACAATTTTTGAGTATGAAAGGTCTTGGCCGATATGGTCGAACCCAAGCGATGCGAGAGTGAGGAGCCGAATCTTGTGTTCGAGTTGAGTCTTGTCGAGGTCTATACAAAAAACCGAGCAGATAAGATAACCACCCTCATATCTCGGACAGATCTCGCTAGTGCTTACTATATTTTTCGAATACGTCTGGATGGCTCTGGACCCACGATTGGTACGCGAGTAAGCCGTCGTTCATGAAGATGTGGAGGAGGGAGAAGAGCTCGTGGTCTTTTAAGGCGACGACAGCATTGAGCTTGAGGAGGGGGTCAAAATCGAGGACGGAGGGGAGGTTGAGGGCTGTGGTGATGAGATCTAGTGCTGCTGCCTCTGAGTCGGGTGTGGATGCAGGGAGCAGCCTGACATATGTCCGTGAAAATTCGTACGCTTTTTCGCTTTATAGCAAGTAATATGATTTCAACTACCAGTCCAGTAAGAATGATGTAAAATTGAACTCACGGCTGGCCCGAGTTGAGGAAAGTATCAGCAACCTTCTTCGCGAACGCGGCTTTATCTACATGGGACATGGCGTCCTGTTTGCTTAGCCAGGTTTCGAGTTCTGTCCTTGTGAGACTGAGCACGTCTATTTTGCCAATTGGGGATGCTGTATCTAGCATGATGGGATATGTTGTGGTAGTAATATCACTTCCTGCGGTGAACAAGAATCCTCAAAGGACTCTTTTTTTTCTTCTTTCGACTGTATGGTGTACGGTGGTATTCAATCCTGATCACCACGTGACCATTTTAGCAAATCCTTGTCTATCTGCTTGGTTGCGACTTTAATTGACTTGTTGACTCGAATTTCTATCACCTTTGATTCACCAGACCGTGCATATCGATGCTGTTTAGAGACCTGATGGTTTAAAATGAATATCTCCATGTCGCTCAAAAGATGCATAAACGCAGGCAACTTGGTCACCTGGAACATTCTGATGAACTATTACAGTGGTTGCTCCCCCCCTATCTGCACCCGTGGATGCCGTTTTCTCGAGCATATGGCAAACACAAAGCAGCATGTGTGGTAGGTCGGTTACTGCTATATATATTATTTGAAGCTTTCACATGTCAAGGTTTCGCATCATGACACCCATTCGCTGAGACTAAAGAAAAATAGATGGGAGTTTGATGCTAACTAGTAGGAATCAAGACATCAATTATCTATTCTCCACCTCGGCTGTCGAGTGTTGATCGTCCTAGCGTTGTCTCTTGACTGTTGCTTGCTGTCGGCAGTGCTCCGTACGGCCGAATCAATCGTCCCAAGTGTGACCAGTAGATACCTGGTCTCATTCACCGATACTCATCCCATTAAGAAGGCAGGGTTCTTTCTGCTTCATGGTTTCAATATTCGTGGAATTGGTTTGCAGTACCTCCAGTGCCTACCTCCGGGTGCCGTGTCTGTTTTATTACATATCAGGTATTGATACATCTATAACTGAGATGGTGGACGAGACTCGGCCCGGTTTGGTTACTGTGGTGGTGCTATAAAATGTAGTACGAATATAGCGAAAAGTTTATTCCACTGTACAGTAGCACTTTACTGCAGATACAAGATCAATGATATTGTACGTGGTACAGTAAATATGAAACTTGATCCAAAGATGGAAGAAAGGGAAAGGGATGAGTGGAGTAAATTAGTGACAATTGCCAGTGATCTAGTGATCCTTCTGCACTCGACTGTGGAACGTTGAACTTTCCACATCTCCCTTTGATTTTAGTGCATCTACAAGTCTATACCGTATCCCCAAATTCCCTTTGCTCTCTTCGGCCTGCTTTCTTGATGCTGAGGTCACCAATGACAAAATATGGCGCTAAACCATAATGAATTTCCCAACCTGATCATGTTATGTCAATTCAACGTTTACTGTTCTTTGACGGCCCCCCGCAGGACCGGTTTTACTGGTAAATGATACTAGAAGCTGGTGCACACATTTTGTCAGGCCTCATGTGGTTCTTGTCATCAGAGTCACCTTAACACACTTAATGTGGGGCACTAAAGCTACCCTTGTGAGATTTCTCTCATATTGAGATCGCGAATGACACGGGCACTAGCGCTGGACTAGCCTTGTCAGTCCTAATGATTTTATCACAAAGGTATATAAACTACCGCACCACAAACAGGTTAGTCTTCAGACCCTTGCATCTCTCGCCACTCTGGTTGAAGAAACATGAGGCCCTTCTTCCTCTCTACCCTCGCGCTCGCGTTCGTCGCGTCAAGCTATGCTGCTCCCCACACCACTTCTCACTTGATCAAGGAGAGTGTCCACGTACCTAGAGGATGGATGAAGCATAGCACTCCTTCCCCAGACCATATTATTGTCCTTCGCATTGGCCTCCCTCAGCCCAACTTCCCTATCCTCGAGAATCATCTATGGGAAGTCAGTGATCCCGAGCATCATCGCTACGGAAAGTACCTCTCTAAGGAGGAGGTCGAAGAACTCGTTGCCCCCCACCCTGACTCCCTCAATGCTGTCAATGAATGGTTGGCTATGCATGGACTTGGAGAGGACGACGTTGTTCGCTCACCTGCTCAAGACTGGGTGACGATCAAGGTGCCTGTCAGCCTGGTGGAGAAAATGTTGGACACTGTGGGTATACATCAAACTAACGAGCGAATTAATGGGCTGAATTAATTTGTAGACTTACCATGTGTGGAAACATGAGAAGAGTGGTGATTACCTGGTCCGGACAACGAGTTACAGTCTTCCGAAGGGACTGCATGAACATGTGGATGTCATTCAACCGACTACGATGTTTGCTCAGTT
>KZ301990.1:0-132982 GCA_002554575.1 Amanita thiersii Skay4041
TCATCACCTCTCCGAGCTACTTACTCATCTGGTTACCAGTAGTAGCTATCTTTATTCTCTTACTTGTTTCATTGCTTTATTCTAGTTCACCTTAGCTACCACTTTATGTATATAAGTAGTAGCTACTTGCCTAGGATTCCCTAGGCTTTCAATACAAGTATTCCTCCTACTCTCATCTTGCTCTCACTGTCTGAAGATCTACCTAGAGCTCATTGCTCTATCTGGTGATCAGACATATCTTTATCTTATCTAAGCAGTGGTCACCTTGCCATTGCCGCTCACCTTTGAGAGTCCTATACTTGGTCTTTGGCTTACTGCCTGAGCACTGAGATAGACATCCCTTACACAGCACCTTAGTAGCTATAATTAGATTGAGCTATAAATAACTATCTATGGTCCAATAGTTTAGCACCTTATGGGTGGCTATTCTAACAAAAGTGTCTTAGCTATGAAAAGTTCAAAAAGTTCAAAGATCAGCTTGGTCTTATCTTCAATGATTCTTAGTGAGAGTGTCAGGAGCTCACTATATCAAACCCTGAACTGATCCTTTGTAGACTCTCAAGCGTCTCCAAGAAGGAAGAAGGAGAGAGAGGAGGAATGGATTGCGAGAGACAAACCCTTGTAGCTACACGGTGAGGTAGACTTTCAAAGAGCTAAGGTATAAACAACTACATATGAATGATTCAAAAGGAACTTAATGTAAAAGAATGGTACCAAGTGGAATCGAACCAAGGACCTCTTGGAATTACCCGAGATGTCCGAGGCTGATAAGATAAGATAAAAGGAGGCGCGCGCTTAGACAGGCACTAATACAAGTGCATGTCTAAATGGGCACCTATAACGGATTGGGGAATTGAAGAGAAGGAAGAGAAAAGAAAAGAAAAGAAAAGAGAAAATGAAATAGAAAACATACAAATCGTAACAGAGAGGGCATGTTGAAATTATATGCTCACAAATAATTGAAGACATCTGTCAATAATGCAGATAAGAGATCATTGATTAGATGATAAAGATGATGACAATAATGTTCTGTCATAAGCAGAATCAAGTTATCATGACCCACAGTTGACATGACATGGGAATGTACCTGTCCAACAGACTATATGTTCTCATACTTGACATGACATGTGAAGGATTCATAATCTACTTACTCAGCAAGTTCACATGTCTGACATATCATGTATTTTTCACTATTAATATACTTGGTCTGTAGTGTATACAAGCCATGTATTCTGTAGGTAGAAAAATAATGAACTTCATTCTCTCAATTGTCAAGCCTTCACCTCCTCTTGAGATCTCTGCTATACACTACTCTTTCTACACCACTCTAGAATGTAAGTGAAAGTCTTACTTAACTAGCTGCTGTGTGTTGCTGTTGTTGTCCTTTCAACATTTCCAGAACTGCTTCTCTATTCACTCTGAAATGGCTGTGACTGTCCTTCAGCATTGGGATGCACTGTGAATTGTTATGCCCCCAAACCTTCAGCACTCAAGGTTCAACCCCTAAGCGCCCTAACCCCTATTTTCAACATTTCAACATCCTTTTGTTTACTCTTATTTACCCTTTTGTGAATACTCACCTTTACTGCCTCTGTGGACAGTGTTTCACCTGTAGTCAACATCACTGACTATTGCTTCGGGCTACTCTGGTCCCCAAGCATCCTTATTCATCACCTCACCAAGCTACTTACTCATCTGGTTACCAGTAGTAGCTATTCTTATTCTCTTACTTGTTTCATAGCATTACTTTAGTTTGTCCTAGCTACCACTTAATGTATATAAGCAGTAGCTACTTGCCTAGGATTCCCTGTTGAGAATGACTGGCTCCCTAAAGGAGTTGCCCAGTCCGGAATGCCTGCGCAAAGCGCTAGGCTAATCCCTAGGGAAGCAGTAGCTAAGGAGCTAACTTACTAGTTAGTATGTTGCTCATGCTACAGCTAGAAGCTCTGTAAGAACTTGTATTTCTAGGATGCTAGATGGTCCTCTTTTATACTGTACAGGAGTATGCGCACGGACCAATATTTTACACGTGTTGCTACTTGGGGTAGCTGCGCATGACGCTATTGTGATATTCATAGAATATCCGCAGTCTATCTCCAGGGAGTCCATGGCTGAACTCTTAACACATGGCAACTGTAAGGGACGTCTATCTCAGTGCTCAGGCAGTAAGCCAAAGACCAAGTATAGGACTCTCAAGGGAAGCAGCAATGGTGAGATGACCACCGCTTAGATAAGATATGGATATGTCTGATCACTAGGTAGAGCAGCACTCTAGGTAGATCTTCAGACAATGAGGGCGAAGTGAGAGTGGAGGAATACTTGTATTGAAAGCCTAGGGAATCCTAGGCAATGTAGCTACTGCTTATATACATAAGGTGGTAGCTAAGATGAACTAAAAGGAAATAATGAAACAAGTAACATCCTAAATATAACTACTCCTGGTTGTAGCATGAGTAAGGATGTTAGTAAGATGATGAATAAAGAAACCTGGGGACCAGAGTACCCCGAGGTAGTAGTCAGGATGTATGACTATAGATGAAACGACTGTCCAAGTCAGTATGTGGTCAATATTCGCATTTGAATAAACAAAGGTAAACAAAGAAACGTCGAAGCGTCGAAAATAGGGGCTGCATAGTAAAAGGGGCACTTAGGGGTTGAACCTTGAGCGCTGAAGGTTGGAGGGTGTAACAGCAACACGTGGCTAGCTATAATTAGATGTAACTATTAATAACTATCTACAGTCCGATACTTTAGCGCCTTGTGGGCAGCTATTCTAACACTCCCCCTTGCTAATAATACTCCCCCTTGAGGGGTATTGTATAGCAAGTTAGACTTCTCAGTCTGAATAGAATTCAAGACCAAGTTCATTTTTGAATTGAGCAAATTTGATATTTGCTAAATTCTTTGTTAGAAGATCTGCTGGGTTATACTCTCCAGCGATAAATTCTAACTCAACTTTCTTGTCTTCAACTACCTCTCTGATGTACAGTAGTGGTATTTTACATCAATATGTTTTGACCTTCTTTCCTGTACTGGATTAGAGGCCATAAAAATTGATCCTTGGTTATCTCCACAAATTGGAACAGGAGTTATGTTAAATCCTAGTTCCATTATCATAGAGATTTGCCAGACAACCTGCTTGCAACAGTCTGATAAAGACATGTATTCAGCTTCAGTAGAGGATTGAACAATTGTTGGTTGCAGACGAGATGTCCATGAGATGGCACCATTGGCTAACTTAGTAAAGAAGCCTGATGTGGATTTTCGTTTTATGGGGTCAGAAGCATAATCACTATTGGTAAATGCAATAAGTGATTTTTTACTATTTCCGTCCATAACGAGTGCATATTTCCTTGTTCCATTGAGATACCTGAAAATGTATAGGGCTTTGTCTATATGTTCTTGAGAGGGATTGGCAGAATGTTGTGACATTTTTATCACTGCAAAAGCAATGTCTGGTCTTGTCCCAATCATGAGATATAGTGAAGATCCTATAATTTGTTGAAAGCGAGATCTTAATTTTGGATCTGGTTTTTCAGGGTTGGGTTGTGGAATGTAGCCTGCAGGAAGTGGAGTTTTTGATGTTCGGCAATTTTGCATGCCGAATCATTCGAGGATTTTTAGGAGATATTTTTGTTGATCAAGATAGAGTTTTCCATTCTTGATTTCAATATTCATTCCTAAGAATTCCGAGCAGTCAGTTTCTCTACATTCCCACTTGTTCATAAATTTCTTCTTGATGTCAAGTAAGAAATCCTTGTCAGGTCCAAGGAATAATGCGTCGTCCACATAAACAATGGTGATAACCATTTTGCCATTTTTCTTGAAGACAAAAATGCCTGCATCTGATTTGATGCGGATGAATCCTAATTCTTTCATGGATTTTTCCATGGCATGCCACCAAGCAAGTCCTGCTTGTTTAAGACCATAAAGGGCTTTTTCTAGTTTCAAGACTAGATGTTCTTTCCCTTTTTGAATGAAACCTTCCGGTTGGTTCATATAGATCTCTTCATTTAGAGTACCATAGAGGTAGGCGTTTTTAATGTCTAGCCCAGATATATGCCATTTTTCAAGAGTGGCAAGGGCAAGTATGAGACAAACACTCTCATACCTTACGACGGGGGAAAAGATTTCATTGAAGTCAATCCCTTCGACTTGTGAGAAACCTTTGGCAACTAATCTTGCCTTTTTTCTTCCATCGGATTTTTCATTAAAAACCCATCTATTTTTGATGATCTTTTTGCCTTTTGGCAGTGGTACGAGTTTATAGACATTGCGGCTTTCAAGGGCTTTGATTTCCTCTTTACAGGCCTCATACCAAGCATTCTTTTCAGAAGTTGGTAGTTTAGCAATGTCTCTGAATTGAATGGGGATGTCATCAGGGACAGTGGCTTTGAGTAATTTTTGGAGTACAAATGCCACTCCCCCATTACCCAGAAAGTTTGCTTTTTGGGTTAATCCCATTTCGTCAAAATTCATAGCTTCAAGCCATGTTCTTGTGATGTCATCCAATTCTTTTAGATTGATTCCAATGTCCCTGAGTTTCCTTGAGAGGGACTTTGGTATATCACAAGAGTTCCGCTTTTTTGCAGAATTTCCAGTTTTCTTGCTGTCATCTTGTTGGGATGAGTCTCTTGTGATGTTTATCCTGTTAGTTCCACTACCGGTGGGCCAGGTTGATTTATTCTGAAGATCTCGTAGGATTTCAGAAGGAACTCATTGTTCACCATAAATGTTACCATGTCTGATAGGAACATTTCTGGTCCTTTCAGATCGCCTTAGAGGTGGTGTTGGTGGATGTTGAGGTTCTATGATTTCCTCTTGCTCATGTTCTTCAGCATCTTCATTTTCAGATTCTGGATCTTCGAAGATGTCTTCATCTTCGGCATATTGATCAGGGTTTGATTCGTCATCAGTCCTTGATCCTAGTATGTCAGCGGTTTCTTCTTCGTCTTTTAAATCTGATTCTAGGTCAGATTCATTATCGTCTTTGGTTTCTTCTACATCTTTTAAATCTGATTTGTTGTCAGATTCATTTTCATTATCAGAAGAAGGATTGTAATCAGAATCATCGTCTGAAGAATCACTGTCTTGTAATGAATTCTCCTTGAATTCTATAGGAATTGAAGGATTCAAGGGTGTATCATTGAGTGGAGGAAGTATATCTTCTGAAGTTTTATCTTCAGAGGGGTAGTTGTTAGTGATTTTTCGTGACTTTTGGCATCTTGGGAAGACAGATTTGTCAAAGATTGCTTTTGTACCAATGAAGACAGAACCGTTAGATCTGAGAAAAGACCACCCTTTGGTACCTGGTTGTAAACCCAGATGAATCATCATCTCTGATCGAGGTGATAACTTATTCTGGCATTTTTCTTCAGGTATCCATACATGAGCTGCACAACCAATAACTTGCAAGGATTTGACAGAGGGTTTTTCACCATACAATGTATGATGGGGAGATTTCCATTTGAGGCATTTCTGAGGTGTTATGTTGTAAAGGTAAGTTGTGTGTGCCCAGGTGAATGACCAAAAGGATTCTGGTAAGCAGGCTTGGTGTCGCATTGCTTCAGATTTTTCATGTAAGGTCCTATTGAGACGTTCAGCATGGCCGTTTTGCTGAGGAGAGTGTGGGGCACTCGTTTCTTCGATTATCCCTTTACTTTTAATTAATTCAGAGAGTTCTATTGATTTGAACTCTCCGCCACCATCAGTTCGCCATTTTCTGACCTTGGTGTCAAACTGTGTTTCTACGAGGGCAAAGAATTTCCTAGCAGCTTTGCATACTTGGGATTTCTTTTGCAGTTGTGTTGTAGCACACCAACCAGAAAAGTCATCCAGGAAGGTGACAATGTATTTGGTACGTCTGAAACCTTCTTTAGGGAATTCTTTGACATCAGAATGTATGAGTTCAAAAGGTTGTTTAGCTCTTGATTTAGAAGCCGGAGATGACTTGTTTGTCATTTTCCCCTTCACACAACCAGTGCAGATAGTATCTGTTCTGGGTTTGATTACATTAGATGGCATGTCTAATGCATCATTTTTGAAATGCCTTAGGGCCTCAGCACCAGGATGGCCCAGGCGTTTGTGCCAGATGTGATAGGGGTGATTCGGAGAGTCAGTCTCTGGGGCTGGGAGGGATGCTTTTGAAAGTAAATGTTCGAATCCTGATACTATTTCAGTCTGTATCAGAAAAAGGTTTGGATATAATCTGGATGTTTTTCCAGAGATGATTGTTTCATCATTTTTTCCAATGATTTTAACCTCTTGTTTGTTACCCAAGAAGGAGAGTCCTCCGGCAAGGAATTCTCCAAGAGAAAAAATTCAATGTCCTAGCTGAGGTAGGTAATAGACGGGATATATCTTAGAGATAGTATCGTTGTCTTCATCGATGCTGTGTTTCACATAGACTGTGCCATGGCCTAGTAACTTAACAACAGCTCCCTTTTGAGCAGTTTCAATAGGGATAGGGTGTTTTAGGTCTTCGTACTCTGCGAAGTCCTGTTTTCTCATTGTGATGTGCACAGAGGCACCTGAATCCAGTAACCATGGTGCATAATCTTTATTCAAACAGGTACTACATGACACAAAGGTTTTCATATGTAAACATTTGTCCACCATTTTAGGGTGGAGTACAGCGAAGGATGCTCTTAGGCATCCTGGATCATTTCCTTGAAGAGGTAGTCTGCGCTGTTTTATGTCAGTAGAGTTGTTACTGGGTGGGAGCACACACCTTTCATCAGTGAGAGTGGCTGACATTTCTGCCTGCTCTGCTTCATTGTAGTCTTCAGTGGGTTCATCCCCTAGAGAGACTACATTGTCCCAGTTGACAACCACCTCGGGTTCAGGGGCGGTGGTTGGATCAGGGATGGTTTCCTGAGGTAAAAATTCTGGAGTGAATTTTTGTTTCTTGTTGACAGGTGCATCATCTGTCGCCTCAAGAAGTGGTTCTTCAGCAGTTTTTACTGTCTGAATGCTGGGTTTTATGCCCATTCTATGAAGCAGGGAAATTGCCTCAGGGACTGTTTCCCAAGCACCCTTAGTTGGGGTTCCCTGATATTTCTGCAGGCTGGCAGAAGGTCTGCTGTCGATGATGGATTCAGTCAACACATAATGAGGAACCATTGCAGAAGCTGCAAAGCTTAAAATATGAGATGGTTCATCATTGTTTACTTCTTCGATGGCCGAATTAGCTTTTTTCTTGGTTCAACATCCTCCTCGGAATTTTCTTCCGGATGAGGATTTGTCAGAAGAAGGGGAAGTAGGTGATTTGGATTTTGAATCATCTTTTCCTTTACCCTTTTTCCATTTAGGGTCTTTCTTCTTTTGTTGCACTCCTGAGATTTTGTTAACCTTAGGAGTGGGCTGACCAAGAGTCGCTGTTCTGTGCCAATCGGCGACAAACATGACTTTGATTTTGTCAAAGTCGAGTTCTTTCATCTCGTGTTGTGAGAGATAAATTGTAAGGGACGTCTATCTCAGTGCTCAGGCAGTAAGCCAAAGACCAAGTATAGGACTCTCAAAGAGAAGCGGCAATGGCAAGGTAACCACCACTTAGATAAGATATAGATATGCTTGATCACTAGGTAGAGCGACGCTCTAGGTAGATCCTCAAGCAATGAGAGTGAGATGAGAGTGGAGGGAATACTTGTATTGAAAGCCTAGGGAATCCTAGGCAATGTAACTACTACTTATATACATAAGGTGGTAGTTAAGGCGAACTAAAGAAGAGTGGTAAAACAAGTAACAGCCTAAGTATAACTACTCCTGGTAGTCAGATGAGTAAAAGGATTGGTAAGAACCTCGGGGACCAAAGTAATCCAAGGTAGTAGTCAAGGAGAGGGACTACAAGGTGAAACGGCTGTCCAAAGGTAAGTGTAAATCAGTATTCGCATTAGAGTAAACAAAGGTAAACAAAGAGACGTCAAAACGTCGAAAATAGGGGTTGGTCGCGCTTAGGGGTTGAACCTTGAGCACTGAAGGTTTGGAGGGCATAACATAAATGGACACAAGATGAGGCCATTTCATTGCTCCTGCGTTTAGGAGTATCATGGCCTGGTAGAATTTGGACATTTCTGCTCCTTGAGCTTTGAGGTGCGCAAAGAGTAGAGCCAGTTTCACAATTTCAGCTTCTGGATTTTGGTTCCCTCTTATCTGAAAAGCATAAACTTTCTGGATATCACCAAAGACTTGGGCACTTCCAGCCTTATTATATTTGTCTTCTAGGTGTTTCCAGATTTCTTTGGCTGACGAGAGGTCTTTAATTTCTTCAATGATGGCATTGGAAAGTCTTTGTTTTATTGATCCTTTGGCGCCATCGTCGAGGTTGTAGTATTTATCTTTAAGTTCTCGTCATTTGATTCTGCTTTCCCAAGATTCTTTAGGAGGGTCAGTACTTCCAGCAGGCTGTTGTTTGTACGCGAATGGTTCTGTTTGGTTTGCCAAGTCTGGTAGTCCTTCTATGGTGATTAACCAGTAACCCTTGAATTCCAAGTATGCTCTCATGGGATATTCCCAGAGGGTATAGTTGGTGCCATCCATTATGGGGATGTGGTCCATTTCAGAAGTTCTGATTTTGCTGCCATTGCCGTTCATTGCGTGCATGTAGCAATTTCTTTCTTCTGAGGATAAGAAGAGACCGTAGTGGTTTAATGCTCTTTCGCCTCCTATGATCCAAACGAACATGCGTCTTCTTTCAACAGAAAGGTAGCAAATTCTTTCGTTGTGTGAAAGAATTCTACAAGCTTTGAGGATTTGAGTTGCTTTGTTTATGTTATGTAATATGAACATGAAGCGTCGAAAGAGGCGGGGGTCGATGAAGGGTCCTTCCTGGTCTTCAGCTTGCCCTTTTGTAGTGAAGAGGTTATGATTACCAATCAGAGCATGCGTTAATCGGTTCCTTTCCTGGTGAGACATGAATGATCATTGTAGGGTGTCATGAAAGATCTCTCTTTCATGGTCCAAGATATAAACTTGGTATTTTTCCAACAGGGATTCGCTTACGATCCAAATGAGGAAGCGGTTTTCCCTACATTTGAAAAAGCTGTCCACTGTGGCTTGTGATGCATCTTTGAGAGAGTCCATGATATAAAGTATGGCTTCATGAAATTCTCTTACAAGTAGAATTCATTCGTGGATTGCTTCGATGTTGCCATTCAAAGTGTGCATGAATTGGTTTCTATCTTCTGCAGATAGTGTCCAGCCGTAGTGATTTAGAAGGGGTTCACCTCCTAGGATCCAAATGAAATAGCGATTTCTGATGAAGGATAAAAAGTTGATCCTGGCAAATCCATCTAGGTTTTTGCAGGCAATATAAATCCTTCGGATGTTGTCAGACCAGTGATATATTGTGAGGTATTGCATGACGACTAGCGGGAGGCATTCAGCTATTTCAAAAGGAATGTAATTTCCATTTAAGGAATGTTGGAAGTGATTGCGTTCTTTATTGGATATGGACCATCCATATTTCTGGAGGAGTTCGATGCCTCCTTGGAGCCAAGTGAAGAATCGGTTTTTAGGGTCTTGTAAAAGGGATCTCCTAAGGTCCGGATGATATTCGAGGTTGCAATTGAGGGTTTTGATTTGGTAGGCATGACTGCGAGCATAGTCCTGATGCCTTTTGGTACGAAGATCTTCATATCAATCTTTACATTTGAGGCGTTGGATGGTGGTCCAGGTATCCTCATCCTGACGTCTCTTTGCTCGAAGGTCTTCGTAACGTTGTTTTCTTTTCAAACGCTGAAGGATGTCCCAAGCTTCGTCTTGTTCCCTTTGTGAGATGCTCTCGTTGTACCTCCAATGGCTAGTTCACTAGCCCTACGTTTCTCTTCCCACTTTTTTAATTTCATAACATGCTGTCAGTAAAGATGAACATGATTGTCCAATTGAAGGCTGTTTATGTATTTGCGGTAGAGTCGGATATGATTGTCATAATGGAGGATGATGTTATTCTGGGGAGGATGGAGCGGGTGGGGTCGGGAGATTTTAGTTTTATCAATCGACTTGGGTGGTAATTCTCGAAGAGCAAGTAGCTCTTTGCGACGTAATTCTTCAGTGTAAGAATTGGTGTTAAAGTTCTTAGATTGAACTTTATGGATTTCTTCCATTGATAATTTGTAGCCAGGGGCTATGTAGAAGAAACTGGTGCCAGTGTTGGACTGGGTTTTCTTTACTTTCTTGAAAGGGAAGCAATGCATTGTTGAGGACTTGATCTAAAAATATTTTTAGTCAGTTTTTTTTGCTTCAATTCAAAGAAAGACAGTGTTAAAGAAAAAATGAATTGTTTGAGAATGATAACTATAATAATTTAATTATTATTATTATTATTGTTATTATTCTCCTCCTCATTCTGGTCTTCTTCCAGAACTCCCCACTCTCCTGCAAGGCCCTGATTTCCCCACCCATGAATGTTGGAATAGGTGGAGGAAAAACGATTGTTCTGCCTTTTCATGATCTTGAGTTGGTCTATGAGAAACTCAAGGATCTTGGTCTCTAAGGCAACATGCTTGCTGCACTCAGAGAGGTATAGGTACTCTGCCCCTATTGGTTGGACGGGGAGGCAGGTGAGTTGTACCATTCACACATTGTTAATGTGCGACAATAAGGCTGAAACATCCTGCAGAAGGTTCTGCAGGAGGGGGCATGCAGTTATGGACTCAACAAGTCCATTGGTGGAAGATTCCGGGACCGGAATCTGGAAGTTGTGGTAAGAGTTGATCTTGAAGGATGGCATACCGATAAAAATTTTTTTGAGAAGTTTGAAGAGTTCTGTAAAAGATTTCGGTCAGTGCCAGGCTCGCAATTTGAAACACTGAGTAAGTAGAACCCCAGTCTCAACAGGAGGCACAGCGAGCAAGTGGCTTGCTTACTGTCCCTCATGATCCCAAGCTCCTTGAGAGCAAGGGGGACAATGAGGGGAGAGGGTGAACCCTCTCAGTTCTCCCAAGCTACAGGCATCGGGGCCCATAACCTGTTGAGAATGACTGGCTCCCTAAAGGAGTTGCCCAGTCTGGAACGCCTGCGCAAAGTGCTAGGCTAATCCCTAGGGAAGCAATAGCTAAGGAACTAACTTACTAGTTAGTATGTTGCTCATGCTACAGCTAGAAGCTCTGTAAGAACTTGTATTTCTAGGACGCTTGTTACGCCCTCCAACCTTCAGCGCTCAAGGTTCAACCCCTAAGTGCCCCAACCCCTATTTTCGACGTTCCGATGTCCTTTTGTTCATCTTTGTTTATCCCTTTACAAATACTCATCTTTACTGACTCTATGGACAGTGTTTCACCTGTAGTCAACTTCGCTGACTATTGCTTCGGGCTACTCTGGTCCCCAGCATCATCACTCATCACCTCACTGAGCTACTTACTCATCTTGTTACCAGTAGTAGCTATATTTACTTCTTACCTGTTTCATTGCATCATTTATAGTTTGCCTTAGCTACCACTTCATGTATATAAACAGTAGCTACTTGCCTAGGATTCCCTAGGCTTTCAATACAAGTATCTCTCCTACTCTCATCACTCTCATTGTCTGAGGATCTACCTAGAGCATCGCTCTACCTAGTGACCAGGCATCTATCTTATCTAAGCAGTGGTCACCTTACCATTGCCACTATCTTTGAGAGTCCTATACTTGGTCTTCGGCTTACTGCCTGAGCACTGAGATAGACGTCCCCTACAACACTAGACGGTCCTCTTTTATACTGTACAGGAGTATTGTTAGGAGCTCACTGAGTTTTACCAGTACCGCGATCCAACAATAACCCTCAGGCGTCTCTCCAAGCGTTGAAGAAAGAATGTATGAGAAGAGGCGAACTTTCGTATAGTTACACAGTGAGGTAAACTATCGAAGAGCTAAAGAATCAACTAAGGTAAACAACGAATTAAAAGTAGGTAGTAAAAGAATGACTCTGGAGAGAGTCGAACCCAAGAGCTCATCGAAGATTATCCAAGATGCCCGAGAATGATAAGATAAGATAAAAGAAGGCGCACGTTTAGACAGGCGCTAAAGTAAGCGCGCGTCTAACTGAGCGTCAATAACGGATGAAGGGAGAATGGAAGGAAAAAGAAAGAAAAGAAGAAAAATGAAGGAATCATAACAAGTATGTGCATGGACCAATATTTTACACATGTTGCTACTTGGGGTAGCTGCGCATGATCTCATTATTACCTGGGGTAGCTGCGCATGATGCTATTGTGATATTCATAGAATATCCGCAGTCTATCTCCAGGGAGTCCATGGCTGAACTCTTAACATGTGGCAACACATGGCTAGCTATAATTAGATGTAACTATTAATAACTATCTACAGTCCGATACTTTAGTGCCTTGTGGGTGGCTATTCTAACATTCCCTAGGCTTTCAATACAAGTATTTCTCTACTCTCACTTCACTCTCATTGTCTGAGAATCTACCTAGAGCATTGCTCTACCTAGTGACCAGGCATATCCATATCTTATCTAAGCAGTGGTCACCTCACCATTGCCACTTCTCTTGAGAGTCCTATACTTGGTCTTTGGCTTACTGCCTGAGCACTGAGATAGATGTCCCTTACATGAATGGTTCTACAGTACAAACAAGAATTTTGTGGTAGACACAGTTGTGTTTTGTTTTGGATCATTAATCTGGGTGCCACTGTCAACTTGTGTAGTCATCTGTTCATTATTTGCATATTCAGTTGCAGGCATGCTCTTCCCATTGACTGGGTCCATGTTTTGCACAGCTGTTGAAATAGATAGGAGATTATTTTCTGGTTTAGGCCCCATAATACTCTGTTTGTCATCCATGCCAGTGTCTGTGAAAGTACTCTCAACTGGTTGATTACTGACTTTTAATCTGGAATCAAAGTCATCATGGTGTTTAGCATAAGATGAATAGACATACTATGCTTGATACAAGTAACCAGACATATCCTTATCTTATCTGAGCGGTGGCCATCTCGCCATTACCGCTCTACTTGAGAGTCCTATACTTGGTCTTCAGCTTACTGCCTGAGCACTGAGATAGACGTCCCTTACAAGTGTGTTCTGGATTTACAGAATTTCGCAATGTGGTCCCACCATTGGCATATCAGGAAATTCTTTTTGTCTTCTCCTGATTTGAAGATGAACTTTTCACATACAGAAGGATTGTTGTCGAATTTGACTACAGAGCCTAGGCATTTTTTGGCCACCAATCCAGTTTCTGTATTGAAGATTTTGCAAACCACTGTCTTTGTGTATTCCACTCTTTGTTTTTGGCCTGGTTTGAGTGGGCATGGGCATTCAAAATGTGGGGTTAATGAGAACCTGACATTCTCAAAATTCAGATGTTTTCTGAGATAGTGGTAGAGGAGCCCATTGTCCATGGGGAGGCCATCCGAGTGTTGCATTGGGACTCTGGGGAATTTGAGTTTAGATCTTGGTTTACAATTTGCCAAAGTTGCATCTGGGAAAAGGTCCAATATGACTTCTTGGAGGGTATTGAAGGCTTCTTTTCCATCTGGTAGATTGTCCTCTCTGTTTTTGTTGATGTTGCAAGTCATCATAATTATGATAGCCTTCAGGTCTTTCAACCAGTTTGCAGATTTGATGTGATTGCTGCCTAAACATATGAGCCACTCCACATTCTTGCTAATGATGTTATTGAGGGTGGCTGTTAGTTCCTCGTCAGTTTGTTTGGGGTTAGGGAGTGTGGTCTCATCATCTGTGATGAAGAATTTGAAAACATTAGGAGGAGGGGGAAGGATTGTGGACCTAGAAATTTTATTGTTACCACCAACCATTTTCCATCCCCCAGCTCCATCTTTTCTGGGGTCCTTGGGGGTGTTTTTGGATGGTGACAATGTTTTTTGGGCATACAAGGGGGGTTTTGTGGTCTCAGTCGATTTAACTAGTTTTTGTTTGGCAGTGGCAATTTTATCTTTTTCCAAAATTTTGTGGATTTTGCGCATGATTTTCATACCATTGTCCATGTTCATTTCATTCAAAAGTTTCTGTAGGTGTTTAGTATTAGGTGTATTGCCTTTCCATGTTTGTTCCGCCTCCTGTTTAGATTGTGTTGAAAATAGTGATGATACACTATTAAAATGGACTAATAACTAGTAAAAAGCTTACTTTGGACGCTTATTTTGTTAATATCTCAACTTCTACTGATTAGAATTACATAAAAATTATATGGATAACTCTTTTTTTACTTGTAGTTTATGTTCCCAAAGTTTGGAGTCCTAAATCGCACATGAAATTTTGGTCGCGATATTGTGGACACCTAAACTCACGCCTCAGGTGGTTTGGGGTCAATAGGACCAAACAGAGGGGTTTTCCCTCTTTGTCTGGAAGGACACATTGATTGATAGGTTACTTGTGACTCTTACTATACAAGCAATTCATTAGACTTGTTACTAGTGTTCCAAAGACCTTTGTGGGCTCTAAGACTCGTCTCTGATCAGTTTATTACTGGTAGAACTCGTCTTATTATCAATTTCTAACAGATTGTTCCTTTGCCTTGGTTGATTTAGGCTTGGCCTTGGGGGGTGGGGAGGGCAGGGGGGAATCTGGTAGAACTGATCCATTGTCATCTATTCTGTGTTTGGGTACCCATTTGATGTTTTCAGCATCTTTGATGAGGTTTTTCAACAGTGTTTTCTTTTTCAAAGGGATGGCCAGGTTGGAGAGCTGGTCTCTGGTGTGTTGAATGTAATATTCAAAATCCTTTGTGGTCAAATAATCTTCGAATTCATTTTTCCTTTGAGCAAGTTTTTGATGATTTGTGGCCTGAAGAATTATTTGAAATTCTTTGTCAATAGAGATCTTTTGCATTTCTTCCAGTTCCCGCTTTTTGTTACTATTGGTGAGGGAAGAGATTGATTGTAACTGTAATAGATCTTTATCCTGAGCAGCGCATATGTCCACTGCTTCACAATATAATTCTTCCTTCATTTTCCTGTCCTCGGCAGGGAAATAAGGAGAGAGTTTTTCAAATATCTCAGACACTGTGTCCAACCAGAGTTTATGATTTTGTTTGTATTCTTTGGTTTCCATCCAAGGGAGGGGGTCTGCTGGAGGCATGTCTTGATCATTGTGGTTTTCAGTTTCCAGGATAGGAGAGGAGGGGGGGGGATGTGTGCCAAAAGTGTAGTCATCTCATTATGGCTGTTATCCTTTGTTCTGTAGCTTTAGATTGTAGGCCTTTATTTTTTATGTCCCAAATGACTTTTTGGGCCCATTCATTATCATCTTTGTGTCTGAGGTCATTTGTTATCTCATTCACGATCCACATTTGTTGAGATGGGGATATGTTGGCAGGGATAAACTTGGACGGGTTTTGTAGGATGGTGTGCTTTGCCGTTTCCCATCCCTGTTGAGTGATGAGGTTAATTTTGTCCTGGTCTCTGGCCAGTATGGATTTCTGTTTAATGTCAGCAATAGCTTTAACTGCATTTTCATTGAGTTCAGTAATGCATGCGATGATTTGGTCGCACTGGTCAATTTCTGTGTTGTAGATTTGACCTTGTGTCATCTGTGCATATTTGTGGGTTGTGTCTTCCAAAAGCAGTAAGCATGTTGCTTGGTCCAATGTGGCTTGATTGCATGTGAGAATGTTTTCCTTCCACATTGTTTTGGCTGTGTCTTTCCAAATTGCCATTGTTTTGTGAATTGTTTCTATCTTAGAAGATTTGCGGGCAACATCTTCCATGACATAATCTGGGATTTGTTCAATTTCAGAGAAATGCTTTGCTACTTCTTGTAAAAGGTATCTTAAACATTCCTCTTCAAAGTTTTTCAAAGCTGATTGATCTTTTGATCTCACAAGGTGTCAGATGCAGTTGACAAAAAATTCCCATTTTCCAAGTTTATCCACATTTTCAATGACTGTTGATCTTAATACCATAGGGTTTATGTTTGGGTATTTGGATCTGCATATGTCTAGGCAGCTATTTGTCACGAGCTCACTGATACTAGCCTGAACCTATCCACCAAAAACTCTCAAGTGTCTCCTGGAGGACAATAAAGAAAAGGGGAGAGGAGAACGGAATGGAATTGAAACTCTTGTAGCTACACAGTGAGGTAGACTATCAAAGAGCTAAGAGAATAACCACTACAAACAATGAGACAAAAGCAAAGAGTAAAAGAAATAATGAAGGGTGAGTTGAACCAAGGGTCTCTCAAGGGTTGCCCGAGTAACCCAAGGCTGATAAGATGAGATAAGTGAAGCACGCGCTTAGACAGGCACTAATACAAGCATGCGTCTAATTGGGCGCTAATAACAGATGGAAGGAAAATGGAAAAGAAAAGGAAAAGAAGAGAAAGAGAAATAAGATGGAATGACAAACTCGTAATATTACCCCCCTCTTAAGGTTCATGTCCTCATGAACGATAAGCCTCCCTTCTCACTCCTTTCCAGGTCCTCCAATTCCTTTCTAACTTTTTCAAATATTCGTCATTGAATTTACCGTCTTCCCATCCAAAAAGTTTAGGTTTGGGAGATGGTTCGGTGAAGTTTTGGTAGTGGCGAAAGTGGAAGTGATGATGAGAGATGGAGCGTGGTGCTCCAGGGTGATTATGATAGAACTGATCAATTGCGTCTTGTGCGTTTTCAAGATTCATTGATGGTTCCCAGGTGCTTTCTTCGACCAGGTAGTCCTTCCACTTTACCAAAAACTCCAGTTTACCTCCTCTACATACTTGACTATCAAGTATTTCTTCTACTTCCCACTCCTCTTCCCCATCTACTAATTCTGGTGGGGGATGATTTGCTGTAGGTTGAGCAGGAAATGTCGGTTGGTTATAGGGCTTTAATTTATCTTGGTTGAACACATCGTGAATCTTCCACGTGCTCAGGAGTTCTAGTTTGTACAATGCTTTTCCAACCTTAGCCTTAACCTTGAATGGTCCATAGAACTTTGCATCGAGTTTCTTAGAGGGACGTTTGGTCATAATGTTCAACCCATCTAAGAGAACCTTGGATCCAATCTGATACTCTATTTCTGGTTTCTTGTGACAGTCGTATTGTGCTTTCATTCTCTCATTAGCCTTTTGCAATGCCATTGTAGCTTGCTTATGTACGTGTTTGACTCGCTCTAAGAAATCCATTACCGATTGGTGTTTTATCTGGGCACTACTCTCAGTTTCTTTGTATGGGTTTTGACCATTGTTCATCATGAAGGGGGAATACCCTGTTGCACTATGAATTCTATCATTGTGACAGAATTGAGCGATTGCCAACCAGTCAGACCAGTTGTTTTGTTGATTGTTAACATAGATATGAAGGTATTCCTCTAATTCTTGGTTGACGCGTTCGGTCTGTCCATCAGTCTGTGGGTGAAAGGCTGTAGAGTAGTTTCCAGTGATTCCTAGGACCTTATACATTTCCTGCATGAATCCGGATATGAACTGTGGACCACGATCACTAATCACTTTCTTAGGGAGTCCGTGTTCTTTGAACACGTGGTCTCTGTATAAAGTTGTGACTCCTTGGGAAGTGATAGTAGTGTTAGTAGGAAGGTAGTATACCTTTTTGGTGAAGTGATCCACTATCACTAAGATAGTGTCATATCCTTTGGATTCTGGGAGGGGGCCGATTAGATCCATGCTGATCATATGCCATGGTTCTGGGGGGATTTCATTAGGATGTAAAGGTGCAGCTTTCCATTGTCGGTTTGGTTTGTTTCTTGCACATTTATCACATCCTTTAATATAATCTTCGATGTCCTTCCACATATTAGGCCACCAATAATTCCTGGTTATGAATTCCAGGGTTTTGGTGACACCAGCGTGTCCTGCAGTAGGGAGATAATGGAAGATTTCTATTATTGAACCCCAAATCCTTTTATTGACCAGTACATAGATCCTCTCTTGCCAGTATACGATTCCATCCTCTACACGATGAGAAGGTGACCGGTGGGGGTGGACAGGAAATGCGTGATCACACACAACCCACCCACACACACAATCCCAATAATTATGCGAGGTTGGATGGACACTGGAAAGGTCCTCTATAAAGGCGTAGTAAACTCTAATTGAGGCGGTTGAATGGTGTGATGGGTTGTAGAATTTATAGGAAGTAGACCAAATGTCTAAGTCCCTCCGAGATAATCCAATTACACGACTGAGAGAGACCAAGTGTCTCTAACCGTCACTCCAGACCAAGTGTCCGATAAACAATAGACAGAAGGCAACCAAGTGTCCCTTATGCCCAAAACTCCAGAGCCAAGTGCTCCAATAAAATCCTCTTAGTCCCAAAACTTATATCACAACTCCAAATCACACTTAATCAAACAAGTAACAAGTCCGATTAAATCACTGAATATTCCCCAGAGCCAATGGAAGTACTTCTACTCTCTAGCTAAGCACTACTCTGAAATAGGAAGGTAGGAAAGCGAGGTAGAGTGGTTCTTTGCCCTACCACTATCTACTGGCATGGTATATATACTACTAGCCCTCTGTGAACTCCGCCACTGTATAGTACCTATGTAGTTTACAATTTTAGAATTTGCCGGAGCCGATTGGTGGGTATATCGCCATGTCGTCCTCATGCACCACTATTTCCTATGTGTTTTGCATTTTCTAGGAGCCGCTCCAGGAGTCCATGTGCTTTGCAAAGGCATCGCACTTTACTTCAAGCCGAGATGCCAGGTAGCAACCCATTCAAAACAATTGCCAATTGAGGCTATTGACTTTCCTGATATGGTAAGTCTGCCACTCAATGGTCATTCTGCTTCCACAGAGGGTCTTTTCACATGTCAGTGGCACCCATTCAGAGTCAGGATGGGTAGGTGGTGATAGGCTTGCTAACCACCCCTCTATCCCCTCTACTAGGTACTTTACCGGAGGTTCGCTTCTATGCCATAGTACTTGGTAATTATGAGAGTTCAATTATATGAGATGTTTCACATTGAGGTTACTCAGGCAGCCTGCACGCTGCTCAATACAAGCTCTATTACTTACCGTATACGATCCTTACAGTATTTCAAACGTTACCCACAAGGTAATTTGACTGATTGATTGATAGGAAATACAGTAGTTCGTTGACCGGATAGTACTTATAAGTCGACAGTGTCGTCGTAGGTAGTCAGTTCTCTGCGAAATACAACTTGTGAGCTGTCTTTTGCATGAACGCCTCATGTGACGAAACTGCTCTCATAGCGCTAGCGTCACACCTTCCTACTCGCCATCTCATACTACCTCTGTCACGTCTCCTTGTACCACTGTTACCTCTTCGCCCACCTAACCTCTTGGTTCTTCATCTCCTCCAAGGTAACCGCCCAACCATTTGCCAACAGTTTGTTGTCTGTGGCATTGGGATCTCAGCAGCATTTACACTGAGGAATGATTCATGCCTCAGTCGAACGATGGGCCAATGACTGAGGTGTCAGCAATGAAATGGCGAGGTATTTAGGAGCACTAAACGCATTATTTCAGCGTGCATACAGTAGGCGAACTTGATATGGACAGGTGAAGTGAAAATAAATGGGGTACCAACAGGTCATTGACATATCTGATGTGCTAGGTGCTGCCACTCAGCGTGGCTCGGTCATGGCCTCTTGTGACCCAACACTATGGTGGGCGAGGCAACGTGTTGTGCAAATGCAGAAATGCTGAGCATGTCTCAGAGAAGGATGATCACAACGATCCACGCCCAGCGTCCAGATGTTCTGCGTGGAATGAAGGGTGCTCGAGGCAGCGTGAGTGGGGGTAGTGGTGGTAGTGGAGATGAAGAGGCAGAGACGGAGGTGGGAGGTGACGCAGACCCAGAATGCACTGGATTTCTCCAGCAAGGGGGACAAATCACGGGTATGTTTTTTGAGGGCACGGTGCCCAAAGAACGTGGGTTACCACCTTCAGCTAGCAACGGCGGGAAAACGTGCATGTTGGTCACCCAGGTGAGGATAGTCAGAGACAAGGAGATGCAGCTTGGTAAAGGGTTCACATATGTTCAAGATGAAGAAACACAATATCACGCTTTCTGGTTTTTTTTATTCTATTCTTCTTTCTCCTTGTCCTTTTCTTTCTCCGTCTCCTTCTACTTCTCTTGCTTGGGTAATTCGCTCTATATTCCGTACGCAAGGTCGATCAGCAAAGCCTACTCTACGAAGCCTAGTTGTCCTGAACTCACCACGAGCTGCACAGCAGCACCTCTCTGCTCTTGCTGCTTCTCCTTTTTTCGCCTTCAATAATTTCTGCTCCTTTGCTGCTCTTCCCTCCTCCCCATCACTGTCCTCGGCAGCACCATCTACATCCATAGCCTCGCTCTTCTTCTTCTTCAGACTCAGCTTGAGCGTCGTCAGCGCCATATTCACATCCCCGTCTTCATCCTTGTCACTGTCTGCTTCCACTTCTAGAGCGAGCTGGTCCAACACCTTGCGCATGGCATCTGCATTCTTTGATGGTGGCTCAGCTCACCAGATTCAAAAAACTTCAGTCATTCTTCTACTTGATCCCGTAGCAATTCACCGAATTTGGGTGTGGGGCTTCTATAGAATGTTAATGTGAATTTGTCAGTTTAGTCAAGAAGAGTCGATAGGGAAAATATACATACCTGAATAACAATCGATTATTGATGTGATTGCGCACTTATTGGCTTCCGGCATGACTGATCAGTTGGGCACAGATACGTTCCCCGAGGAGAGCAGTCAAGCTGGGCGCAACCTGGTTCATTTTCTCCCGCAGATACAACACTCTAGGGACTTGAAGTACTCGCCGAGTGAGATGATGTGTTGCGCGAATGCAGAAATATTGAGCATATCTATCTTGGATAAGGACAATCCCATTGACCCATGCACGGCATCGTCTAGTGTCGGTTTATCGCCTGCGTTTGACTGCTGGATGACAGGTACAGTCACGGGAGAGAGCGATAGAGAAAAAGAAATACTACTTGCGTTACGTGGATGGCGGGGTGAGTAGGGTGAGCCTTGGTAGGCCCACAATGGGTGGCGGAAGTGGGGATAATGGTAAAGGCGGTAGTGGGGATAATGGTGAAGGAGGATGTATGGGGGGAGGGAGTGGGGAACTTATTCCTACACCAGATGCAACTGGAGGCGTGAGGGAACATCGGTTGCATATGGTGCCTGGAAGATATGGAGGGAGTATCGCGTTGCAAGTTGGAGTTCTGCAAATGCATATGGAGGGCTGAAATTGTGATTTAGAAGTAGGGGATGCTAGATAGGGTTGTTGAGTGGTGGTGCACTAGCGCAGGGTTATTCTTGATGAGGGTGGCGAGTTCCGATAGGTGGTCCTCTATGAGTTTATCCTTATCTCCTATGAGCAATGCAGTGCGCGCATGTAAGCTGGTCGTCTGGAATACGATGGTCTGGATGACGATGTTACTGCTGCGGTTTGCGTTGAACATGAGCTTTTGGTAAAATATGATTCAAGGGTACCAGATTGCTCTGGGTCTTGCAAAGCCTCCTATATCAAGCCATGAGGGGAAGCAGCCCCGGAATTCACAAGGCGGGCCTCAGGCATGAGTAGTAGGCAGTAGGAAGGCATTGCGCTAGCTGGCAGGGAAGGTGGTGCAATAGTCAGTTGGAAGACCGGGTCTTGTAAACATGGCCAAACCTCGACAGCCTGCGTGAAAAATGTGGGTTACTGCATATGGTACTGCGTCAAATGTGCGTCGAAATGCTACTTTAGTGACTAAATATTCAACCTACTATCTTGTTTCTCCCTTACCCAGCTATACATCTTTCACTTTGACCAAATATAATATTGCTGCCATACCGATGCAACCATACTTCAGTTATTGCCGACTACAGGTGGACTTCAACTGTGCTAGTATTCTGTGGTTGGCTCTGTAAGGCAACTATTGCTGACCATGTCAGCCACATTTGTCCAAGTCACTGTGCCAGTACTTACAGGACAAGTTGTTCACCTTGCTATCATGGCCCACCACCAGTCCCCAAGTCAGGCACCAGTGCTTTACCAGGTGTACTACTTGACATGGATGCTCATGGATCAGGCCAACTAGGCGAATATCCTGACTGGCTGGTGCCTCTGGTCTTTGTACAGCAGATGGGCAAACAATCGGCGGCTTGAGAGCCATACATATGGCCTATGGAACACAATATTATTCCAATTGATCAAGGACTTGCGATACTGCTTTGTCAGCCCTCAATTCATCCTGCAGAGCCAGCCAGAGGGTAATGAGCCAACTTACCCTCGGTCATCAGCTGACACAGAACCTACATCTGATGTCAATGAACTAAAGCCTGATTTCTGCATAAATACAGTAGAGTTAGAGCCGAGAGGCCCACTGCCACAGCCAGCCACTTGGGACATGCTGAAGGTCCAAAGTTATCGCATCATCTTGATACTAGAACTCAAGAGAATTGCTCCTCGCCAATCAGCAACACAAAACAAGTTCCTTCATGAGCTTATGAACCTGATGACTGACGCAGCCAGTGATGTGATTGCTTCTGCCACAATGGCTTTCAATGGTGACCAAGCATTGGAACAAGTAATTCTCATGGCCAGGTCAGGTGAATGGTGGACGTGGAGGCAATGCACAAGGCAGGAGTGTTTAGCTATAAAACTTGGGAGTACTTCTTCCGAGTCACCTTCCCCTCCAGAATCTTTAGGTAAAAGGCATGTCGAGTCAGATGAGCCAGGTCCAGACTCAAAATCGCCACCCACTAGAAGAAATCCAAAACGACAGGCTGCACAGAAATTGAAACAAGTCAGGTACAAAGAGATAGAAACAGGCAAATCGGCGCAGCCTGCAATGACTCGGACAGGGAAACAAAAGGCAAAATCAACAGGGAAACAAAAGGTGAAATCAACAGTGCCAGTCCGCTATGATTTTTCCGACCAAGAACTTCGCTTTATTCATGCTTGATAGTGCACCCTGAGCTGTGACTCGGATGGTTCTAGTAATACTGACTTGCCAAATGTACTCTACTTATGAAATAATCTGAGGGATCTCTTTTTATGACATTATTCATTTGTAGAACTCTACTATGGTACAACTTGAAGGTGTAATGAACAGCGAAGCCAAGAACGCCCACGGCGGAACCTGATTGGTTGGCTCCGGTTGGTTTGTTGACATCTGTTTACAGTTGCAAACCTATAGTACGACTGGCCAGTGATGATAAACTGTGACGAAGAGACAATGGGTCTCGGGTCGTTCCTCCTCCCCAGTGTGAAGGACGCGGTCGTCGATAAAGAGCTGGATGATTTGTTCAAGTCAAATGTCGGTTCGCTTTCTTGTCTTGTGATAATCTAAAATGTGGAAAAAAGTTTGATCGTTTTATAGGTGTATGCGGGTAGTACTAGTAGTACTGTCAAGCCCATCGTCGCTGTCACTTCTTCAGAACAGCAGTCGTCCAAGGTGAAGGATATGACAAAAAGAAATGCGAATAAGAGAAAGGCAGGAAGTGAGCTTCAGGGAATCAAGGGGAGTAAAAGAGCTAGGGTGCCCGATGCGGAGGAGAATGAGGAAGAAGAATCACTGGTGGATGGGTCTGATTCCCAGTCTGAGGAGGCCGGATCTGCTTCTGAAGATATCTCTGCATCCGAACTCGAAAACGAGGACCATTCTCCCACTGATGATACTGAAGAGGACGAAGCCCCGTTCAACCCCTCTAAACTTGTCCACGAGTCCCTGGTGAAATCCAAAAAGCATGCATCGAAAGATGATGTGCAGAGGAAATCCAAATGGGCGCCAGCTGGAGAGACGTCCGCGCAGCGCGATGCAAGAACGATATTCATTGGCAACCTGAGTGTGGAGGTTGCTCGTAAACGGGTGTGTTTACTTTGATTCCTCACTATTCTATCATATTCTAATGTAAAGAACTATGTGTCTTACATATAGCCATTACAAAAATCATTGAAGCGACGCGTACTGGAAGCGGTCCCAGGTGCCAAAATCGAAAGCATGAGGTTCAGAAGCGTCCCGTTCGAACAACCTACCTCCAAACTAGACCTACCCGAGGACGGCAAGTCGACCAAATCCAAAGGCAAAGAAAAAGAAAAGGAAGTTCGCGAACATGATCGCATCCGTACTTCCACCTGGCGCGCCTCCCATCCCACCAACGAGGACGACGATAACCCCTCCCCCTCTTCCCAAAAAATCAAACAATATCTTACCCCTTCCCAAAAAAAGCGAATATCATTCATCAATCACGCGTTCCACCCCAGTGCGGACGTGGTGAACGCATACATTGTGTTTGCACACCCCGTTCCAAGTGGTGGTGACAAGGAAGGAGTGCATCGAAATCCACCCCCCTCAAAAGACGTGCTGGATCCGTATGAAGTCGCGAAGAAGGCGGCCCGGGAGTGCGATGGGATGGAGTTTGAGGGACGGGTGGTGAGGGTTGATTTGGTGAGGCGTGGGGTGAAAGGTGTGGGAGGCAAGGTGAGTGGGGGTGGTAGTAATGGAGGTGAAGAGGCAGAGGCAGAGGTGGACGAGTGGGGAGGCGATGCTGACCCAAAACTCACTGTGTTTGTGGGTAACCTGGATTTTGCCAGCAAGGAGGACGATTTACGGGCGTTCTTCGAGGGCGTGGTGTCCAAAGAACGCGGGTTACCGCCTTCAGCCAACAACGGCCGAAAAACGCGCATGTGGGTTACTCGAGTGAGGATAATCAGAGATAAGGAGACACAACTTGGTAAAGGGTTCGCATATGTTCAGTTTGCGGTATGCCTTCCTTGCTTCTTTCTACGATATTGAAGGGAGGTCTGATAATTCTTTTTTTGTCTTAGGACCGAGAATGCGTCGACGAAATTCTCGCGATTGAAGCAGGAAATCTCAAATTTGCAAAACGGAAACTAAGAATACAGCGATGCAAGACCGTACCTGGGTCGTCCATATCCACCAGACACTTCACTTCTTCATCCTCTCCCAACACCATGAAATCACCCAAATCACAATCTCAGAAATTAGAAACAAAGAAGCACGCCCGCATCGGCTTCAAACCCGCAGTGCCCCTCTCCAGCTCAGCAACCCCAAAGGGGGATCCTAGATTGGGTGACAAGATCAGGAACCTGTCCAAGGAGGAGCGGAAGCAGGCAAAGGCTGGAGATGCTGATCGCGTGGCTAGGCGGTTGGCAAAAAAGAAGGCGAGGATGGCGATGGGAGTGGGAGGGACACCTGGCAAGGTAAGTCAGGGTGGTAAACAAAAAGAGAGAGTTAGGGCGCGGAAGAGGGAAAAGGCGGGGAACGTTGGTGCGAAGAAGGGCGGAGGTGCTGCCAAGAAAGGCAAGAGAGTGAGGAGCGAGAAGGGCGTTGCGAAACTCAATACGAAAAAGTAGGTTAAACCACTGATCAGGAATTCAGATATGATGTTTAAACAATGAGAAATATTGTCTGATCCGTGAGCAATAAGTAGAAAAAAGAAAGAATACAACAGCTACATGCAACAACGAAAGAAGGGTCAAGGCCGAGAGAATGAAGGAGAAAGAAACGCGATATCACGCTTTCTTATCCTTTCTATCCTTCTTCTCTTTCTTCTCCTTCTTTTCCTTCTTTTCCTTCTCCTTCACCTTCTCCTTTTCTTTCTCTTTGTCCTTCTTCTGCTTCTCTTTCTTTGGTGATTCGCTCTACATCCCGTACCCAATGTCGATCAGCAAGACTAAATCTACAAAACTATCATCATTTTAAACTCACCGCGGGCTGTGCAGCAGCAGTCTCCTTCTTCTCCTTCTTCTCCTTTTTCGCCTTCTTCATTGCCTTCTTCTCTTCCTTTGACAGCTTCTGCTTCTTTGCCGTCCTTTCCTCCTCCTCATCACTGTCGTCGGCTGCACCATCTACGTCCATAGCCTCGCTCTTCTTCCTCTTCTTCTTTTTGTCCTTCTTCGGACTCGGCTCGAGCGTCGTCAGCGCCATATTCACATCCCCGTCTTCATCCTTGTCACTATCTGCTTCCGCTTCTAGAGCGAGCTGGTCCAACACCTTGCGCATAGCATCTGCATTCTTCGATGGCGGCTCACCAGATTCAAAGAACTTGAGTCGTTCTTCTACTTGATCCCGTAGCACTTCACCGAATTTGGGTGTGGGGTTTTCTATAGAATGTGAATGTAATTTTTGTTGGTTTTAGTCAAGAAAGGTAGATAGGGGAAGTGAAGTTATGCATACCTGAATAACAATCGATTCTTGACGCGATTGCGCACTTATTGGCGAGAAATCTTGATATCCGGCCTTTGTGTTTAGGCCCGGCACGGCCAATGAAAGAAGAGTGGTAAAGTAGGCCATACTATGAATGAACAAACCTGAGAATCCCTCCCGTAATATAAACTAGGGAAACGTACCTTCGGAGTATTTCCCTTTGTCTTCAGGGCCCTAAACAGTGCCTTTTCTGCTCCTAGAATCTGCACCGTACTCGCCGGACACTTGCTCAGGTTCGTCAGGCTTCCGGCATGGCTGATCAGTCGGGCACCGATACGCTCCCCGAGGAGGGCAGTCAAACTGGGTGCAACTTGATTCATTTTCTCCGATAGATACGACACTAGGGACTTGCGGTACTCGCCGAGTGAGACGACGCGTTGTGCAAATGCGGAGATATTGAGCATATCTATCTCAGATAGGGATGATCCCATCGACCCACGCGCGGCATCGAGGATGTTCTGCGCTAGCGTAGGGTTATCTTCGACGAGGGTGGTGAGCTCAGGTAAGTGTTCCTCTGTGAGTTTATCTTTGTCTCCGATGAACAACGCGACGCGTGCATATAGCTGGTTGTCCGGGACAAGACGAACGAGCTCGGGGAAGTGGTACCCGTACCATTCGCGGATACGCATTGAGAAGAGGTTGACGTCCTTGTCTAGCTGGTCCAGCAGTGCGATCGCCTGGATAATCATGTTGTCGATACGGTTCACATTGAACTTGAGCTTGGCGCGTGAATACGAGTGTCCCAATCCTAGCTGCGCTTTCTTCAGGTCGTCGTCTTGCAGCCCCTTGAGCAACTTATGCGCGTGCAGACGCACTCCCCGAAGAAGCTCCTGGCCACGGTCGGAGACTTCGCAGTTGATGTTTAGCGCGCTTTTGATGTTGCTAGCGAGTACGCTATCTGCAACGCCGAGTATGATCTTGGAGCCCTTGACTGCCTTGGACAGGTTCAACTCGATGAGGTTCCTCAAGTGGTCGTTGACGATGCCTAGCAATCAACCAAAAAGATTCAGCTAAAACTCCACCCCAGAAAAGAACTCAGACCCACCTTCCGATACATCATTCGCATTCTCCAAGGCCTGTGCAGCGCTCTTGAACGGCGAAAAACTCATCAAGGTGACCATTTTCCCAAACTTCGATAGGTCCTTTATCGACTCTTGCGCCGCTTGTGTTTTGGCGCCAATGTCCTCGGCAAACTTGACCTCGAAGATGGCATAGCCAGAGGCCGACTCGAATAGCAGGTGAGTGACCATGGTTGCTGGATCTTGTCGTCTCTCGCTGTCGCCGTCGTTGACGCTGAGCTTTTTTCTTTTTTTCGAGGACCAAATACGGAGTTGCCAAAGATGGAAGGTGGTGTGACGATTAGCGTGTGTCACGTTATCTTATGTCACAGTTCCGTACTACAGTATACTGGCACTGGCAGTATAGACAGAGACTCATCGAACTCATCCTTTACTGGCTGCAAATAGGCAAACTCTCCACAGCTATCTGATGGTAAGTAAACCCCGATGACGAAACCCACGTCATTGCTTGGCCCATACTTTATTCAAATCCGGAACGGAAACACGGCAGTACCAAGCTCATGGTGTGATCAAAAATAATCTAACGCTAGTGTGCACGTCACTGGCATCTGGCGCAGCAGCTTACAGAACTGGATGCTTTGGATGTGGTACATGTATATCGAAAATATACCGGGTCAGAGGCACGGTCTTTTGAGTTGGGTGAGTGATCCATGACGGCATTTGGGGTGATCATCAGTGATTTAACAGAAAAAGGTGAATACAGGGGATCCGTTTGACAGCTAGGGCTTGCGGTTATGACACCATCACATACCGAGGTGGCGTGCTTGCATTAATCAAAGGCTGTCGTCTATTTCCGTCAAGCCTCTTGGGATTGGGTAACTGGGGAAACGTTAGGTGTTCAGTTTTGAATGATTATGGTAAGCGATACGGATTCGTCGGACGGCACTGTGTGGGTCCACGTCCACGGCCTTTTCAAAAGCTGTGAGCTTGGGTGATTAATGCGGCAAGGGTAAGCAAGCGTAACATGTGTTGTGCAGCGAGGCAGAGCAGCAAAAACACGCGTATCTGGCTTTCTTTTTTACCCAGGGTGCGTAGTGTGTGTTTTCGTGGAAAAAGAAAACATCAACACATTCAGGTTCTGCTTCCATGTGTCTGCAGACTGCGGGGCGCAGCGTTGCAGCCATCAGTTTAGCATACAGGAACGTTAGAAGAGAAGAACACAGCCTTTTTAGTTGGCTCGACGACTTCTTGACCATGCCTGCGGCGTTCTTTCTTTTTCATTTTACCGTAAACCCTAACGTTAAGCCCTACATACGTTATCGCACTCGTGTCTGTAGTATAGACGTTAGACGGTCAACCTCTTGCTTGGACCCACAATCGATTGCAAAAGGATAATCACTTCTATTCCTGGAAGTTTACAGCAGAAGTTGCCATCTTTTGTCCGTACCTGGCAAAATGAAATTAATAAATTTGATGAGTCTATTGCCATTTGGACGATAATCCGTGTCTTTTTTTAAAAAAAAAATACTCCACATATTCATTTCCACTGTTAACCTTGTCCCGGACCAACACCACATTGTTTTGTAGAGTATACACGTTTACAAGGGATGAGGCCGCAAGAGCGGATTGATTGATTGGCTGAGCTGAGGCTTTTCTGACCGGCATCGGACCTACTATATCATAAAGTATCCACGGCCAATCATCTCATTTGCTTGGCTCCTTCTGATAAGTCAATTCAGGGGAGTAAAAAAAAAAAAAACAGGAAAAAGGAAAAACAAGGGTGGACCGACAACAGAATAGATACAACGGATTCTTATTACACGTGATGATGGTGGATTCTATACTCAGTTAAGCGAGAAGCGCCGCAAGTAAAGCGCTAGGTTTGACAGCTGGGGGCCAGGGCGTTCAGGCAGGCAGGCAAGGTCAAGTGAATATTTGGTGCTTGGAAGGCTAGTTTGTCGCGGTATTTGCCTATGGGGAACAATAATTACAATTATCCATGATTTTAGACTGCACCGTGGCAGAGGCTGCTGCTGCATCATGTTGCACAGGCTCTAATCAACGTTGCTCATAAGCAAGGGGTTACCTAGGCACTCACCTTGTGTGGAGATAACACAGCTTGCGGAGATTCGCGAGAGAAGAAGTTGGTTTCCATTTGCACGTCTATTCGACAACTACTTTTTATGCCCCAAGCGATTCTGATATGATTGCTAACCTGCTCACTAATAAGGGTACCGTGGTGACCGGGAACAAAGAGAAATGCATAAAGATTGTGCCAAATGACACATGGCGGGGCAAAAAATCAAGCGCCAGAAATCGAGAGGAATGGTAGATCGCGTGCACAGCGGGTAGAATAAAAGTGACAGGTGGGGATGTACTACCACAATCACGCTGGAGGATGAGAAACAAAGGCCGGATTGAGGATGGAGAGGAGTGGTGCCGAGAAAGGAAAGGTGAGAAAGGCCTCGTGGTGAACAGACGCTCTTTCGGCACATAAAGCGGATTATTCAGGGTGTAAGCACCCGAGGGGCTTGCCCACCCATAAGGCTCACCACCCTACATATCCTCTCTACCTACGGCTCCGTTCTCCTGACTAAAGGCCAGGCGAACTCTGGCGATATCAGCAACGCCATCGACACTCAAGTCTCCCCCTCCTTTGCAGCGACGATCTAACGCTATTACGACCTGATTTTCTTTACGATTTGCCTCCCCATCTTCCCAATCCTTCCTCAAAATCACCATTCTTCGACTCTTTTCCCCCGCTGGCGTGCCTTACATTCTTCATGGTCTGGAATCTACTTAATATATTGAAGCCGTCCAGGATGCGCCCCGCGTTTCCTGAGGACCTCGCTGACGAGAAGGTGCGGGCGACCTGGAAGCACAGTCGCAAGGAGCACCCTGAGATGTTCCCAAACTCGACGGCCTATTACCCTGTATTTCCCGTCCACCCCGCCGCTATACCCCAAGTCGCTCCCGACCACATGTACCACCACCACCCCCACCATCATCACCACCCCCACCACCAGACGCCGCACCAGGTCCGCCACAGGACCACGTCCAACGTGTCTCCAAAAGGTGAGCGATGTCCGCCCATTGAATACTGATAACAAGATTACTGATACCCAGCGATCTCCTTTGAGGGATACTCAAGGCACAGAAAGCACCTCCAGGTGTACACCCATTGCAACCCTCGGGTGGGTCTGCTCACGCCTTGTATCGCTATGGAAGCTTACATAGCTGGCAACCAGTATCGCATCAACCCACAAGCAGGCCTTACACGATGGACCAAATGGATCGCCATGCAGGTAGGTGCACATTAAACGATCCATCGCGCAACATCTCGAATTGAACATGCCAATCTGTTCTTCTCCTCTCTTATCATTTGTTTGATACCCCACAGGCCATCATTCATCGGTGAGGGGCAGGTCCTCTCATATCGCGGACTACGGTTACCAGGGTAATGAAGGCATGTCCTTGCGGTCCGTGATCCTTGTGCTATTTATTAACAATAACGCTCGATCAGTGTCGCTGGAGAGACAGAAAAGTACCCACACGAGAAGACATCCACACAAATCAAGTAGCCTACCAGGTTTGTGACTTGTGATTTGTATCGTCGCCAAGATTCAGCTGACATGACAATGTTCGTGTTTCTTTTGTTCGGGGTCTTGGCCGATAGCGAATCCCTATGACATGCACTCGGATTCACGGCTGTCTGTTGCACCAATCAACCCGATGAACTACAGACCGGTACATACCAGGAAAGGTGGGTATTCGTTGTCAATGAGACAACAGGATAATTGATTAATTCCATGAATCTTGCAGTGGAGATGAAACCCGAGGCCATCGCCTTGAATTGGTTGTTGAGGCCCTGGAAAATGCCCAAGCGATCTCATCCTCGGGAGGCCCACTGGAAAATATATTTCGATATCGCTTTTGATCCAAACGAGCAAAACGGAGAGAGGATCCGGATATACCAGCCCGACCATCTCCCCACTGGGCGGCCTATATCACTGGAGGAGCTGGATATGCCAGCCAGCACCCATTGCGAAATGATCGAGATGCACATTATGCTGCCCGATTACGAGACATGGTCAATCGTCGCGAAGCGCAAGGAAGGCCTGCGCGTTCGGGACGTTCTTCAGGCGATATATGATGCCTTTCATGTCCGGCTGACATCTGCAGAGCAGAACAGCATCAGCCCACAGATGAAGGATTACCTGATGACCTACAACGACCGGCGGTGCAGGGACGCGGCTGGGCTCGCAGAGTATAACAAGAAGCAAGGCCTGCTTCGTGTTGATGTGCTTCGGAGCCACAGGATCTTCGCAGGCTTGGAGCAAGACGGGAAATATTGGAAGTTGACACTTGAATCCTATGGAAGGTGAACAAAAAAACGTTGGAAAATTTATTTCATTCTATGGGAGGTTCGTCCGTTTTTTTGCCTTTGGTCCTACAATTCCTAGATCTGGACTCATCCAACTGCGCTTTCAGTTTGCCGAAGAATATTCTTTCGTTCAAGTATTTGAAATTTTTTTTATACCCCGACAGTTTTTCTAGCATGGCACGGCATTTTCTCTCGCTTTGCATATTTCATCTGCATATATACTCACCGCACCGCACCACACACCACCACGCGCACGACCACGACCACGACGAATTCCACACTCACCTCACAACTCAATTTCACTTAATTCCTGTACGATACGAGCGCAAACACCCACACAGACATGCACAGATTACACACCCTATGTTCACCCTTTATTATTTACTTTACTTCTGTCCTTTTTTTTTCTGTCTTCGTTTCAGCGGACACCTGGTTGGGAAAGTCGAGGGGAGGAAGGGGAAAGTGGGGAGCCAGCTACTCCCGGCCTAGCAGCTTTCGGTCTAGGTTCTCCCCAGTCTAGTTCCTCCCAGTCTAGTAGTGACCTGTATAACATGCCTCTGAGTTAATACTAGTGAATACTAGTCGCACACATTGTTCAGGCTCCAGACCCTAGTCACGAGGATGTGCATGGTTCTCTTTATTTGATAGTTTTGATGATGTGCCAGAATAATCCATACTCCGCAGAAGATATTAGATAACTACCCCATGTAGCGAGTAATTTAATAACGGTAAAGCAAGTAAGAACTCCGATCTAGCATGAAGACTGACTGACAGGTCCGCCAAAGAGACAACAACAACAACAACAACAACACCAACATCAAGAGAAGCATTGGCAGTCAGCCCCCGGTCGCCGAATCAAGATCAGGATTCTCCCAGAGTAATTCAGCCCAGGCCGTAGGTACCCTCCGGCCGACTGAATTCCAGGGTGCTCAGTTGTGAGGGAAGAAGCACCGGGAGACGGGAAACAGAGACACAAGCATGAGACAGGAATAGACACATAGACAGACAGACAAAATGGAACACCCCAAAGAGAATCAAACAAAATCAACAACGAGGCAAGCAGCGTGTTCCAACGGCGAACAGGAGGCACATAGGTATAGGGAAGAATGGGCATCCGCGTGACTTGATAAGCCTAAACGCAGCACAGCGGCAGCCGTCTGGTTAGATTAATAGTCTTTTTTTGGTTTGAAGGCTGACAAGGTAAAGATGTGTGTGAAGGGACAGTTAAGGATATTCGGTTCCAGGAACTCGGCTTTGAACAGTTGCGTGTGTGTATGTGTGGGGAAGTGGGGTGGTGGTTATTAACTCTGCCCCCCTCCTTCCGTGCTTCGTGCTTCATGCTCTAAAACAGCAACAGAACAAGTCCATCCATCTCATCGCATCAACGCCACACAAAAATTCCTATTCCCTTTCACTTTTTTTTTCGTCCTGGGCAGAGAATAGAAAACGCCACAGAGCCGGGTTGCAGGCGCGTAAACCATTTCCTAGTAATATGGTCCCGTGTTGATCACGGCATTGTTGGTGTTGATATTTGACAGATTTAGCAGCAGCAGGACAGAGGGACATAGCATACAATATAGAGCACCCATAAAGAGTCAAACGAGGGTTACAGCCCCAAATTTCCGGCGTTTCTGGCTCCTCTTTCTCTCTTTTTTTCCCCTGGTGCATACGTAACGTACAAAGCCATAATCTTGTCTCCGGCTCTGAAACACCAAGGGGAAATCAATCGAGGGTCTGCTCCGAATCGATCAAACGTTGACGCACCCCAAAAGAAAAGAAAAACACAGATTAACGACCATCTGAAATGGAAAGAAACCAGAGAAGGAGAAGATGAGGCGAAGCTTGGTTGTACCATTCTTCCATTAGCCGAGCTCCAACAAAGCTTGTCTGTCAATCAACCAGTATCGTTAGCTAGCTAGCTAGCCAGAAAAACGCAAATCAGTCTATGTAGACCGTCTGTGAATGATCTAGTATGGAAGGTATACTCTTCACTCCCCCGTTTCACTGCCGTGATCTTTCCCTTTCCCTGGCCTGCCTCGTTCCAGGATCGATTTCATTGAAGGAAAACAGGCCCCGTATGAAGAGCTGAGTATATGCGTCACATCACATAATCCCCATCCCCTGGCAGCCAGCCAGCGATCATACCCTAAGGCACCTGGGTTTCTCCGTAGGCAATAAGTCCAGAAACAGAGAAAAAGCTTGTTCTTGCCTCGCCTTGCTAACATCTACACCCACACACCCTACCCCTCTTTACAACGTGCATCACCTGATGCTGGCGTCGCCGCTCAAGTCCGAGAACCAAGTTACCCGCATCCAGGAAGGGCAACAGGCCAAGACGAAGAGAATATTTGGTTCATCATCACGAGCCCCCGGCGGTTCTCTTTAAAAGAACGAAAGCATGATAATGGGGGTACGATATACCCCGAATGGCCTGCCGAGGAATTGACGCCTGCCTTGACCTGACTTGACCGCCCATAGTTCCTCGGGTATGACGGAGTAAAGAAGAGGCTGGAGGTGAGAAGTAATGAGAAGGGAGGGGAAGAGAAAGGGAGGCTACCCGTGTTCCGAAGTGAAAGGCACAAAGGAAGAGAGAGAGAGATAGGCGCACAGAAAAAGAGGCTCGAGAGCCAGGCTGGGCGTGTGTGGGTTGCGTGTAGATGGGAAGGGAGAGAGAGAAATAACTGCTCCTTCGGTCGCTTGCTGTTTTTTTAAAAAAAAAAAGAAAAAGAGAGCGGTCTCTCTCTTCTTTTATCCCCTGTGCCCATTCCTCGGTTCGCTTCGGGAAAGAGGAACACACTTGGGAAATCCCGTACTCGTACTCGGGTTGGAGGGGAGGGAGGGAAACGAAAGACGTTCATTTATATATATCGCGTGGGGTTGCGTGGGGCTGTGGACTGCGGCCGGGGGTAGCTGTGTTAGTTAGCATAGTATAGTGCAGTAGCGGGCTACTAGCAGCCATAGTACGCACCACAACAACCCGCAACAAGTATGAGTCAAAAAACGTCGGCATCAAACTAATAATACAAGCGAGACAATACCCTGAGAGAGAGAAGGGGGGCGGCTTCTCGTGCCAGCATTTCTGTGACAAGAAAACACGCGTTAGTTGGGTTTTGTTTTTATTAGCACGCATACACACCATACCTAATACCTAAATGACTCGGATGATCTAGAAGATCCATTAAAAAGGTTAATACCGGAGCCCTCTTCTTTTGTTCTGCATGCCAATGAGTGGATTTCTTTTGACAGGGGCTAGGGTGCAGAGCCTCGTTGTATTCAATTACTTTATTCAGCGACATCGGTGATAAACATGGTAGTTTGAAATTGAAAGTCAAAGTTGTCATTCCACGGCGCGACGCGTGTCGTTCGGCAGATTTGATGTCACGTGGATTGCCGAGAGTCAAAAACTGTAACACAACTAATAATTCCGATTTATCGTACTGGGAATGAAACCGATAGATACGAGACAGGACATGCCAACAAACAAATTGACAAATTAGAACGGCAAGATGACAAAGAACTACAATGTGTTCTGAGACGTGATTTGTACGAGGTAAGAAGCAAGTACGTATACGTACTTACAAACGTATGAAAGTATGAAAAGTTGCAATTAACAAAGGCGGACGTATACCGCATCGTGACTATAGGTATGAAGTAGAAGTGAGGAGTGGTTGAAAGGGGGCATGTATATACTGTTTATTGCTTTACGTGTATGCGTAAACGATGAGACGTATCTGATCATCCATCTGTTGTAGCAGGTACGAAGATAAAACAAGGACTCACGATGATACATCAACCCATGGCAGTAGGAAACAAATGCGAGAACAAGAGGAAACATGGGCCGTTCATTTTCTATGACAAGGTGAGAGCGCCCTCCTCCCAATCCTTCTTTGAGACCCTGCCCACGCTTCTGCACACAGAGCATGACACTTCGACATTATCACCCACAACAGGAGTGTCCGCTCCCCTTGAAGCAACTCTTTCTGTACTGACCAAGCACGATGGATGAAATGTATGTGGGCAGGACGTCTTTGGATCACTTTCAGATCCATCACCGTTCAGGGATTGTAATGATAACTGTTTCATCGAGACTTCGGTCACAGACACGAATGGATCATCGTCAGATGGACCAATCCCGCAACTGACATCATGACATCTTAATCCAGCCTCCCTTTCCTTCTTCTCTACCCGCTGGCGCAATGTAGGACCCGGTGCAGGTGGTGGCGCCCACTGCTTCTTCTCTGCCGGAGCTGATGGTGCAGAGGCAGAAGTGGGTGCATCAGGTCGGAATAGGAAGGGCGGTAAGGGAGGGAAGACATGGACCTGAGGCGAATCACCTTCAGCCGCTCTGGCCGTACCCATTGGGATATTAGTTGACATAACTGGCACGCCCATATCCCGGAAAAATCGCGCAAATGGTATTTGAGCTCCATCAGTACCACCTCCATTGGTTGTTGTCGGCGAGGTTTGTCCTGTCGATGGCTGCATGTCTGTGTTTGATAAAGGTAAAACCGAGGATATAAGTTCTGGCCGAGAACTTGATTGGGTTCCCTCTCTCGATGACGCCAGTGCTGGCATTGCACCTAAAGATTGACCCTGACTTGGGCTTTGACTTGGCCGCTGACGAAGGGGGATAGGTGATCCAAACCCAAACAATTGGGATACCATCTGGAAGGGTAAGGACTCGATCCCTGGGATCACCATCATATTCACACCGCGATCCTGTTGGTTCTGGTCGTTCGTTTCAGCTGGACTATTTTGGCTTGCGCCACTGGCTGCCCCAGATGCCGAGGTACTCGTAGCTCCACTTGTATTTACTGGTGTGTTCTGAGTATTTGTGGTCTGACGATTCCCAACCGGAATTCCCAAACCACTGAAGAGCTGAGCCATTGCTTCACTGATAGTACGCCCAGTCCCCGTCCCAATGTGCAGAGGGATGAATGTAGGCTGACGGCGCGTTGCATCACCATTTCCATTCCCTTGACCATCTATATCCATCATATTGCCATCATTTGGAGAAACAGGTCCGTCGAAGAACATATCAATGCCAATTGTAACATAAGTGCCCTCCTCGTTATTATCTCGCCTCATTGGAGCGGGGTGCGTAGCAGGATTACCTGTTGAGGAGTTTGTCGAGGAATCGGGATCAGGTTGAGCACGATTCTGGGAAGGCATTGAAGGAATCGACACAGCGTGAGGCAATGACGTTGTGGATATGCCGATGTCATCTGTCGCTATCGTTTGCCCAGCACCATTACTTGTTGTAGCTGCATTAACGTCAGAGATAGACATTCGCGACATTCCACTTTCCAAAGGGCTCAACTCACTGGCATCTGTAATGGGCTGCTGGAGATTAGGGGTCTCTTGCCTAGTATCTGGAGTTTGTCCAACGGGCTGACGGCTTGCCTGAGAAGCCATATCATGGTTTCTAGCACCTCCGATTATAGACGGAGCAAATGACGGTGGGGCGGTAAACATAATAGGGATTTGGAGCTGGTCAATTATCCGAATATGTGGTCGAGTTGGACTCTGATTCTGATCAGGGGCAGGAGGGTTTGTGGCGTCATCAGTATCACCGGTAGTAGGCACGACCACGAGTTGACTCCCGTCCTGGGCGATTGCTTGCGATTGTGGTTGAAGTGGAGCTGTAGTAGTACGTGCCCGCCGTCGTCTTGTCCTGGTCAGATTCTCTGGATCCAGATTAAACCGACAAGTTGGACAGGTGGTCTGCTTTGGTCGAGAGAACCATGGAATGAGACATGATGCGTGGAATGCATGTGCACAAGGGAGAGTAACAATCTTGGGGTATCTGGGTTCGACCTCAGATGTAGATGGCTGTTTGTCACTGGTTGACGGCGTTGAGGCGTCATTGATACATGCAGATTCCTGGACATTCTCCTCCTTGGCCTGTGGTTTATCAACTGTCCCTCCATCATTCCCAAAGCCGGCTTCGGGGTCGAGTAACCGATCATAACAGATAGCACACATACTATCTCTGTCGTTGGTACCTCCGTCTGTGCCACCAACCCTCTCTAACCGCTTCGCGAGACCAACTGGAACCTCCTCAAGACCATCAACCAATTTCCTGGCTCTTTCTGGATCTTCAGCCTCAGCTTCGTTATTCAGACTGAGCATGGCCCCAAGGAGGCCCAAGCGTGCCATGGTTTCAGCAAACAGCGCAAAGCCAGGGGCTCCAAAAGGATCGTTTGTGCCGCTACCTAGAATATAAATGTAAGTACTTTGAATAAATTCTTGAGATGACAAATATAAACCTCCATTCGGTTCTTGAGCTTGTACTTGGGGGGCAGGGGTAGCGGTTGTAGCTGGATTTGTGGTAGCATTTGATGTTGGGTTCTGGGGCAGGCTGTCTGGGTCTGAATTATTAGTTGGGGGAGTATTGTTGTCATCAGCTTGGGGATTCATTGAATTACTTGGTATATGCAGTGTAGGAACCAGGTGTTGGAAAAATCGTAATGGGTCTGTTGTATTATCGTAGCCTAGGCGAGGAATAGCAGGAATCCAGAATGGAGGAGGTAGCCGTGATGGAAGCGGTCGTGATTGCGACCGGGACGGAGATGACTGCGGAGAAGATGACTGCAACTGTGGTGGTGAAGAAATATCGGTAGGGCGATTACCGTGGGCACTGCTGATGCGTTGAGATGGGTGTCTACGATCACGCTCTTCATCTTCATCGTCATCTACTCGTGCACGTCGATTATTGCTGCGGAACACAGCTGGGCGCGGTTCCACAGTGATGGGAGTCAGGGCAAGTACGCGTGACTCATCGCCAAAACCTGTCCTGAACGAATTTTGTTCGTCGTTAACTGCTTGCATAATAGCTTCTTGTGCGACCGTACTTGACAGCTCAGACCCGAATTCTGACGAAGTGCCCAAAATGATCATCGATGGCGGTTGAGAGCTGCTATCTTCACTTCGTGAGATATCAGTGGGTAGTACATCCATGTCAGTGTCTTCGTCGGCTGTAATAGGGTCTGTGAGGTTGCTCGTCGAAGGAGGGGAGTCAAAAGGCTGTGAAAATGGGATATCGGACATGTCCTGGTCCATGTTGTAGTCCCGAGCCTGAAGAGAAACCAAGAAATGTGTTCTGGGCATGCTAAATATCACTCTTGATAACAAACGTAGTTGCTTACCGTCAGATGCAATGAATACGGGGATGAGGATGTTATGGAAAGAAAGAAAGAAATGCTCAGTAACACAAGTGGCCACAGCTTACATGACTTGTTGCGATCTGTTTATGTCTACACTCCAGCACAGACCAGAAGGTGCTAGAATGCAGATATCCTTCATAAAACGACGTTGCTTCCATACAATAGCTTTCGCTTGAAACAAACATTTTATTGTGCATAATATGTCGCTTTAAGAATGTTTGATTGTCTCTTTGTTCGCTTATGGCGTTCATCTTGGGATCATTCCTGGTCGCGTGTTGATGTGATTACGGCATTGTTTGAGTTGGTGGCGTATGCCAAATAAGTGACGCACTATGTCAGCATGTTTGACAATTGTTGGGCCACATCACACCACTGGCAGTCTTCGCAGCATACATCCTTACCTCACTGCCAACAGCAATCTACGCCACCTAAATGAACCTTTAATTGCAGCCATCTTTCTATCTTACATCTTCCATTTCAAATCCGTACATTGCTTACTTTTACAAGTTGATTTATGCCCATATTTTTTAGACGCGTTACATTGCGATATTACACTCGCGACATTCGCCACCTTCGCCACAACTCCTACATCCTCCGGTCAAAGATACCAGATTACCAACCATATATTACCTATTCTATTGAGACACGGAAAGTAACGGTGGTGGTTGAGATAATCATCAATGCTAGATAACCACCATTGATTTTGCACATTAAGGGCGCTCTTGTGTGTTATCGATTTCATTTCACGTTCACCAACGTTAGATGAAGGTTCGATCTCACTTGGATTGTGGAAGCGATACAATGGTGGTTGTGGTGGTTGTCTGGTTACAATCTTGCAGGGTTTAGGCGCGACGCGTTAATCAGCACGTGAGAAGCTGAAAAATTATCAAGCTGTAGAATAGTTTGCAGCTTGTTCAGAGACCACTCACTGTGGCCCCCGCCATAAGTGCATATATATACCCTTCTTCCCCTTCTCCACTAGATACGCCTACGTTGACGACGAATCATGGACCTCCAGACCCTCACAAACTTGTTCGCTACCACTTACAATCCAGATCCCAATGTTCGTAAGGCTGCAGAACTTCAGATCCGCAAGGTTGAATTATCTCAGTCTCCTACCGATAAGCACAACTAAACCAGAATATAGGTGGCACACGAGCCGGGCATGATCGCTGCCCTTCTACAAATCATCATTGCAGATTCCGTTGATCTGTGCGTAACTCCGCCCTTCCAACCAATCAAACTGACTTTGTGTTATTCGTGTCTTCTTCAGTGCAACACGTCAGGCTTGTTCTGTTTGGCTGAAAAATCGCGTTCAATCGTGCTATACACTCGACCCAACTAATAACAGACGATCCGATTTGTCTCCGGTCCCTGCTCCTGACCGCGATGCCCTCCGTACCAATATTCTGCGCATACTTGCTGTTTCCCCATCCAAAGGCATTACTGTTCAGATTGCTAGCACTATCAAAAGCATTATCGCCAGCGACTTCCCTGACAATTGGCCGAATCTTTTGCACGACATCAAAAGCCTCTTGCAAAGCAATAACGTCAGCGAAGTGCATGCAGGTTGCGTTGCAACTCTTGAAGCTGTTAGAGCGTTCCGGTTCGTTCTTCTGACTGCCTTAAGATATGCGTCTAATACTCATCCTTTTTGTTAGTTTCCGCCAAACTGGAAATGTCAGATCCCGAATTGTTGCTGGCCTCTTCCCCTCGCTTGTTGATATTGCGACCAGAATGATGCAAACTCCCCCTGGTCCTGCGCAAGAAATTCCAACCATGCTCCATCTCATTCTCAAGTCATACAGAACCAGCATCAGTGTTGAGCTCAGCGAGCACCAACAGGATGCCGAAAGCATTATGCCATGGGGACGACTGTTGTTCAATGTCGTAAACCTCCAACTTCCAAAGGGTTCTGTACCAGATGACGAAGAAGAAAGGGAAGACTGTGAATGGTGGAAAACGAAGAAGTGGGCATATTCTACCCTTGACACTCTTTTCCATCGGTGCGTACATATTATCACGCATATACTCAAGATTTTGTAACTGAAGTGACCATGTCAGGTACGGAAATCCTTCACAGTTACCGAGCGCGATGAGGAAATCCTACAACAATTTCGCCCAACACTTCGTGACTTCCTTTGCTCCTGAAATCTTGAGGATGTACCTTAGCCAGGTCGAGCAATACAAGTCGCAACAAACGTGGCTTTCTAAGAAATGCCTGTATCATATTTTCAGTTACTTCACTCAGTGGTAAGCATACTACGATGAGCTGTGTTTTATCGTGTCTAATACAATGAGTAGCATCAAGCCCAAGGCGACATGGACCCTCCTTAAACCTCATGTGGACAACCTTGTCTCTTCGTTCATTTTCCCCCAGCTTGCGTTTAACGCTTCTAAGGAAGCTGCATGGAGAGACGACCCGGTTGACTACCTCCGTGCTTCCATTGGTACGCAGTCAATCAACTAATTCCATACCTTTTCATACCTATTTCCTAGACGAATACGAGAGTTACAACTCTCCAGTATCGGCGGCTACATCATTCCTTTACTCACTGGTTAGCAATCGTACTAAGGCAACATTTCTCCCCACTCTTAATTTCATTAACCTTGTTCTTCGATCGTGGGTTGCATTCTGATGTCTCTGATCTCAACTAATTATCATGTAGGGACGCATCTCCCGCGCATAAATTCGGTGCTCTTAATATGACAGCTGCTCTGGGGCCCTGGATACTCGCACATCCAGAAGCAAAGAAAAATATGGAACAGTTTGTCACACAGTTTGTTATTCCGCAATACTCAAGTACAGAACCTTATCTTCGTGCTGTGGTGGGTATTTGGAGTTTTGCAATCCTTAGGCAAGTCCTGCTCATTGTCTCTCTTTCCAGGCATGCGAAATTCTCGGAACCGTTGCAAAAGTAGGACTAAAATGGTCCTCCGACAATGTGAGTATTTTTTATTCGCCTGTTCACTGCAGAATATTTAGAAAGGATTGCTACCTTCAGGTTGTTGCTGTACAATATAATGCTGTTATGACGCTCTTGAATGATCCTGAGCTTCCGGTCAGGGTCCATGCAGCACTGGCTCTGACGGAACTCGTAATCAGCAATGAATCTGTTAAAAAGGCGGTCTCTCTTCAAGTGGGCAAGGTCATTCAGGGTACGCTGATTGCTAGTAACCAAGGGGGAAATATGCTAACTGCGTTCTGCCCGCGGTTCCCGTTACCATGTTCATGCAATCTCAGATCTTCTGAAACTGTCAGATGAGACCGACTTGGAGATACTAAATCATAGTATGGAAGTCATGGTTGACCATTTCCAAACGGAGTTGTTGCCAGTCGCCGCTCAGCTTGCAGCTCGCCTCGTTGGTGTTCAATCTTCTCTAAAAAAGGTTACCCACTAAGCCATCAAATGATTTCTTTGTAGTGCGAGTCGTATTTGCGCCTTGCTAAGGACAGTATAGTCCATGAAGAGTCTACCTCCATGGCAGCAGACTATGATGCCGCGGCTGAAGGCGATGATGACAAGACCTATGCGGCTATGAACATCGCCAAGACCATTGGAACGGTTCGTGCAACGAGTGATTGGAGTCAGGGTCTACCTGACAGAATTTTTCTTGACAGGTAGTATCATCGATAGATGGCTCTCCGGAGATCCTGGCTCAGGTTCAAGAGGTCATTCTGCCAATCATCAAATTTACGTTCGAGAACAAACTGCTTGGTGGGCGCTCTTACTCAATCCTGTCGAGCTACTTCTAACATGAGTGCCCAGAGCTGTTTGACAACATGTACGACCTTGTTGATAGCCTTACATTCCGCATGCGCTCGATTTCCCCAAATATGTGGCCGGTTCTTGAGCTGACCTACAAGCTGTTCAAGTCGGAAGCGGTTGATTTCCTTGATGGTCAGTATCTGGTTAATCTCCATTTGTCTAAATAGCACTGTCTCACCATCTCTTTCCAAATGCATTTGTGGCGTGGGTCTAACTGATTGACCATTGAAAATAAATCAGAAATGCTGCCGTCGCTGGACAACTTTGTTTCATTTGGCAGTGACGTGATCAAGGCTCGGCCTGACTATAAGCAGATGCTAGTTGACATTTACACGACTGCCATGACTAGCGATCAGCTCGGAGAAAACGATCGTGTGAATGGATGCAAACTGGCCGAATCGCTGTTGTTGAACCTGCGAGGCAATCTGGATGAGGTGCGCATTGATATTCTAGCTCCATTGCCTTGTATTTTCCTTGTTTGTTTGGGTTCATTGGCTAATCGAGTTTTCTCGAATTATCTTTACAGTTCTTACAAACCATTACCACCACTGCCCTAGGGCACTTTGACAAATCCGAGACCAAAGCGCTCAAACTCGCTAACCTTGAAGTCCTTGTTAATGCCGTGCTGTACAATCCCTCGGCCGCCCTCCACTTTATCGAGGCGTTCCGGACTGGCATGGCACGTGTCTTCTTTGACAATTGGTTTGGGGCCATTGATTCTGCTGAGACGCGCCTGCCACGGGTACATGACAAGAAATTGAGCATTGTTTCGCTTTGCGCATTGCTCGAACTCCCATCGGAGGGGATCCCCAAAAGCTTGCAAGACGGCTGGCCGGGGATCGTGGCCGGGATTATCAAAGTCTTCCGCGATCTGCCAAAAGCCATTGAAAGTCAGTGTCTTTTTCTTGGATTCAATGTATAGTTTGTAATGAATCCTTGATGAAATAGACAGGAAAAAGTTGGAGGATGCTATTGATGAAGAGTCCGACGATGAAGACGGTGATGACGACAAGTTGCTTAACATGAAAGAAGATGATGGTAGGTTCAGTATTCAGACGCGAAACGGCCCGTGCTAATGACATATGTAGAGGACGTATGGGACGATGATGATACATATCTCGAGATGCTTGCAGCGGAGGTATGTTTCTTATCTTTATCTAATATATTAGTAGTACGTCTCTGACTGTCTCTTGTTGTGTAGAGTGCACGGCTTCGTGAAGCTGCAGAGAGTGGACACACCCCTGGTGAAGACGGGGAGAGCGAATCAGAAGACGAAGAGCTCGAAGAGGAGCTTGGGTACATTAGTCCACTGGACCTCGTTGACCCTTACGTCAGGTTCAAGGAAGCTTTAACATGTGCGTTTCTTGTTACTTCGTCCTCTATAGGCTAGGAGGGGCTTACGCTGTCTATTTTTCTCTTTCCAGTCTTCCAAAACCACAATGGGCACATATATCAGGCAGCTACTACGAGTCTGTCCGTAGACGACCAGACTGCCCTCATGGAGATCATGAGGAGGGCAGAGCATCCGTCTTCCACTGCTTCGGCTTAAAGCCAAGGGCACCAACAGCAGCACGCGATGAACATGCGGTTAGATGGTGGTTTTGTTTATGTTTTTGGTTTCTTTTTTCCTTAAAGAAAAGTTTAAAGCAAAAAGGATGTTGTATGATGTCTAGAGCTCATTGAAAGTTGTGTTTGGATGTGGGGGGTCTGAGTGTCGTAAGATGTGAATATAGAAATGGAAACGAAGCGTGTGTTGGTGGTGGTAGTGTTGTTGGAGTAGCCTGGTGGAGTGGGAGGGTGCTGGGAGGTGTATGTAACGACGCTTTACTGTATATGCCGGCCTCGTGTGTGCGTAGTTAAAAGCTATTATTGCGATTACACCACTGACCATAACAAGTGACCAGCCAGGGTCCTCATCCACTTTTTCTATTGTTCAATTATAGTGATTATAGGATTAGCAAAGTTAATGTCCTGGCTACTGTGGTGTTATCCAAATTTACAATATATATCCAATGTGCATACCATAGATAAACATTTCATCGTCGAACTCCACACCAGAAAGTAAAGTTCGGTTCCATAAAATGCGTTCCAGTACATGCAACTAATGATGCAAGGAAACCTGTCAGAGATCCAAGCTAATATCACTCAACTCAGGGAAGGCTTAGTGTACCCTGTCCTCCTATTACTCCCCTGCACGTTTGACGACTAGGACTAACTGGATTTATATAAACCACTCTCCGTTGTCCCTCCGAGTCTACCCTTTTTCTTTTTCTTTCCCCCATCACGAGTGCTGTTTTCCCTTTCTTTGAGTTTCGTCATCGTTGATGGACTAATAGAATGGACCATTCCTTTTTATTTCTCTATGTGATCGGATTCAAGTTATTAGGAGTGGAAGCGTAGGCACGGGTTATATTACAATAGTATGTGCTATGTACTGGACTAGTGAAAAAAAGGGAAACAAGTGAGTGAATTAATTAGATAAACGGGATGATGGTGTCTCGGATGACGGTGACTTATGGACTTATGTACTGTATAGAGCAGATAGCATTTTATCCAGGGAAAGGGCAGCCAGTGAGGGGGCAGGGAGGTGGGTGAGGAGGGTTAGTAACGTTTCACGTTTAGTCAGTGTTGTGTTCTTAGTTTTATTTTATTTTATTTCTTTTCTTTTTTTTATTTTTATTTACGTTTACTAGCCTCCAGCACCCAGCCAAAGTTTCAAGCAATGTATCTGTACGTACAGTATACGCGTCTTTTCATCCATCCATAACCTTCGTCTATTCCATTTCAGAAAAACAATAAAGAAAAGTTAAACCCCCCAAAAAAAAGTAAATTTACTAGTACCAATATTTCTTTTCCCCATTTCCCTTCTTTTCTTCCTAAACAAAAAAAATCACGCCAGTAGTATGGAAGCTGGGCCTAATTAGGGGGTTGAAGCATGACCCCATTCCCCTCACGTACGCCTCCCCGGCTCAACCCGTGGCGCGGGCGCGCAAACTGACGAGAGAGAGACCCTTCGCGGAGTTTTCCATAGCAGTTTCGCTGAGTTATACAGAACTCGAGAGAGAGAAAGAGAAGGAGTTCCGACCTCGAACTGTCCAAACTGGGGGGTGAGGGCCCTTAGGCCTTGTTACTTTATTTTCAAACTTGGCCTAGTCTGAACTCTTGGTACAACTTGGAAGTTCATTCATTCCAATGACATTTTCAAATTGTCTCTGCTTCTTTTGCTTTCAAGCTCTCATTCCCCGTTTCTTCCCCCCTTTCTTCTGTCTTCTTTTACGCTAGAGTCCCTTTGGTGAGGCGTCTGCGTGCGCGGGCGCGGGCGCGCTCAACGCTCTAGAATCTCTGACTCGTCCGATCATTTTTCTCCTCTCCCCTAACTCTTCCCGAACATCTTCTTGATCTTCCCTCTTTCTTACACAAAACATTACTATACTTGATTCCATGCGGTGTAACAGCAGCTTGGCGCTCTTCCCACCTTCCCCTGATTATCCATCTCCCTGATTCCACCATACTCCTTCTCCCGACCTTCTCTTCGATCCTTCACTCCAGAATCAACTAAAAAAAAAAGGAGTCCCCGTTATCTTTCATATGAATCTTATGACCTTCTACTTCAAATAGAAGAAGAAAGAAAAAGAAAAAAATGATAGAACATTATCAAAAAAAAAAAAAACGCCTTTCTCTATGCTTCTTTCTCGATCTTCTCTTGACTTCTCTCATCATCAAACCCAGGATCTCTAATCAACTAACCAATCAACCAACAAATAAACACCACGTCGTACTGACCCCCCCCCCCCATCTTCTACAGCTGTGTTAACATTGTACTCGCTTCTTTCTTTCCTTGCCATTCTGCAAAGTTCTTTAGTCCCTAAAAACACAGGTATCAGCACCCGGTGATTGGAGATTACAGATAGATAATATCACTCACCTTTTTCCCCATCCTCTCCCTTTCCTGCCCATCCCTCTCCCCTCCCATTTTTCTCTCTTGTTAACACCTCACCCAGCCACTGTTTATGACACACCAATGTCCAATCACAGAAAAAGTAAACTCAGGAAAGGGGGGGGGGGGGGGAACCCTGACCCTCTCTCACCTTCTCAACCAATCATCTTAGAGATTATTCACGATCCAACTCTCCGTATCTGTGGCTCAAACTTTCCCATCTCTTTACGATAACCATATCTTCGCGCCCTCTTTTTTTAAAAAAATGACATGTCACTCATTCGCCCCTTCAACCATCCCAATATTCTTCTAGTGGGGGCAACCGAAGACGAAGACGACCCAAGAGAAAATGGGAATAAATTTGACAAAGACGGATCAGTCTTACCCCCCTTGCCACCCCTCACACAGCAAGTACAAGGGTCGCGCGAGATCACACCTTTCCCCCTATTTGCTTGAGCAGCATACGCACACACACACACACACATGCGTACTCACTTACACTCACATGCAACACAAAGAGACCACATCATACCACAAAAAAAAGACGAAATGGAACGCCACGCCAAATAAGCGTGACGGAAAGCAACATAAAAAGTAAGTTACTGGTGAGAAAAACGCCACGAATAATCATCTGCCTGGGTCGGATCTTCTCTCAACTTCCAGCAATGTTTACTTAAACAAAAGAAGTTGTTTCGAAACGCAGCCAGACGCCACGCAAGTGTGTAGCGGTCTAAAACAGAGAAACTTGAACCAAATCGCAAAGGACAGACCTAGATTAGGAATCCCGTCGAGTTCCAGAGGAGAAGGGTCTGGGTTCATGGCATCTCGACACTGACCATGTATCTGGGATATCACTAATACCATTACCATTTCGTGATGCAGAACCATCCTGAATGTTTACGAACAACCATGCGAGCAATGTATCTCCGCCGCTCAGCATAGATGCATTTAGCCTGATATTCTACCATGAGCGTGGGAGTGCCGAAATGGAAGGTGTAGGTTTTAGATGCAAACTAAACATTTCTTCCTTGGCACTCCAGAGTACTCTTGAATGTCTTCCTCTGCCAACTGCTTCAAGCATCAGGGAGAGCGTGGGATGGAGGGGGGAAGCAGCGACCTGTGGTGCTGCGCCTCGTTGCGTCGGTTAACCAAATGGGAATTAAACTGTAGACCATTGGCCACCTTGTATTCGTGAACGCCGTTACACCTCTACGTTAACAGCAATTCGAATCTCAATCCCGTAGCGAGTCAATAAGAAGAAGAAAAAAAAATCTCCACTTCATATCGTGCATATTATACGCAAATTTTTTTATGGGCCACGCCTTGAAAGCATTCCACCTTAGTGAGAATCCATTCATCCAGGTTCATTGCATAATGAGTAGCGGCCAATATGATTTTTGTATATGACTGTCCTTCGCCATCTCATTGAGAATCTGAAATGCATTTAGGAGGACCGAGCCAAATAATGGTTAGTTCCAGATGCAGGGACTTGGGCGCATGTTCGGTAGAATGCCGAGTGGAATACATTCTCCGTGTCTGCTGACCAAACGTATGGAAGCCTCTTTCTTCTGTGTTGGGGAAAAGTGAAATGTTTCGCAGAGGTAGTCTTTTTCACGAATACAATAGACGCCGTCTTCCGCGAATTCTAGACTGCGCAGGTCCAGAGGTCGCTCGATTAAGTCACATGGACTCAAGCACTTACCACCTCAAGCACTTACCACCACTTCAACTCATTCATGCATATATTATATACAAGAGCTGGAAATCGCTTGTGGCATCATCGTGCTGTAGAGCCACAAAAAGCCAATACATTAGTCAGATACAATGGCGTGATTCCTGAGCAACAAGACCAGTCATGTTCCGCCACTGAGCAAGTCGTGATTTGCCATCAATTACAGTGCCTTGTGTGAAAGAACTCAATGCGTCAACATGGCACACTTTCTTGCTGGGGTAATGACATTCCAGGATTGAGAAAAATAAGGAAAGCCTATCGTCGCCGCTGGGCGGTGGAGGAAATCGCCGTTTTACTTCTGGTCTTTGTCGACTTTGTGGGAGCCTGGGTGCGATCTTCTTCTCGTTGCTTTCCTTTGGCTTTCGCAACTTCTTTAAACTTCTCTTTTTCGAACTCGGCGAGCTTCCAGTCATGGAATTTCCTTCGAGAAGCATTGCTTCCGTATTCTGCGTACTCTGACCGCGTGACGGCCTGTTGTACAAATTGTGGCATGCCACAGAACTTCAGTGCAGCTCGATAGGCTTCTGTGATGGGTCTGTTTTAAGCTTGTGTTACCAACGAAATAGGTTAGCTAGAATGCAGAAGACTTGCTCATCACATTCATAAATAACAACTTCACAGTCTACAGGGGCGAGAGACCGTAGTTCACATAACCTATCGAAGTCAAGGTCCGGCGCAGCGAATAAGTGTGGTTTTGCATACTCACAGTCGACTGTGAAAGTTCGGAAATTTAGTGTTGCCTCCGATTAAGCCAAGATTTGCCCAAAACAGGCCTTGTAACTCCTCCGGCAGCAATCCGATAGACGAGGAGATAGCACTTGCAAGGCCCATCTGATCAAGTCCTGCACAAAATGTTTTGAGTGTATAGGTCTTTTGTCAAGTGACTGACCTATGTCGTCTGGACGGAAAAGTATTTCCGGAACAGTAAAGCGTTCATTATTCATGATAAGAATTTGATCGTGGTCAGTTAAGATATCGTCGGGCTTTCGAATGCGACCACTCCGATTGGTCGTTAGGTCTGGTAAGATGTATTCTTGAACAATGGGATTAGATTTGGGGTTTGACCTAGTAAGTAAAGTTCCAGGATTTCGAGAAGAGGGTGGTAGCAACGGCAACTCACCAACATGTCTCGAGATCCTGCTTATGGTTAAGAGAAACATAACAACAAGACTCCTTGACCTGGTTCATAATGTACGTTTCATCCATCATATTCCATTGACGGAAGGAGATGAGTTCTTTGAGATGATTTGTCAACAATTTCCCACCAACGTCAAGCCTAGAGTGTTCTTGCAGATCAATCAAGAAATTGTGTGCGTGTCAATCAGACACACCTTTTGACGGCATTCCAGACTATCTGACCATCAAGAATAGGTACGACATGTGTGAAGCTGAACCCCGAATCGACTAGGAGCATACATTCAGGCTGAGGGGATCCCGGGCGAGAGAAGAGGTCTCCATATGGTATCAGAGATGCGGCTGCAGATATATCAATAGGATGCCTATCACGACATGATTCCTTACCTACGTGTGCATCGATAATAGGAAAGGAACTCGTATTCCTCAAAAACAAACTGATCATAGACATCTTGGATGTTTGGAAGATTGAAGTATGGTTCCGTGATCAACAAGGATGAGTTTGTGGTATCTATCTGTCATGGGTCTGTCAGAGGACCATGTCCAAAGAGAAACGCGTCTTTCTTACGCCGAGGACTTCGTCCGAGAAGATTCCGTCCCAGACGGCTTTCTGTGCGTCCCAATCGACGAGAAAACCCTACATATACGCATATAGTCAGGAATTCAAGAGTCTAAATGAAAGAGGAATATTGCCTTTTCGAATGGTAGACGATAATGTAGTGAGGAGTAGTCCCTACAGCGCTCAAACTCATGGCCAAAGTAGGTGGCTTTGTCACCTTTAGAACGTATGACTGCATTTGGAATAATTCTAAGAGGAAGTGAATTCAGCAGGGCATGAAAGGGAGGAAGAAGAGCGACAGAACCTTGGGTCAGGATTAGGGGCCCCGGTGAGGCCGGCTTTTACAGAGGATGCGCCATTGTCGAGGACGACGATAGAGACGGGGTGCATTGTCGTGGTTGATGGGCAGGGAGCAGCATATACGACGATCAAGCGGGTGTGTGCCTGATAGTGAGCGTGGGAAATTTCAATACAAGGTGTTCCGAGTCAGGCTGTCTTGGTCGTGCAACTCGTATTGCTCCACTGCCCTCGTATATCGGTAATTCCTTTTCTTCTCTACATACAATACTCTTGCCCCCACTTATCTCGTCCCTTCTCCTTTTTACTCCTCCTCTACTTCGGCTTCTGGCGAGTTACTGCTTGTTGCGGATATCCTTATACCTTATTCATTGTAAAATCCACGGATCTCTCTACACTACTTGCGAGACTAGCTCAACCCCTCGGACTGTCTAAAAATCAAACCTTGCTACTCCTTAGTGGCGCTCTCGCTTGTTCGTAGGGGATGTGCATCGGTGTTTGGACCCTAGTGCATCCGGACTACGCACTGTGAGTTCTGATCCGGCTCGATTGTTGATTTCCTCCATAGCTTCCGATAGAATTAACTGAAGAAGCCCCTTCTCTCTTTTTTTTCTTTTTCTTTCTCTTTCTTATTTCTTTCTGGCCTTTAGCATTCTTTGTACAAATCGAGACGAGTTTCTTCAAAGACCAACTCAAAATGCCCATTTCCATTGCTTTGGTGAGGACCTACACGGTCACAAAGCTGACATCCTCTCAGGTCTTGATGAACGGGCTGGTGGCACATGGCTGGGCCTGAATCGGGCCGGTAGAGTTGCTTTGTTGTAAGCTCTCTTTGTTCGACATTGTTTCAACTTCACAAGGGTACAAACCTCCAACTCTGTGATAGGACCAACATTACCGAGCCTCCCACAACCTTCGGCACTTCTAGGGGCTCACTCGTCTCATCGTTCCTTCTCTCAGATTCATCTCACCCGTTACAGGATGAGCTAGGAAAAATTGTGCCACGGGATGCCAAATACTCTGGCTTTAATCTCATGCTCTTCGCGCCTGTTGTGAATCCCGATAGCACGTTATCCTACGAAAGTATCTTTGTTACGAACCACGGTGGTGGTGGCATCCTCACCTCACGCCCCCTATCTGTGGGTGAACGGCGCTGTGGGGGCGTCTCCAACGGCATCGATGGTGCAGGTTCAGCGGACTGGCCTAAAGTCAGGCGCGCCACCCACGACTTTGATGTCGCCCTACAAATTTTAGTCCCGGGGGCCTCAGAGTCCGACCTTGTGGATCGCCTTATGGAAGTACTCACGTGCGTATTCAAAATCCAAAAAAAAATTCCAAAAAAAAAAACCTCCTCCCTCCCCTTATCCCATCAACCGTAATAGTTTGAGTCCTGACATCGTGAAATTTTCCCGGTTATAGCTGGCAGTGTCCGGAACCTGTCACCCAACGCTCAGAGCTTTGTAATACTGTACACGTAGTGCCTGTTCCGATCAAGCTGGCTAACGAGCCTGGGGCACTTTATGGCACACGCCTATCAACTGTCCTTCTCATCCGAAGGGACGGGCAGGTACGGTTTGTCGAACGAGATATTTGGCAATTGGTCGACGGAAAAATTGCCAGGGCGTCCCCATCCTCAGAGCGAACCTATCAATTCAATTTGGGTATCCAATCGTAATCATTTCATTATCCATATGACAGTACCCTATGGTTATACATACAAACTATCTTCGTGCAGAAATATTGGTATATAGTAACGATGCGTTGCTGGGGGGAGGCATGATACAAGACAGATAACAGAGTAGAAGTATTGTCCGTTCAGTTAAGATAAAATGGAGGAAAAAAGACAACAGAAATAGACGCAAGAACCAAAAAACTCGATCTCAACTCAAAACATGGGAATACATAGTATGATCTCCGGATGTCATGGGAAAATATGGATTGTACCCAGCTGCCGTTAGGTTATTCCATTCTTGTGGAGAAACAGCTTGTGGGGACCCAGTGTGATATGATGTCTGGCCACTTGAAACAGAAATCGGCGACATGACTTCCGAAGGTGTATGGCTTTCATAAGAATGACTCGAGTCTGACAAATCGCAACCCCTGGCGAAGAAGTCGCAAGTCAGCGCAACGTCATGCAACGACAGCTAGCACCCTTACTGCATAAGACTATTCAGCTCCATGATGCGACGGTAAAGCAAGCACTGAGTATTTGACGGATGATGTGTGTATTGCCTGATTGAGCTCAAGGAGCTTTTGATTTGCTGCAATAAAGAGATATAAGCGACCCCGGTAGTAGGGCTGCTTCGACAGGGGCAGTATCCATGATTATATTGATTATCATACGACCGCCCATCATGATTGCCATTCCTATCGATGGAATATTCACCGGCGTCGTGATGCGAGGACGCCCCAGAACTAGAATTGTGATCGCTGCCGTTATAATGCACACCGTGTACTTGCCCGTGATATTGCCCAGAGCCTGTTGAATTCACGCCAAACGAATGCCGCTGTCCATTTTCATACGAAGAAGATGTGGTAGTTCCGCGACCTTCCGGCTGGAACGTGTGATAATGCATGGCAGGCCCAGGAGAGGGAGAGAATCGGTACAGCTGTCCTGGGGAATCCGAGACAGGCTCAGTTTTGATGGGACTTAGAAGGGTTGGGGCAACGCGTGAACCGTGGCTATTATCATCAGAATGCTGCGCGCCCCTCTTCGTCAAAGGTGCACATTTCGCAGCTCTTGAGTGCCATTTCTCGGTAGGGTCTCCATCACGAAAGTTATTTTCTGCCCATTTTGGATGCGGTTTGCCTAGGGACAGAAAGGCTCTGTTACAACCCCCCAACTAAATGCACAAGGACAGGACACTTACCTCGAAGTTCGCGAACCAAGCTCTCGAGCTCAGCGATCCTATTCCGTAGACGTGTGGTTTCGTCCAGGGTGGGGTCATCTCTGTGGGGAGGGGAAACGTGGTCATAAGGGCGGTGTTATATACTATGTGGGGAGCTAATCACCTCAGAGCTGGATCGTCAATCTCGTAGACACAAAGACCAGTCTGGCAAAACAATACATGAAATCGAGGAGTTAGAAATATGAATGAAATCGGTCATTACCAGGCCGAGTTGAATGCAACGTTGGCAAGGTCGTTTACGATCACACTATGTTAGTGGTCGATGGAGGTCAGCTGGGTCACACAATTGGGCTTAAGCTGCTCACCTTTCGCTTGGAGGTATGGCAATTGAGACAGCTTTGGGTAGTCCGGTTTCTCCTTCTTTTCCTATTTTTGGGTGAGTTTTCGGGCGTAGAGGGGCGTAACGGTTATTAAGTCGGTAAGTAAAAGTCATCTCGAGCGATGAGCGCACTAAACACCTTTCGTACCTGTGGTCAGTGTCAAGGGTGAATTCCAAGTCCATAATCTCTCCCTTGAGTTGCATAGGTTGAAAAGACTCGGATGGTATCATGGTCAGGAGCGGAAAGGGAACAGGCTTAAGGAGATTCATCCTGGTCCTTAAGTGCTTCCGGTGTCATTAAGTAACCATTTGAGATCCCACTTTGCATAATCAAGATCATGCCGTGCATGGAGGGGATAGGATCCCGATTGGGAAGACCAACGAATCAGATCAGTATAAAGAAGGCCTGGGCACAGGAAATTCTTGACTTCTTTTATTTGAAGGCTTGCTTTAATGATGTGCGTGACAAATAACGAAAGTAACGTACATCACGGTCACAATGCATACAAGAAAGGGCATATCAACTTGTGGACCAGGTATCCCAGCGTGGGTCGAATGTAGTGCCGATGAGGGCATGTGGGAGGGTTGAAATTATTTTTGTGTGTGTTTGCCAAACCGGAGACCATCTTAATCGCCAGCCTTGCCCGACTATTCGGGGTTAATCCCATATTCTGTTCGCTATGTGGCAATAACCCCGCGAGTAATTTTGTTGTTGTTTTCAGGGCCACCACAAGCAGTGAACATACAACGTGCTTATCCTCGTTTTCAGGGAATTCAATAGGAAAACATCAGGCTAATCGGAGATGCCAAAAGATGTCGAAATTCCTGCCTTTCTACTCCTCCGTCGATCGGGAAGCGCTATGAACAGTCACTTTACATCTCGACAACCGCGCAAAGCGTACTACAGGGATAGGGATATGCTCGTGCTGACATGCACCCTGGAACGTTCTGAGACCAGTTAGCCATCATCCAGATCATGAATGCTGTCATGAGAAAGGCGCAGCTCGATGAAGCCCTGCCTTCCATTTCAGGCTGATCTTTTTACATTTTTCAAGAATAATACTTCCCACTGTGACAGTTATGTCCTGAAGTAGACAAAATGGCGTGACGGGCGCACGGATATCTATCATATGGGTAACGGCCACTAAATGCGGGTGAGGCGCAACGTAGTGATGCGCACTTCTCTGTCCTCGAATGGGAATTAGCTACTTGAATTATGTGCGGGCTTCAGCGAATCGTCAAAACCCAGAGGATCTGATTAGAAGAAGGATGTTTATCAGTGGCCTCACAGTCTTACTTGCGTGGCGCTATCTGAGTGTTAACCCATTAAACGGCCAGAAGAATCCGGATTTGTGGCGTGATACGTAAAGTATCATCTACAGGCATAAGAATATACTTGGATTCACGATCACTTCGAAAGATGGATTCATCTACGACCGTGCTTTGAATGAACGTGTCAATGTATCGAGGCTGGGTCACCTTGCGCAATCATCCGCGGAAGGCGGGATAAAAGGTCTAATTTTGGGCAGGGTTTCACATCGAAAACCTTCCAGTCTTTTGGGCCATCTGCGAGCTTATCTTATGAAGGGTTCTTTAGCTGGAAGTCGTACCTGGACAGCGATGTGATTTCTATACAAACGTAGCCGCTCATGTACAACATTGCAGTACAAGGCCTTGGATAGATTTACCAACTTGCGAACTAAATGTGACTGCCGCATGCCTGCCAAGTCCTACCTCGGTACTGTCGTACCATTGAAATGGAAATATGAATGAAAAGTAGGTAGGTATTATCTCACCAGGGGAGCCGATGGTAGACTAATAACCGTGAACACAACAGCCACATATCAGAAGAGTAACTGAGGACACGGCAGGTCCCTGATGGGAGCCGGTCTTGTGACTGTGGTGACGGTGTCCAATTCCTTTTCAGATATACAGATGGCAGATTTACTAACCAAGTTGGGGCAATTCAGGCGGTGGGAGTCAAGAGGTATGTCCGTCCTGCCCAAGACTCATGGTTCACAGAGCGCACTAGATCTTGTGGTGACGTTCAATGAACAAAGTACGATTGATTCGGACTTACATGTAAGTAGTGAGTGAGTGAGTGAATTTGCATATTTCACCCAGGGATCTGATTGCTATGGGGTGTCATTTGTCATCTTCCATACTTCAGTTTGCGAGATCCGCTGGGATAAGTATATGTTATCAGTGTGCCTTGACGTGAATGACATCTGTCTAGAAGTCAATGAGGCGTATTTCATTGGAAACGTTGCCCACAACAAGAGAGAAAGTTTCATAAGTGAAACTCACTAACCAGATTTGCACCAGTGTGCAATTGCCGAACAAATAAGGCGGTAGTTTGACGTCTCTTACCTGAAACACAGAGTTTAATGTTTAGTAATAGTCTAACGCGAGGTATTGAATGGTAGCGAAAGGTGTGCGGCAACCAGCAAGTGGCAATTAGAACAGTAGGGACGGCCTTTTTGACAAGAGGTGAAGAGAGGTGAATAAACATGAACAAATATAGCTACGACGTCAGCACAAGCTCCGGTTGCATCATACAACTGTAGTCTGCTCCCCGTTTGCTGCCGTGCCGCAGCCAATTTCCTCTCAGTTCGTTTCTGAAATCCAACCTTTGGCACGACTACTAATGTCTCCCTTAGACCACTACCTATCTTCGTTGTCGTGATATGAATCCTTCTAGTAACGATCCCGAACTTTCCCCGACTTCTCCACCGGACGATTCTGACACTATTTTATCCCCCGTGGGTGACCCAGAACTCGAGCCAGAACCAGGTCTTAATGGACAGCCTGTGAGGTGTAAGTCCTTGACTTTTTTCTTTGAAAACCCTCTTATATGCGCCTTAAAGGGTATGATGTAGGTTGCCCTTGGCATCTACTGTTGGTTGACCCACTGACTGCCTTGACTGCGTAAGGCCGACCGCACAGAACCGTATACATGGATCACTCCTTTTCAAGAGAAACATGACACCAGCGTCGAGTGCGTTGACTCCGTATGGAATGGGATAGTCGCCTCAACGTGATCTCCCAGATTCTTTTATAAGCCTGTTACACTTTCTACACTTAGTGTGGGGTTAATAGTGCTAGCATATGTTGCAATGACTCAGGATGTATTGGAGGAAGGGCAGGACAAACGACGAGTGTGAGTTTTCGCCTTTGAATGGTATAGCACGGGCTTACAGCATGACAGGGGAGTATATGCTGCTATTGCTTCATTTCTTCTATTCTCCATGATACAGTTCCGTGATGGCCCATTCATTCGACCCCACCCTGCATTCTGGAGAGTAATGCTTGGAATAAATCTTCTATATGAGTTGGCACTTGTGTTCTTGCTTTTCCAGGATCTAGGCACTGCTCGTAATATGATGACTCTCATCGATCCCAACTTGGGCAGGCCTTTACCAGAGAAGAGCTATGCGGAGGACTGTTCCCTGACACCTCAAACGATATGGAACGCCCTTGATATCTTTTGTATAGCCCACGCGTTAGGGTGGTTTGGTAAGGCCATGATCCTGCGTGACTACTGGTTTTGTTGGGTATGTCTCGATTAATTGTCGTCTGCCTTGTCATTCATTGGGTAGATCTTGAGCATCGCATTTGAGCTTGCTGAGTATAGTCTGCAACATCAATTGCCTAATTTCGCAGAGGCATGTGCAGTGTTTTAAGTTGTGATCTTTCTCTCACAATTCTCTCAGTGTTGGTGGGACCACGTACGTTGGTGCACACTGTATGTTTTGTAGTGTTTGATTCCTATTTAGTGGGTATTGGACGTTCTCATCTGCAACTGGTTGGGAACATATCTTGGTGTGTTACACTCGGCAATCCTCATTTCTAACCCACCGCTTACTTCTATGTAGGAATGAAGACGTGTCAATATCTGGAAGTTAAGGTTCGGAGTTGCTCACTTCATGGAGAAATCTTCGTTTCACATGTTACTCTTCGACTATAGCCATATGAATGGAGGGGTTTCCGACAGACGCGTGGTATACGGTTAAAAGCGAAACGAGTGCTGAGCCAATTTTCCCCTCACGATTTCACTGCCTTCAAATGGGGGACCGCCAAGTCTTTCACACATTACGTTACAGTCGTGCTTCTACTCGCTGTATTTTTGGCCGCCGAGCTCAACCCTTTTTACCTGAAGGTAACTGTCCGGAGTCCTGCATATCAACGTGATATTCACCTTGAGAGCAGAGTTTGTTATGGATGGAACCCGATCACCCCGTCGTTATTTCACGGCTTGCAGGTGTCTTTCTGTGTGCCTTACCTGCTGTTCGCGAGTTATATCAATATATCAATGATCCAAGGTTTGATAGGTTTTCCCCTAATGAAAGTTGGGGAGTTTTAACATCATGGTTTCAGGCGAGCAGTAAGAATGGGTCAACATGTCTGGCTGCTCCTCGCAACTATAGTAACAGAATTATTGGTAATAGTTAAGTGGAGCAAGGGAATCTTTACGGCTCCAGCGCCCCATAGCGTAAAGCTGGGATGGCTAATTGGCGCCATCCTCTTGATACTTTATCCTGTTGTACAGGTAAGAATTCATTTCTTCGGAAAATCGCGCATCTGATCACTGTTTTGGCCATAGTTCGGAATTCCAAGCGCCCGTCGATATATTCGGAAACACCAGAAAAAAGTCAAATCAAAGGCTCTTTAAGTATTTCTCCAAGTTTCATTGCTTACATCTTCGTGGTGTGGGCCACTGGCTTGAGCATAATTTTTCCCTACTCTCTGTAATATCCCTAATATGCAGATTCTACATCTGTTTCACTATCTCTACGCTCCGATATCCCACCACTCCCGAGATCATGATAAGCGACATGTCATTACTTTAAACTGTATCCCCCTTTTAACTAATTCTCAAATCCCGAACGTGTTCGATGAAACTAGCCACTCTTGGTAATTTTTGACAGCAATCTTGCAATGTGTGGTGGGACTATCTAGGTTGCCATCCTGTATGACGCAGAGGCATTAATTAATCAGCTTGCATAGATACTGGGCCTTCTCCACTTCGATACCCTAGAAGTCATTGTCCTCCGAATGGTAAGGTTACGCCGCGTAAGACCTGACTCGGCAAGCACCGAACATAACAGCATGTAACTCTTTAGAATCATAGGCGACTACATACAGTAATCTGCGGAGTAAAGAGCGGTATATGTTGTAATAAACAAAACTGGGACGGATGACCCTGACCCTAGTTCAGGTTCCGAGTTCCGACCATGGCTTTGAAAAGCAAAACGCTAGCGACGTTTGTTTGGTCCAGCCGGCTTTACCATACAACAAACAACACAGCCATTCGCCCATTCTAACCTTTGTCAGCTGTCCACACTCTGCTCTGCCGCTGGGCTGATTTACTCTACCTTTTAGAAACACCTGTAACGTCTCATTCGTAGTTTGCCATCATGCCTCGTGCAGAAGGTGAGTCTTAGATGAAGAAACAAGAGGAAGGGAGCTGACATGTCTCCGTCTACTGTAGTTGGTACGCCAAAGTACCTTGCCAATAAGATGAAGTCCAAGGGACTTCAACGATTGCGGTGGTACTGTCAAGTTTGCGAGAAACAGTGTCGCGATGAGAATGGTTTCAAGTGTCACGCACAGTCGGAGGGGCACTTGAGGCAGATGCTGGTTGTGGGTGAGAATGCGGGGAGGCATATTTCGGATTTCTCGTCTCAGTTCCAGGGCGAGTTTGTGAGGCTGTTATCGAGGAGGTATGTTGTGCTTTACCTTTCTGTGTGTGTGTGGAGAGTTGGATATATGCTAATGTTTTGTGGTTTTTTTAGGTTTGGAACGAAACGGGTGTTCGCAAATAGGGTCTACCAGGAATATATCCAGGATAAGCATCATTTGCACATGAATTCGACGCGGTGGGTTACTTTGACGGAGTTTGTGAAGCATCTGGGAAGGTCGGGTATTGCGAGAGTGGATGAGACGGAGAAGGGGTGGTTCCTTGCGTGGATTGATAACAGTCCAAAGGCTCTTGCCAAGGCTGTGCGTTTTTTTCTTTTTGTGACTTGAAAGTATCGGGTACTGATTATGTATCGTCTATGCAGGAAGCCAATATCAAGAAGGAGCGGGCCACGATGAATGATGAACAACGCGAAAGGCAACTGATCACAGAACAAATCGAGCGAGCTACAGCTGAAGCAGGACCACAGGAGTCTTCGGCATCGCCATCTGGCTGGCCTCCTGTTGAGGAAGGGCTTAAGCGGGAGGAAGGGACTGAAAAGGTTGTTTTGTCCTTGGCGCCAAAAGTTACTGCTGCTGCCCCACAGGAGTCTGCAGCAGCACCAACGGGTGGATTAAAGCTTAACGGGGTGAAAGTTGGGGTTAATCCATTAAGAGCTAATCCCCTTAAGCGACCGAATGTCTTCAAGGCGGCAGTGGCTTCTAAAAGCACGTCACGGTCGCCTCCTGCTGATGAATTAGAGAAAACGAATGAAAAGAAGAGACCTGCACCACCGATGTCGATGGCTGAGAAGCTGATATTGGAGGACCAAGAACGGAAGCGGAGACGGATGGATCGTGATAACGCATCCTAGAATTCCCCGCCCATCTTTTTTGGTTGTTTTGTTAATGCTTTTGCATCTAGTCTCTTTTTAAGAGAAACCCTTGTAGTATTTCGATATTGTATTTGCGAATCGTTACTTATGTAGAATTACAATAATGAGTCGACGACCCTTTGGAGCTCCTGATATGGATTTATATCCCTCGATCATATTTGATAACTCGGAGGAGCGTCGAGCATCGCTTATCACTGACAGTGGCTACATTTTGAAACTCGATTTTTTTACCTTTTGTCTGCATATATTGACTTTGTTTCTGCACAGGAATGTAACGCGCGCGAGCACGGCCTCGAACGCCGCCGCGTGTCATTGGTATGGCAGGATTCTGAGCGGGTTCCTGAGCTTATTCAAGTCTCTTCTAAACCTCAACCCTGACGACCTTAGCTCTGACTGACAACGAGAATGAGCCACTACACCCCCGTACCCAGTGCTGACAGATTGACGACGACCTCGACGAATTACTATGACTCTCATGAAGACGACTTTTGGACGCCGCACGACAGTCGTGATGATGCTGTCAGTTTGTTGTGCTGACGCAAGCGCCCTCTTAGAGCTAAATATAGACTTTTTTTTTTCTCTCTCGGTTGTAGAACGAACTCCCAGTGCTGAGGAGTGCTGATGGAGGACATGCGCAGGTTGGGTATACGAGCTTGTCTTCGCGAAGTTTGAGCCGCTTGACGACGCCTGGAAGGAGGAAGGGGGCTGCTGTGCTTATAGCGCTGGTGGTCCTTGGCATTTTGGCGGTAGCGATTGCGGTACCTGTTATTCTGGTTGAGAGAAAGCATCAGAACGGCCATAGCTCTGATTCGAATTCGGGTGATCACTCGAATGGGCCAGATGGGTCAAGTAATGTACTGATATCGGGTGGAAATGGAAGTACGGTCACCATGGAAGACGGATCCAAGTTTGTGTATCTGAATGATTTTGGTGGAGAATGGGCGTATGATCCAAAGAAGCCTTTCGCGGAGGGTGGGAAAGCGCAAAGCTGGGGGAAGACCATAGGAGGAAAAGAGGAGTGGGTTTGGGGCGGCGATGTGGCTCGTGGTGTTAATCTTGGGTGACTTGTTTATTTTCCGTGAATCGGTCCTGACGCTGAGTCTGTTTTTTTCTCTTTTGCAAATCATGATAGAGGGTGGTTAGGTTAGTGCCTCCTTTGTTGTGTTTTGTTGGATATTGGATAATGTGTCCATGACCTTCTCGGTTTTTAGTGACTGAGCCGTTCATATGTCCCGGGCTCTATGAAAAGTACCTTAACAATTCAAATGGCGTTGAAATTAAGGATGAGTGGACGCTATCTTTGGCTATGGGATCCAAACTTGCTCAGGAGATGGAGGAGCACTACAAAACATTTATTGTAGGTATCGTTTTTGAAAATCCCCATAACAATATCCTTCTTGTTTCGTGTCACAGACGGAGCGGGATTTCGCTGAGATAGCCGGTGAGGTCTCGTTCCTCGGGCCGATTATCATTTTCGCTTGACTGTGCCTCTCAACACACAGCCGCGGGCCTGAACTGGGTGAGGATCCCCATAGGGTTCTGGGCCATAGAAACTATGAACGATGAGCCCTTTTTGGAAGGCGTATCATGGAAGTACTTTCTTAAAGCGTAAGGGTCTTTTGTCTAGAACAGAAGGCGCGCGGTATCTCATGCTGTTGTTGTATCTTATTATCCAACACCACACAGCATCCAGTGGGGAAGAAAGTACGGTATCAGGATTTACCTCGATTTACACGCACTTCCCGGAAGTCAGAATGGCTGGGTAAGTTCGGAGCATGCACTTTATGATTTTCTCCTCCGGACTAAGTTTATTTGACAGAACCATTCTGGAAAAAGTGGGTGCTGTTTTGACATCTCGATGCTTCTTATGAGATTGATGCTTTTGGTTATATCCCGGTCAGGTGGCAGCGTCAACTTGTGAGAGTCTTCTTCTTGTCTTGATTCTATCCATACGATGATACCATAATTGCTCAGCATGAATGGAGTGATGGGAATTGCAAACGCCCAGAGAACTCTGACATATCTTCGTATCTTAACCCAATTTGTGAGCCAAGACCAATACAAGGACGTTGTTGGAATGTGAGTGCTGTTGTACCATTTTCATTGAACACACAAAGTAAGGCAGTGCTGATCTACAGTGTGGGCATCGTGAATGAGATTCTATGGGATACTATCGGGAAAGATTCTGTGCAGAGCTTCTACTTCGCAGCGCATGCAGCTATCAGGGGTTCTACGTGCGTTTTTTGCTCTATTCGTTATTTGCTGCCTTGCTAAAGGGTCTTGTTTTATTTAGGGGTACCGGTGCTGGTGCCGGGCCTTATATTGCGATACACGAAGGCTTTCAAGGGGTATGGGTGTCAATCGCTTGCTATTCGTGTTACAGAGCTCTTTGACCTGATTTCAACAGCCCGCTATCTGGAAAGGGTACGTGTCTTTTTTGCTTTACTTTTCTCCGCTTGCCGGGAGTGGAAGACTAAAAAGTACATATTGCTAGATTTCTTTCAGGAGCCGATCGAGTAGTCCTTGATCAACATCCAGTACGTGGCATCTAGCCCGGCATAGGTTTCTAACTTCTGGACTCATTGAAAATAAGTACTTGGCGTTCACTGGTGACCGAAGCCCGTAATGCCGATAATCCTCCGTTCTGTCTTGGTAATTCACTGAACATATTCTAGGCTTGATGTTTTAGCCATCAAACCTTGGTGTGTCACTCGGACCTTGGCTTACATTTCAGTGAGCTGGAATAGATTATACTTTCACAGTACCTGGGCTATTGCTACGAACCAATCACAAAAGGTGTTTGGCGTGACAGTTGGAGGAGAGTTTTCAACAGCGATCACTGATTGTGGCCTATGGTACGTGTGGTCATTTATTTCCAAAGTCATTACTGGACCCATGTTGTTTCTCAGGCTCAACGGAATTGGCTCCACTCCTAGCAATCCGGACTGCTCTGTTTGGGATGATTGGAAGGTAGGGTGCAATAGTCTATCCTTAGGGTGTGCCTCTCTTTCACTCCTATACTAACAATATCTCTAGTCATATAACGCATCAACTATTGACGGGCTGAAACAGGTAACGCTTGCCACTATGGACGCCTTGCAAAATTTCTTTTTCTGGACGTGGAAAATCGGAGATTCTACTGTTCTTGGTACCTCATCGAGTCCCCTGTGGCACTACCGGCTTGGACTCCAACAGGGTTGGATTCCGAAAGGTCAGTGGCTGATGTCTCTTTTCCGCGTTGGTTTATGTCCCTCTCACGGTTTCTTAGATCCTAGAGAAGCCGCAGGGCATTGTGCAGCCGTACTAAGTAGTTCACAGATCTTTGATGGTGTATATCCTTCCACCGCTACTGGAGGCGTGGGTGCTATTGTATGGTTTGATGATGGTGGCGCTAACTTGACTCAGGCGGGCGCTGGAACAATTGACCCTGCGCAGGCAACATCTCACGCATTTCCACCCTCCACGCTCTCCCCCTCATTCTCAGGAACTCAAATATCACTTTTACCAACGTATACACCCACAGGAACTATCAAAACATTACATGCACCTACATTCACAGCGGCACCATCAGCGGATGTAGGTGACGGATGGAATAACGATGCTGATTCGGGCCTGGCGTTCGTGTGAGTATACAACTTGAATTCAGACTCTGAATGGCTGTGCCCTGACATCGATACCGGTTTGCCAGTCCTGTCAAAGGTTGCCAATATCCCGAGTAAGGGTTTATTCATGCTGCCTATTGCTATCATTGCCTGACTTTGCGCAGCGCATGGAATGCCGTGACGGCACCACTTCCTACTTCAACATGCACTGGATAATGCAAGGATAGCAATTATTTTTAGGACATTTTTTCGGACTTGTATCTCCTATTACCGCTGGTATAGTTTGTTTGGCCATGGGGTATTTAATGGCATCACAACGTGCTTCACTCTTATTGATAAGACATTTTCGGCCGTCTAAACGTGGGCAAAACATATCAGTTTATGTACGAGCTTCGTCACTCCTGCTCCTATCATATTTGGTATGTTTGGTATGTTATGTTTACCTCTGACTAAATTTATTGATTTGCCTTTAATGGCATGTCACCTGCTTTTGAGGTTCCCACGTTTTCATCACTATGTGGTGGCGAGCTGGGAATGATGCTGATTCAGTATTCACTCCACCCACCCACCCCAGGTCTACACAAATGTATGTACAAGCAATGCTACCGATTTTGTCGTCAGCTGACTCATGGAGTCAATAAACATACATAGTGGAGTTCAAAGATAGTTAGTGTGCTCCATCAAAAACAACCTATAAGCTAGTCGATACGGCACTTTTCCAGGGGCCTGAGCTCGAGCGTTGAAGAAATGACCTTATCAGATTATCAACATGAAGGATGAGGTCAAAGCACAAGACATCTAATGCGAAGTTATGATGTCTTTTTTTTTCGGTACCGCGTGGAAGAAAATAGACTGAGTGACCCCATGAGTTGTCACACTGTGGGGTATGAACTAAAATGACATTTGAACTGAAGTATTTTTCTCATGATTAATTTAAGCTTGGATCCAAGGAAGAGGTATTCTGACGGAGCTGCCTCGTTTCCCCATCTGTGAACTAGTGGCTTCTTCATTCTTTGGAGACTGGTTGACTATCTACAGTCCCTGTTCTTTGATCCACCACCATGGCAGCAGTCCATGAAGAGACTCGAAACGAGGTAAGGGACCAGGAGAGCGTTTCCGTAATGGAAAAAGTCTCCAATAAGGAGACATCATCTCTCGAGTCGATGCCTGAAATGGGCACAGAAGAGAGAAAGATTGCAGAGCGCAAACTGTTGCGCAAGCTCGACACGCGGGTGTTGCCCACTATCTTCGTTATTTATATTATGAACTATATCGACGTAGGCCATTCACTGGGTGATAATTTGTTGGTCGAGATTGATGGAGAGATTTTACAGCGGAACGGTGTTACGACTGCACGACTTAAAGGTTTGGAAAAGGACCTCGGGCTCTCTGGTGAGTCTCAGTAATGACTTTGTAAACTCTTGTGTTATTGACAATCACCCTTCTTCTAGGCGTTCAATATGCTACTGTTATCGCAATCTTGTATGTATCTTATTGCCCCGCACAAATTCCCTCCAATATGGTATGTGTCTATATTTTCCCTGGCATCTGATATGTATCTCTGAATTCACATGAGTAGGTTTTGAACTGGATTAGCAGGTGATGATAGCTTGTTATCAATTATTGATCATTTCTGGCTAAGCTATCTCGTCATATTAGGCCATCGCTCTACATTGGAACCTGCGTTGTATTGTGGGGTCTAACAAGCCTTCTCACAGGAGTATGTACTACACAAAGACTTCTTTTCTCCTCACCTATTCTAATCCCTGGTTAGGTGACTCACAACGTTTCTGGTATCCTTGCCTGCCGAGTCTTCATTGGTTTTCCAGAAGCTGCCTTCTACCCAGGAGCGATCTACCTCCTGTCACGATGGTACACGAAGAAGGCATGAACTTACTGGATCTTGAGACACACTCGTGCTTACCAATGAGACTAGGAGTTGGCTTTCCGATCTGCTATCCTCTATGCTGGCCTTCTGATTTCCAATGCCTTCGGGGCAGTAAGTGTCTCAAGTCATAAGTGTCTTGCGGTAATGTGAAGTACGATGGATATAGCTTCTGGCTGCTGGTATTCTTGCTCGAATGGAAGGAAAGCGTGGTATTAGGGCATGGAGATGGTGAGTCGGTTCTTTACCGAGGCATTTCCGCGACACACTGATAATTGGCAATAAATAGGTTATTCTTCATTGAGGTAATATGATCTCGGTGATCTATTGCTATCAGGATTGCACTCATGCTGCTTTCCGCAAGGGTGCTATCACGATATTTATTGGTTTTCAGACCATGTATGTAATCTTCACGTTTTGTGTGCGGAATTAGTGACTTATAAAGTGCAGGTGGCTGCTGCCTGACTATGTCAGTTATCATAGCACCTAATTACCATATTAGTCCGAATTCAATGAATGCTCTAGCCCCACAACACTCGCTGGATGTCTCCGCAGGAACGGCGTCTCGCACAGGCTCGACTTTCTGAAGATGCAGGTGAAGCAGATCAAGATAATGCAGGGACTTCGTCAGTGATGTTTCATTCATGTTTTTAGTTTCCAATTCATATCCAAAGGAGAATTAAGTTTGCTCATGGGAGCTCAGTTTATTCGCAGGGCTGGTACTGGCTATGAAAGATGTCAAGGTGCAACTCTTCTCATTGATGACAATATCTCAGTTGCTAGGGCTGAGTTTTGTGCAATTCTTCCCAACGTAAGTTTCGATACTACCCGCATGTGAAGGGAACATAGCTTAGATGTGTTATAGATTGACGCAAACTTTGGGATTCAATACTACGATCAGTTTGTTGCTCGCGGCGTGAGTATGCGAAATTCAAGAGTCTCATAATACATGTCATGACACTCTTATAGTCCACCTTGGATCGTTGCATCTGTCGTAACTTGTTTGAATGCATGGCATGCAGGTTCGACCTCATTAAACCTTCTATTCTCTTCAGGGAGTTCACGCCTCTATATAGATAGGACTGGTGAACGTTTCTTCCACATTGCTGGTTGGTGGTGGGGTGTGATTCTAGGTTTCATCATTGCCCTTTCGACATCATCTATTGCTGGAAGATATGTCGCCATGTTCCTGATGGCATGTGGATATGCAGGTTTGTATTCTTTAAAGTTTGTGTATTACAAAGTTCTAATATAACGGATGATGTCAGGTTTCTCGATGACCCTTGTATGGGTCTCAAACGCTATTCAACGGCCACCTGCGTAAGTGAACAATACACTCTATTAGCAAAACCCTCATTTGACAAACATGGATCCTTTCTTTTTCAGGAAACGTGCTGCTGCCATAGCCCTCGTGAATGGTCTAGGGAACTTGGGTAACCTGTAGGTCCCACTTTATTTCACCTTTTCCTTTTCTGACCGTTTTTCTGTTCTCGGCAGTATGGGATCCTACACCTGGAAAGTCGAGTGGAGCCCTTTGTATCATCCGTCAATGGCAATATCTCTCGCAGCCCTGGTATTCTCTTCCCTATTAGCTCTGGGTGAGTTGTCCCTTTTTTTCATTGGCACCGTCCCGTGACTGACAAATGATCAGTCATTCGCCAAATGCTTGTACGAGAAAATAAGCGATTGGATGCGGATGAAAGAGCTGCTTTGGAAGGCGCTGATCGAACTAGGGTCGAAGAGGCTGCGCGGTTGGAAGGGCTGACATTTGAACAGGCTATGGAGAGACGGAAAGGGTACAGATACCTGTACTAAGCACACCAATGTCCTCAGTGTTCTCAGCGGTGACAGTGATCATTCTAACAACTTGCGCGAGTACCAACAAGCTTTTCAATGTATCTATTATTATGTACTTTCAAAGGCGCAATGCCATGTATATGCTATTCGGGGTATGGCTTTCACCCATATCCTGAAATCCCAGCTTTGCGTACAGTGCGATAGCCGCGTGATTGTCCTGCTTGACTTCCAGTAGCAGCACCTTTTTGGGTGCCTCCGTGTCTTTCTCTTTGGAATCCTTCGCCCATTCAAGAGAGGAAAGTACCAGCCGTTTCCCAAGGCTGCGGTTTCTGTGATTTGGATGGACCCACATGCCTACAACAACGTACACCGATAATCCCTCCTCACGAATGGATCTCGGAAGGGGCAGATTGAAATCGTGTAGCATCTCAGGGGATAGGATCATTATCGATCCGACCCACGCCTGACAAGACACCATCATCTCACCATTACTATCATCATGATTCATCTTATCGTGACTCGCATCAGCCACATCACCGGATGCGTGGTTGTCGGAGATTGATGAAAGGGAGAAGGGAGAACAGGACCCGTGCGGGATCGTGGGTGATGGGGGTGAGGGCCGGGAGATGACAGTGTGTGCAATGAATGTTATCCTGTCTGGCTTGTCTATCCGTGCACGCCATGTGGACTCGTCGAATTGAGACTCTCGCTCGTAGGATGAGCCGAAGGCATGGGGATCTATCTGCAGGGAGGCCAGACGCAGCTGCTTGTACAGCCGCATGTGGGCATTAGAAGCGGGATATGGAATCGGGCTGATATCGTATGTGAGTTCTGTACCACTTTCGTCCTTGGCTATCATTTTTTCTTTTTCTTTCTTTCCCTTCTTTTAAAAAAATTTCTTTGGGGTTTATTGAATGAAAGGTTAGATCGTGTTGGGCAGAAAAAGGTTAGTGCACTCTCCACACTTCGTCTTCGGCGGGCGAGAGGGTAAGGGTATCTTGAGTATGTCTTTTTGGGTATTTGTTGTTGCCGAAGGCGAAAGAGGAAGCGACTCAGCCACGCCGTGCCATAAGTAGTCTATTGGTTGATAAGCATCAAACGCCCATTTAGCAGCAATAGTGTTTTTCCAGAGAAAACAAGGTGGGTGGGGTATAGGAAAATGGTGGGAGGGGAGAGCAGGGAATAAAGATATTGCAAAGTTCAATGAAGAAAGCACGAAAGGCGGTGTCCTTTTTTTTTGTTTTTGTTTTTGTTTTAATTACTGTAACATCTTCAGGCTTGGAGGTTCGTTATTGAGCCCACATAGCACGGTTATAGCTTCAAGTTTCAAGTTTTCAAGACTAGCCGGTTCATCAGAAATCACTCCATGGTCCAAATCACCTACCTTTTTAGCGGACTGACGTGATCACTGATCACTACATTACCTTTTCTGCCCTTTCTTTTCGTAGTGCCAGGGTCGATAATGCATGTCCTCGAGCCGGATTCAAGTCAGGCTCGAGATGCCCTGCCTGAGAGAAAAGAAGATCCTGCGGCTAGTGAGCTGGAAGATTCAAGGGATAGGGATAGGGGGGGTGGGTGAAGCAGATTGAAACTGCGAATGAAATCCGACTTCCCTTTTTTTTTTTTGCCCCACCCTCTTCCCTTCCTTTCGCGTGTATTTTTGAACGCCGAGAGACATGGGGACAGGAGAGGGTCGAGTCGCTTGGGGATTCTCGTGTCGCATGTCACGGCAAAAATGACACATTGTGCAAAAGGCTTTTGTATTTGAAGACGAGGGAGGAGGAAGGGTGTCTTAACAGAAATCAAAATGAAACATTCCGAGTCGGTGGAGGGGTTCCTGCATTCAAGCATACCAGCACGAGGTACATACATACAACACACACGCACACGGGAAGTCCCAGATGCATTGTTACCCATACGGGGATGCTTTTCATGCATCCTCCACCCCCGGAGCACGCCCGTGCAAAAACGTAAAAAAAGAGAGAAATCACCAACGGAGTTTTCTTCCCGATATCATCTTTGTTATCTTACCTTCTTATCTAGTGAAATATCAAACCAAATGGGAATCCCAGCTACTTGTTCTGATTTCTGCGGCCTTTCTTTCTTTCTTTCTATTATTCATTTTCATTTTCACTCTTTTTGTTTTCCCTTTCTTTTCTATTCATCGTTTCCGTGAGTGGGGTAACGCACAGACCCACAGGGTGCACTAAAATGAAGGTGAGAACAAACTTTAGCTTGCGCTTAGGGTGTACAGTTTCCTTTCCATGTCCCTTTTCTTTAATAGAGACGTGGTCCAATCGTTTATATACCTCGAATGTGGTACGTGAAGCAGAAGCACATGCCAATTGAACGCCTCTACTCCTAATCCCTGAACATAACAAAAAAAACGTGTATGTGACAAAAGTGAGACCCGAAACATTTGAAAAAAAAGAAAAGGAAAGGAAATACTCAGGCTGACTCGGATAACAAAAAATAAAATAAAGAAGAAATTCCATCGTTACGAAAGCTGTACCTGCATGGGGTTCAAAGGAATCAGAATCCGAATAATCGCAAGTTTGTATCTCGGGGAGAAGGAAGACACTACTGGCAATTGCCATACTATTCTCTTGAGCGGACTCCGGAACTGCAGATTCAACTTCCCTGTTTGTTTACTCCGCTCAATCCAAACAAACATATCCAAACAAGGTAATACTTCGTCATCATCCCCTCAACCTTGTTGTCGTTGTCGTTGTCGTCGTCGTTGTCATCGTGGTCGCCGTTTCCAACAACGATGAGCAAACCCAAACTACGCTCATCTCATGGGCAACACGCAGGAGTGTACAAATCTGACGCCATAAAAGTACGGTTCTACAAGTCATTTCTGCGGGAAAAATTGGCCCTTACAAATAACAACACCTACTTCTCTCTTCGGTTGTCTGGGACCTGAAATATAATTGTGTTTGTTTGATCTCTTCAGGATGTTGCCGAATCACTATCAATTAACGTCTCGGATGGAGTTGCGAACATGCTAGCCAGTGATGTCGAATACCGGATACACCAAGTCATCGAGGTACGTTTCACCCAAAACAACCAAAAGTTGAGATAGAAACCAAGAAATAAAATTGACAGGAAGCAGCCCGGTTCATGCGGCACGGGCGACGAACGACGATGAACACAGCGGACATTGACCAAGCTCTTCGGGTGCTCAACATCGAACCGTTATACGGCCACTCACCACACAATCCGCCCACCTTCCGACGCGCCTCGGCCTACCCGCCCAATGCCGCGGGTACCGTCTACTTTGTCGAGGATGAAGAAATCGATTTTGACCGCGTGCTGAGGGAGGAGAAGATCAGTCTCCCGCGAGGGGTTAGCTGGACCGCGCACTGGCTGGCGGTGGAGGGTGTGCAGCCGCTGATCCCGGAGAACCCACCTGCCATTCCAAGAGAAATAGACCAGCCGCAGATGGAGAGCAAGTTGGAGGCGGTGGTGAATGGGATTACGGCTGCTGTTGGTGGTACTGGTGCTGGTCCAGGAATGGCTGCTATTGGTGGTATTGTGAATGGCCCAGCTACAACAACAGGTATAGGTGTGACTGTGAACGGGACAACTGGATCAGCATTAGCGCCATCAGTCAAGAAGCAACAACAGCAGCAACAACAGCAACAACAGCTAGTGAAGCAAGTTCTCTCGCGAGAGTTACAGCTCTATTATACCCGACTGACGACGTCACTGTTGCCGCCTGTGCCGGACACACAAACAAAGCGGACGGCTGCACTTGCAAGTTTGCGGAACGACGCGGGGCTCCAAGCGCTGTTACCATATCTGATAAGGTGGGTTGGCGAGGGCGTTGTTGGCGCGCTGAAGCAGGGGGTACAGAACGAGAATGACGGGCGGGTGTTGGAGGTTATGCTAGATGTGATTAGTGCGTTGTTGGAGAATAATACGCTGTTCGTGGAACCATACGTGAGGCTTTCTCCGTTTCTTTTTGGGATCTCGATGGAACTAACTTGGAAACAACAACGCTACTGTAGCTACACCAAATACTACCACCGATCTTGTCGACCCTCTTGCACTCTTCACTGCCCCCAACCCACTCGACGCAGCTGCGCACATCTGCTTCTCAAACCCTGTCTCGCCTGCTCACGCAGCATTCGACTACGTACCCCTCTCTTTCACCACGGATAATGAAGACGTTGCTGGTGGCATTGCTCTCACCGGGGAAGAGTAGAGGTACGCGTGAGGGTGCCATTCGCGGGCTGGTCGGGGTAGGGAAAGAAGCAGTGCGGAAGGGCCTGGTAGAGGGTGGAGGGGCCAAGGTGGTCGGAAGCGAGTGTAATAATAACAAAGGTCCTGAAACTGCTGGGTTGGCTGAGGCTGTTATGGTTCGTTGTCCCCTTCCTCTTCTCGTCCCCCCCCCCCCTTTCTCTTCGTGCGCCACCTCGGCTCCCATTTTGGGTTTTTGGGTCTCCCTTTTGCTTCTTTTCATATACCTACTGACCCTTTTTAATTTGCGCTATTGGTTTTTTTTTTCTTCTCTAGGATGCACTTCGCGTATTGAAGCCGACAAGCGATAATGATATGGCGGATGCGTTGGATACTTCCAAGCCTGATGATGTTGCTGTTGCTGAGCGGCTGACTGAGGTGTTGGGTGATTTCTTTGCCGGAAGGGTGGCGGATGATGCTGCATGGGCACGGGAGGTGTTGGGTATTTCCAGTGGGTCATGAGTAGGGAGGGAGATTCCTTTTGATTTCGCGTCCTTTTTTTCTCTTCTTCCCGCATTGCTCTTTGTGGTGGTGGTGGTGTACCAGTAGTAATCGTGTTGTTTGGACCAAAAAGCAAAAGTTGTTCAATCCAGACGTGGGTGTATGTCTATGTGCTGTATGTGACGGACTGTGCTATGCGGATATTAAATTATGAACACATTGCAAGGTGCAGAGAAGGGGACCAAAAAAAGGTTATGTATGTATGTATATGCGTGCATGCGGATGCAGATATGCAATGAGGCAAGAAGCCAAAAAAAAGAGTGCAGAAAAAGACCAAAAAAAAGGTGAGATGGGTATCGGGGTTTTGGTATAGTGTTGGAATCATTCCTTTGCCATCGGTTAATGTTCTCCACCTTTTCCCGCCCCCACTATCCCCACTGATCTCCATTAGTCCCCCAGTGGGTACCGTATACGAGTGGAGTCTTTCATATAGCATATAGAGATACGGTGATAATCGTAGTTTGGAGTGGCGGTGGACGTGGTGATAGCGGGGGTTGGGTTTGGGGGTAGACAGGCCATGGCGTTAATACTGCTATACTGAAATTGGAGGGGAGTTGCTACCAAATGAACCAAATACAATAGAGTATCACCAATCCACAGATGCCCGAAGCGAGACGGAGTACAAGGAGGGAAGTATGTTCCATTGTCCATTTGTTGTATGTGTTGGACGCGTCTTCGACGGAGACGAAGAGCCATTGACGGGCGTCATCGGTGCGTTCGCGGATGCGGGCGTAGGTTTTTGAGGCGGAACCTGTTTGGTTTGTTTGTGTGGAGGTTGGGTGAGGAGTATAAATGGAGTAAAGCGGGGGGGTGGGAGATGGGGTGGACGTACCAGTACCGGGTATTAGGCCATGGAAGAGGAAGGTCAGGTGGAAGAGGACTGCGACGCAGAGCTCGTAGAGGAGGAGCAAGGGGAAGATGATTGCCAGTGGGCCGAAGAAGATGAACCATGTTATGAGGTGAATGAGGTATGGGTGATCATGGACTTTTTTGAATGCCGAGAAGAAAAGAAAAGAAAAGTAAGGAAAAAGGTGATATTAAAGGTTTAATAGGACGAGGAGGGGAAGGAGTAGGATTTTGGCTGGCCCATTGAAGAAAAAAAGACAAGTCCAAGCACCAAGAGGGGGTATGGTTGGGGGGTGGAGGAGCCACGAATCTGCCACCCACCTAGCTGGATCGTGAAATGGTAGGCTTGGGCTGGCCAATCACTTGGAACGCTGCAAACTTTGACGAGCGCTGAATCTAGGTATCATGTGTATATAACACAGAAAAAGAGAAACCCCGAATAAGCCCAGCGTAGGTTCATTTTTGTTAATTACAAGTCCGACATCAAAAAAAGAGAGAGATGATACATACGCAATATTGGAACCATATCTGCGATTAATCTAATTGTTGTCTCTATGATGGTTAACAGTGCTATGTCTGTTTCGTTTTTTTTTTTTCAAAAATTTTTTTTTTTTGATTTTTAGATCGTATTTTTTTTGGTTGGTTGCAGGTGTGGAGTGGCGGTACCGAAAGAAAGAAGTCGAGTGGGTTTTATGGGGGCGTTGGTTGGTGAAGGAGTTTCGGGACCGAGGTAAAATACGTTGGAGACTGGTTATAGGTTGGATATGTAAAAGACACGTACTGAAACTTGCCATGAGTTGGATGAACCACGTCCAGAAGGATTGGAGGGCTTCGGGTATACCATTATTGCTGACCGGCGTTAGAGTCGTGATCATAGATGAACTCTTAGACGCAGACTCTGCCAAGGCTGATGACACAGACGGCGTAGAGAGATACATTTCAGAAGAGAGGATGGGAAAATAAAACTCAAGAGTCTTTTTTTCTTTAAGAAGAGGTGAGATTACATGAGAAAGGTGATTTCTTGTGAAATTGTGCGAGTTGAATGGAACCTCGAGGGAGACATGCTGAATCAACGCGCCACCCTGCCGGAAACTCCCTCAGGGACGAAAAGGGCGCGCAGTAAAAAAGTAAAAGAAGTGGACACACCCGGAATTGAACCGGGCACCGCCCGCATACACTCGTAGGTGCTAAGCGGGCGTGATAACCAACTACACCATGTGCCCGATACAGGTTTCCACTGGCTTACAGAATCTGATCCGTCTTGGCAAATAGAGTTGAACTTCGAGAAAGTTCGTTTCTCGCTGGTCTATCACAGGCTTTCTGAACGCTGCGCATACACACACTCCCTCTCTCTCTAATGCACTCCCACGCATCCACTCCACCTCTCGCTGACAGCCGTTACTCATCCCCTGCCTTGTCCACCCCGCATTCTTCAACACCTACTCCTAGCAACGGTGCAGCGAGTACTGCTATAAGACATAAATCAAAATCAAAACCTGTCAATGTCTTTACGAACGATGGCTCGTTTTTAGAGAGGTTCCAGCGTAATAAGAAAGTACGTATATGCGCTTTCTGGTCAACGTGGCAGGCTTATTTCCTTTTGCTCAACTTGTATAGGAAGAGGAAGAGAAGAAAAAGCAAGAAGAAATTTTACATAGGTTAATATTCTTTATGGTGATTTCTGTTTTGTGTGGCATGATTACTCACCAATTGGGCGACAGGAAAAAGTATTTTGACAATCGTTTCGTAAGTGCTAAATTTCTCATGTTGGCAGTATCAGTTACTGAGTTCTTGTCTAGAAAAACAGGGGCAAACGGCCACGTACTGAGGACACTCCAGAGCCAGATAATGCCAGTCCTATCAGCAATGGGACCTCCGCTTCTCCAGTCACTCCAGATGTCAACAATCCAGTCAAGAAACCCAAGACGGACCAATCCCAGACAGGTAAGCTTAATATTCTCGTCTATTCCTCTTCTCGTCTCAGAACAATGTTTGTAGCTAAACGCAAGTCTTGACCGCAACTTTCTTTTTGCTGCCGGGGCCGTCCCAAAGATACCGGCATAGGTGTAAGGCCTCTCGTTAACTGAAAGTTTGACTTATACCCTCCCCTTCCTCTCTGCGTTGTACTGGCTAACTATTCCTTGTCTCATCGTAAGTCCAAGTGAATATACTCGAATAATCTATAACTCATTCTTTCTTGTGAAGGTTTCCTAACATTCCCCAGAACTCCAGCCTAACTCATTCTACATTCCTTTTCGTATGGGCTTCCAGATGAAAAAGGATTACCACGCCTCCATGAGCCAGCCATTCTTTTCATGCCACTATGCTGCCTATAATCCTTATGTTAGTGGTGTGCTCTTGCTTCCTGCTGGTCCCTCTGCCTGTGCACCTCTTTACTGGCGGTTGCTCAAACGATCTGCATCGCTCAGGACATGTACATCACTATTAGAGCTTCAGAATATAATAATACTACTGCAGTGTGATTGATGATGGATTGCTTGTGATACTGTATATCACATCAAATGTGCTTGTTTAGCTAGGTCACAAGGTGTCTTGACTTGCTCAGTCTTGACACGTACTCTTTCTTCATTTTCGTAAACATTTGCGATGGACGATGAGATCGAATCCATTTTGTATATCGGCCGTGAAGTATCTGGTGAGCACACAACTGAACACTTGCATACTCCTTGATCAATCAATACTCAAATACAAATCTCATACCATCCGTGATGACCAAGTGTACAAAATCCCCCCTCTAAAGGCCAACGAAGGCCACAAAGCCAATGACTGGGGAGACCTCGCCAATCCGCTGTGGAAAGGCCGTCTGCGCATCGTCGAGAGATCAGAGACGGCGGTTATTTACTTTGAGGATGGGACAACTGGTGTGCACCCACTCCCCCCACTCCCTCCGGCTGTCTTCCCCTAGGAACTAATGGAAGTATTTGTAATGGTGACAATTGATGATGACGATGGTGGTGGGTTCTATGGGGAATTGGGGTGAACAGGAGAACGTGCGGCCCATTTTCTTTTTTTTTCTTCTTCTTATTTCAACGTCGACTTAACATACAAAAATTGCGCCGCGCGTCCCCTCCCTAACCTCCTTCTTTCGGGGTAAACACACACAAAAAAAAACCAGTCTTTGCAAAAACGGAATACGACCCCTCCCGGCCTTCCGTCGAAGCCGTCCTCGACTCTTCACGTTACTTTGTCGTGCGCGTCGAAGATGCAGGCAAGAAAGCTTACATTGGAATGGGGTTCATAGAGCGTACGGATAGCTTTGATTTCAGTACGTGGTGTTTGTGTTTTTTTTTTTTTTCGTACTTTTTCCCGTTTTGTTGTCACTTGCCTCACCAAACGTATATACACGCTTTCCCAGATGTCGCGTTACAAGACTACACAAAGTACGTTATAACCTCCTCCCCCCCCCTCCCCCGGGACCCTCACTTACCCTCACTCACCTTCTTTGAATCCAGACGCTACCGCGCCAAACGCAACCCACTCTCTCACCAATCCACAGATACCTCGCAGCCCCCTCCTCCAAAGAAAGATTACAGCCTAAAAGAAGGCCAGACGTTCTCGATCCAGATCCCTGGACGTACCACCACCGGCGGGAGTGGGAGTGGGAGCAGGAGCAGTTCCTCGAGTGGCGGTGTGGGCTCAGTAGGCTCAGCAGGGGGAGGGGCAGTACCCCTGTTGCCACCTCCACCGAGTGCCAAGAAGTAATAGTTATAATGGTTTTGTTTGAAGGTGTAGGGAGTTGATTGCTTTTTATTTTTGGCCTTGTCTACTGTTCTGACGTTGAAATGTATTCATTCTGTTCGTATTGTCGTATATACAATAGTTGTTGTGGGTTAAAAAAAAAAGGAAGAGGAAAACAAAAAGTGTGTGTATATGTGCAAGTATGGGTTTTATTATTATGATTATACAAAACATTCATCCTTCTTTGTTGTTTGTTGGTCCTTTTTGCAAGAAAGTTAGAGAGTTTAGAGGCAACCTAGCGTAGTCCAGTGTTTGTGAGAGTGAATTTGAGACTTGTCGAGGATCCGTGTTCATGACCATGTCAAGAAAAAGAAAAAAAAAAAGCGCAAAAGGTAATGATCCTTGTCATTGAAGTTCAAGCTTCCAAGACTCGGTAGACCTGTATTCATTCAAACGCATCAGCTCCAACATCAAAAAAAAAAAATTTAAGAAAAATCAATAGCATAAACAACTCACCCTGACAGTCCCACTCTTCAAATCTTCCAACCTATAACTCACCGCCTCCACAGTCTGAAAATCACGCAAGAAAGTCAATCAGCAAAAAAAAAACGTTGAAAATGAAAACATCGACACACCTGCTGTCCAACATGCTGATTCGCCTGGAACACCCGCACCTTGCTCTTCTTTTTGGGATCCACCTCACTTACAATCCCAACTAGCGGCTCCTCGCCCGCGACACCTACATGCTGGTGGTACGCCTGCAGGCCCTTGTGCCCCTTCAGTCGCGCGTCCAGCAACTCGACCACGTCCCCGGGCATAATCTCACTCGTCCGACGCTGCACCGCGTTCCCCGTCTGCGAATATACCAAGTGGCCCCACGTTTCTCCCGTTGCGCCTCCAGACTCGCCAGGCCTCAACGCGTTGGGTACCTCGTTCAACACAGCATGCACGAATCCCGCATACGTCCCATCTCCAATCAATGTTCGCTTCGACTTGCCATGCAGCATCGTCGCCATCTCGCATACCTGCACACCAACACGACCCCATACCGCCATCAACTCATCAGCCGACAGACGAGGCGGCTCAGCTCTGGCCTTAGGAGGCGCCTTCACCGTCCCCTGAGCCGGGACTGCTGCTCCTGCTGCTGAGACCGTCTTTCCAGTTGATGCCGTCCCTTTCACCTTTACAGTTCCAGACCCGGGTGCATCTGCTTCAATCCACGACGCGGACAAATCCGGGCTCGTCATACCTAAATCAAGCGACGCGCTTGGGATAGACGGTAACTCCCACTGGGAACTGATGCTATCGCTCAATCCAGGAGCACCAGTGCCAGGAGGAGGCGGAGGGGCTGGGGCCTCTCTCGCCGGGGGCACCCGATGCGCAGGTCTAGCTAGGGGCGGGGGAGGCGAGGAAAGTGGTGTAACCTCCACCGCATCCTCATCGCCCTCTTCTTCTTCTTCTCCTCTGACAGCGGGCTCTTCAACCATCACATAATCCGATTGCCTCCTCGGTCGATGCGTACTCGTCGTCGACGTAGACGTGGCAGAACTCTTCCTGCCTAACACACTCGCGACTGACGACTGAGCCTGCGCCATCACCGTTGGCTTCCGCATAGGTACCACTGTTGGTACGGGGACGGGCGGACGGGCCTTTGGCACAGGCGGTGACGATGGCAACTCACCGGTGCCAGCAACGCCAGTAGACGAGTGCGGAACTCGACGGGGCGGTGGTGGCGGCGGCGGTAATTCTTCATCACCTTGATCACCACCATTATCGTCACCATCATCCAGCCGCGCATCCTCATACTTGACTTCCTCAATCTCACTCTCCTCCGCCTCGACATGAACGCCGTCCTCCGAATTCGACGCGCTTCCATGCTCCCACTCTGCATCTTGATGGTGGTGCGCTGCTGTTGCTAGGGGTGGCGGAGGTGGCCGGCTAGGCAGTCCTCCTCTCAACGCAGCGGCTACCGTATGCGCTGGTGCTAGTGGAGAAGTGGACAATTTCGGCGTCGGTGCCGTCTCTTCAATACTCTCAACCTCGGGAGGTGGCGGAGCCCTCTGAGGCGGCCTTGGTGGAGGGACACCCATAGCAGGCGGGAGCATCCCAATCCTCATCCCACCCATCCCAGCAAGCTTAGCAGCGATCCGCTCCTTCCTAGCCCTCTCTTCTTCTTCCTCATCCACTTCTACTACTTCTTGCTCTTCCCTCTGTTTCCCTTCTCCCTCTTCATCTTTATCAACTTGTTCGGGCTCTCTTGGCGCTGATGGGGGCGGACGAGCGGCAGGTACAGCCAAAGGCGGGGCAGCACCAAACTTGATCCCACCAAGCTTCGCCATCCGCTCAGCAATCGTCCGTCGTCGTGCAGTCTCTAAATCTTCCTCTTGCACCTGTTCCTTTTCCTGCTCCTCTTCCTCGACTTCAGCTATCCGCATGGGCGGTTCTGGAATAGCATGGCTCGGAGCAGAAGTAGTAGTAGTATAACTCATCGATGAAGACCGTCTTGCAGGTAGGTGGAACGCAGGATCAATAGGGTCTACAAAATTAATCAGATACATCATCATCATTACTATCATCAACAAGGGGGGGGAAAAGGCACGACTTGCAAAACCCGCACACACTCACCTCCTTCCTCCTCATCCATAATCTCGCGTTCCAAATCTCTCCCCTGGCGAGCAGGACCAGGGACAAACGACCTCCGAGTCATCATCGGGTGAGGGAGCGGTTTACTCCCGTCATCGCCATCATCCTCTGCCCCCTCTTTTTCTTCGTCTCTTGACAGGCTCCTCCTCTCAGGAGGCGGCGGAATAACCAACGGTACATCGCTCTTGCTCGACTGGAGCGGTGACATGTTCTCTTCCGCGCCTTCTTCACTCTCAAGGGGTGCCAATGGCGGGGGAGGCGGGGCAGGTACCCTCCTCGAAGGTGGCGGGGGTACGCGTTTCGGCTCTTGCCCATCATTATCATCATCATCGTCCGCAGATGGTCTGGTCAATACAGGCCTATTAGCCTGTGTACGAAACACCAGTGATGGGCGGTGGGGCACAGGCAACGGCGCAGTCGACTCGTTATCCGATTCGGGACCACTCCCATCGGCCGCCTCCTCCTCCTCTTCTCCCACCTGCTCTTCTTCCTGCTGCACCTGAACTTGTTCCTCTTCTTCGCTTCCCTCGTCCTCGGATGGCTTCCGCAACGCTAACCGAACCGGCGATACCGATGACGATGATGATGACACTCCTACTAACACATCACCACCCTTTCCTTCTTCGCGATTGGGTTCCTGATCCACTCCAGACCGGCGATAATCGTAGTAGCTACCACGAGTATCATCCCTATCATCCCCACGACGAAGGTGAACCGCCAAACTAGTAGTGGTAGGCATAGCCGGTCTGATGCGAGGCGAGATGGGAAGTGGCGGGGTAGACGCATGCGACGCGAAAGACTCCTCCCCTTCTTCATCTGATTCCTCACCAAGGCTACCACCAACACCAACATCATTGGCTTCACCTTCGCCCTTCATTTCCGATCGTCGCCGAAGCTCTTCTGTGGTCTGCTGTTGCACTACTGCCTCCTCCTCTTCGCCCTCGAACCTCGGTTCCTCTTCATCATCACTCTGCTCCCCCCGTGTGACATACACCGATCGCGTAGGCACGGGCATGGGTTCAGACTCAGTCTCCACCTTCTCATCTCCGTCGCCTATCAGAAGGGAGGGGAAAACAAAAAAAAGGTATTGAGTTAAGCGCTTGACACCACACACACAGAGATACACACAAACAACCCGACAGAGGTGGGCTGGGCAGTAGGACGAACTGGGTCGGATTGAGGGGGGAAGGGGTTGAACATTATAAAAAGACCACTTGGCCTCCACCACCTCCCCTCTCCTCATCTCCCCCCTGCCCACGTTTTTCTTTTTGGTCTGGAATCAAACAAAAGAAACATCACACTCACCACCACTACCACTACCACCATGCAACTCATCGACTTTGTCTACAAACGACTGGAATTCCTCGCCCATTTCGTACCCACCCTTGGCACCCACTTCATGAGAGTAAGCGTCGACAACATGTTCGTCCTGAGTGACTTGAGCGGCCACATGAAGACGGGGGGAGGCTTGATATTGGGCGACGTTGGAAGCAGCTCCAGCACCTTTCGATTCTGATTCAGCTTTTTTCTCGCGTTGTGCTGCTGCTGCTGCCTCTACTACAGTTGCTGTAGTTCGTGGTGGTAAGTGATGCTGAGCTTCTTCTCCATGTTGCTCAATATCTAAAAAAGAGACAGATACGTCCCAAAAAAAGAAAAAGGAAAAAAAAAACTCAATAAATCCCGTTTTACATTTGTGATTTAATACAAAGGGAAAAGGGGTGGTGAGTGTGGGAACAAAACGCGGAAAGGATTTCGAACTGTGGGACCCCCAGTGAAAAGAAACACAGAACGGGAGAGGAAGAAGGGAAAGAGGGGGAAGCCACAAAAAAAAAAAAGAGAATTCAACATTTACCATCTTCATCATTCGTCCTCGTCTGACCGAGCTCATTCTCATCACCCTCATCCTCCCGTTCACCTATTTGTTCTGGAATACCTCCACCACCAACACTAGCACCTCCTCTATCTTCCCGAGCCTCTTGTACCGAAGACCCGACCGACTTGACCGAATCCATCGTACTGCTTCGAACTGGCCTATTAATCCCCACTACTCCGGAGGCCGATCCGATCGATCCTACTGACGCACGTTTGCCGCCACCACCACTGGCAACTGAAGCTGCTGCTAATCTCGGACTGCCAATAGACCCTACAGAATCAATAGAAGCCCTCCTTGCCGCAGCTGCAGCCGCCGCTAAGCTGCCGGGGAACCCAGGCGATTTCGGGGAAGATGCAAGTACACCCCTGAGAGGAGGCGAACCAGGTGAACGTTGCTGCTGCTGTTGCTCGATCGACGATGTTTCATCCGCTTCAACATCTCTCGAGAGTGTTCGTCGTGGAGGTGGCGCGAATGGGTTGACACCACCCATCTTGGCAAGCCGTTCTGCAATCTTTCTGCGGCGCACCTCAGCATCGTCTTCTTCTGCTGGTACCTCTTCTTTGGGCTCTTCCACAACCTGTCTATCTTCTTCATCGCCTTGTTCGTGTACAATGGATTCCGGTTCTTCAACGACATGTTGTTCGACTATACCCTCATCCTTAGTTTCGTCCTTAACAATCGGCGCGTCCTCTTCACGTGCCTCTTCATCAGCCTTTAATTGTTCGAGGGGTTTAGCCTCTACTTCACGATCAACTTCTTCCTCTCTACTCTCTTCTTCAACTTTCACAATCGGTTCAGCATCCTTGAGAACATCAACCTCAGGAGGCTCTTCTTCAACTGGCTTCGGCACTTCAACAGCAGAGGGTTCGGGCGTTGCTTTGGGCGTCACCTTCCTCCTTGGTGGGGCAACACGACGCGGCATGGCAGGTGCAGGCATAGAAGCAGGAGGACTACGAGATGCCTGGGGAGAAGCAGACCCCTCGACCGTCACTGCCGCTGCCGTTTCCATTGATTTAGAGTCTTTACGCATCGGCTGTATTTCTGTAGGATTACAATATTTAGAATTTAATCAGCATATATCAATGTAATATAATGTAATATAATATTTACCAGCTCCGATTGCCTCAGATGACTCTGATATAGGTGCATCAGCTAGTTTAGAATGAGTATCAGGCGACGATAAATATTCAGCGAATAATCATACCTTCAGCTGTCTCAGGCTTAGCTACTGCAACAGGAGGCGGCGACAGTGGTGCCGAGTCCTTGCGCACCACTTCAGGCTTCTTCGAAACGGGGACGGGAGGTCTACCACCAAAGACAGGAGGGCCCATACCGACCCTTGCGCCTCCCAACCTCGCCATCCTAGCTGCAATCGCAGCCCTCCTCTGCCTCTCTTCCTCCTCAGGATCGAGCACCTTGGTCTCCTCACTCTCCCCTTCCTCTTCTCTTCCCCCCTCCTTCTCAGCACCACCCTGTGCCTCATCTACACTCGCACTCGCACTCGCACTCTCCTCCTTCCCTTCACCAACCTTTACATTCTCAACGTGATCTTCATCGTCATCCCCTTCTGCGGGGATAACAGGGACAACTGGCGGAGGCTTCCATTTGGGGCGCTCAACAGGGGGAGGAGGAGGCGAGAGAGCAGTCGCTCCGGGCCCACCACCAGCACCACCAAACCCGCCCCTCCCTTGCAGCGCCGCCATCCGCTCCTTCAGACTCCCGCCCTGCTTGATGCTTTCCCTCGCATCGGATGCAGACATACCCCCAACTTGTGGTCGTCTGGGAGAGTCGCCACTGGTAGAGGAAGTGGCGTCTGCGCCGCCAGTGTTGATGTTGGTAGCAGTGCTGGTGTTGGTGGATGAGGCAGGTGAAGACGACGATGGTGTAGATTGATTGTTATTGGGCCTCCATTGGAGTCCGCCTGGTTTAGGACGAGGTGGGGGAGGGGCAGGGCCAGTAGATGACTGAGCGGGCTTCTCGAATGCTGCTATCCTATCGCGCAACGAGCCAGGTTTAGGCCGTGTAGGAGGTGGTTGATCAGACATTTGTGAGTTGATAAGAGAGAGATCAGGAGATCAAATCAAAAGATGTGGAAGATAAAAAAGAGTACAAGTTGGCCTCATTCAACCAAGTTCGCCCGCAGTCAAGTTACTAACCGCCTAAGCAACAACACGCGTTTATGTATTTTTCTCACGAATAGAGCGAATTATACGATATATTATATTATATTTTTTCTTACACGGCACGTAGCCAGAACGGTCCTATATAGTGGTATAGTACTCAGTTGGCAAGGGGAAAGATATACATGCAAAGAACGTACCAATGGGATCACCATCATCATGGAAAATCGTCGTCCACGCACCAATAATTCCATACGCAGATCGCAATCCACCAATTTGAACTCCAACAGAGCTGTAAGTCATAGATTGAGCAAGTTTGCAATGACAACGCCAACGAAAAAATTATCAAACCTCCATATAGCATTCCCCTCGTCTCCAGACACCTGCCAGTGGTTAATCCAATAAATGATCAAGTCAACTCCAAGCAAATCAGCCACTCACAAAACTCCACTTGACTTGTTTATCCGGCGTCATCTTGACATGTCCCGTCATGGTCGACGATGTACCCAGCATCTCCCCCGCAAAGTAGATAACTGGCCATTTGGGGTGTTCTTCATCAGGAACCGTATGCGTGATCATAAGATCCACATCTAGCACTCGATATACCTCCCTAAACGACTCTGTCTCAAAAATCGATGTGTCTAGCTCCCCCGTCCGAAAAGACTAAAAGCATGTCAACAGCCACTGGCAAAACCTCAAAATAAAAAGCAAAACTCACTCTCGACTCGTTATAACCTACAACACAAACACCCACATCTTAATAAACCACAGAAAGAAAAAACACAAGGACCCACTCACTCATCAAATCATGATAATTCGAAAAAATATACGACACCTTCCACCTCCCAGCCACACCCGCCCAATCCCTCACCCCTCCCCATTCCCCAGCTTCAACACCCATAATCTGGGTAAACGGCAACGACATAAGCAACACCGGCTCCTCCTCTCCTCCTTCCCCCTCTTCCCCACCACTCCCTTTCAATGTCATAACCTGCTTCAACATCCTCACATGCTCCCAATCCACCCTCCCCACCTCATCAAACGGCCCAAACTCATTCTCCCATCCATACCTCCCCATGTCATACACATACGCCTGACACCTCACCCTCCCCTCTCCTTTCACATCCCCCTCCGTAACCCCAAAATACGTATGCAATCTCTCCTTCATCATCCTCTCCTCCCTCTTCATCCCCTTCAACGAAATCCCAGCTCCTCCCCCCTCTACAAAATCCAAAAACCCACCCCCCTTCATCACCGCAGAACCCCACAACAAATTCTTTGACACCTCCCCACCACCACTCCACCTCCCCGCCTCCCCAACCTTCAACACAGGCACACAACTCACCACATCCAACATCGTCTTCACCACTTCCACATACTCCTCCACACCCCGACACACATTCACATTCTCCACCACCGTCCACGCGCGTACAATCCGCTGCACCTCCCTCTTCCAATCAAACACCCCAGTAGTCCCAGTAGTCCCCCCTTTTCTTAGTACCCTCCCCTCTTTTCCTTTCTCTCGATTCCGATCCCAATTGTCCCCACCACCACCGCCACTACTCACCGCCACGACCTCCTCCCCATCCATCCACACACACACCCTCGGATCATCCAATGGCAATGCAAGATACATCTCCCTCCACAGCCACTCGTCCCCAGGTCCATACACAACCCTCCGCGCACCCCTACACGTCTGCGCAAACTTGCTGACATGGATAGGATCTAGGTACACTAATATCCGTTCAATCAGCTCTAGGGGTAACCTGAGAATATCAGCCATACAAAAAAAAAAAAAAGAATGAAAAAAGAATGATAGGAAAAAGAAAAAGGGCGTGTGTGTGTGTGGCTGAGTTAGAGGCTGTGAGCGTGTATGCGCGCGCGCGAGTAGGAGTGTGGGAATGTGGGAATGTGAGAATGTGAGAATGTGAAATGTGTGTGGGTGTGCAAGGGCAAGGGCGGAGGCTGTCCAAAAAAAAAAAAAAGGTTGAACAATACAAGATCAGAAAAATAATCATTCTCCGTTTGCATGATTGCCGTTCAGCTAAATTTATTTGATAAAAGGCACGGAAATGTGTGGTTGTGTTGTTTTAGAGGAGGCTTTCGCGAAACCTCCTTCTCACACAAATGTTGCGCACAAAATCCGTGTATTGCGCTGTACAGTACGTATTACGAACCATGGCTAAAAAACTATAGCTACATAGATAACCTAACTAACCTAACCAAACGGGATATCGAGAAAAAGAAACTAGCACAACACATAAAAGACGAGTTACAATGCAAAGAATTCAAAGAGAAAACAGCATAAAAAATACCTCAATCTTCCATATAGATTTTGTAGCATAGGTTCTCACTCTATAATGAGAGTTTCTTACTGTCCTGATCGTTGACTAGCGACAAAAACGATGCGAGTTGGTCGCCATCGGACCCGGTGTAAATCCCTAGACGATGAAGAATGAGAATGACAACGTTTGCTTCGTGAATGACAAGCAATGTCGCAGTACTACACAATAGTTCCCTGTATGACTGAGTTAATGACAGCTAAAATTGATGAGTCTTCACTCACTAAATAGCCGTGAATTATTTTTTTGAAATTGCTTTTCTCGAATTATCTAGCTTTTTTTTGCGCATTTTAAACTTCGTCCCATCCTGTAAAAAATCTCATCAACTGTAAATCTCGCACGACACCCCTTGCTAAGATCGTCAAATGTTGCCGCTTGTATTGGCACCTATATCAAAAGCACATACGTGTTTCTTTTCTCCGTTCGACAATAAAAATTGCTCACACTTACTCATTTTGCTGCCGCCGATTGTGCCAACTCACGCCACTCATTCAAGAGCTGCTGTCCAACTGTCGGCTCCAGCTCTGTACCATCACGCGAGACCTTCACCTCCCTATCGTGATTCCAGGGATTACGAATATGTCTCGTCCGCGTGAATGGCAATCGCTCCGTACACAGCCATTCCACCTTGAATGACTCTCCCCATGCATTCTCGTTCTCGTTCTCGTTCTCCCTTCCGTCAACTGCGCCATCTTCCTTAATATCTTCAGGAGACCGCACTAATGTCTCAACCTGCCTGCCTTCTTCCTCCGGAGAATATGACCCTTTCGCGGACTTCATCGCACGTAGTGCTGCCTCCCGATCAAGGTGAAAGGCATCTCCAACAGCCGACCTCGGCGGTGTATAAACTTGGGCACGAAGTTCCGTAAGGAATCTTTGAGGTTGTACTTCCGCAGTGAACCTATTATGAGGCTCAACCATTTCCGCTGGTGCAGTCTGGGTGTACTCCACCTCTGCATTCATCAGGGAGCTATCTTCTGACTGGATGACAGGGGAAGGCGGCGAATCAACCTCTCCTGCAGGTTGTGGAGACTCATCAACCAGATGCTGGTCACTTGGTGGGAGGATACTGGAGGCAACCGATGACTGCGATGTAGTACTACGCGAGACAGCAGGGGAACGGGACGCCCGAGATGGTGGCGAGTCAAGCTTACGTGATTCCCAAGGAACCTGAGGTTCGCCACTTCGAATGGGTCCAATCATCCTGAGTAAGACCCCCAATCATTATGATGGACTTTAACAATTGATAATTGTATTAACATACCTTGCATAGCCATAAAATTCTCTGCTCTTATTGACGCCAAAGATCAAGTAAACCTCCTGGCTGGTGCGGTAGGCTTGGTCCAGAATTCCCTCGTTATGTTTCTGAGTGGCCCATAGACCCTTCTCAGTACTAAGATCCAGATCGTACTATTGGATGCGGCAATAAGTGAAAATTGAGTAAAATTTTTCGTGAAATTTTACCTGTGTCAGCGATTTTAAGATGAAGTACCGTTTTGGAAAGTAACGGGAAAGGAAACTTGATGTCGTGGATGTATACGAGCCAGAGCTGCTCGAATGCTTGGCATGCACTCTGTGCCTCCCTTTCTCGTCACCTGATGAAACGGACAGTAACGACAGGCCCCCTGCTAGTTGTTCAGATGCTTTTGGCACTGTTCCTTTCTCAATTGGTTTATTCACATGGGCAACGGGGCTAGACTGTTTTGCCTTCTGTTCCTTGATCCACTTTGTATGCATGCCCATACCACGCTGGCCGCCAACTCCTGCCCTAAGATCATCGTCTTTCTTGCGAACTCGACAGACTAGTTTAGGGCATCGAGAGTCATTCGGACGCAAAGGAAGTCCGTTGAAGTATTCAATAGCCTCATCCAAATGGGCTTTCGTATCGAAATTGATAAAGGCACAGTTCGAACGATTGATGATGAATACGGACACTACTGGGGACGGTGCGGAATCCCCAGAATGAAACTGAGTTGGTAATTGACCAAAAAACTGCCACAACTCGTCTTCTGAGGCATCTGATGGGACATTGCCTGCCCACATTACCCAGTCTGAGCGCTGGGACGGTGCCTTGGGATGGTATGAACGGCGAGGAATGGGTTTTTCTGCATCTACCGAACGTTTGACATCGTTTCTCACTCTTTCCGATGATTCAGATTGTGATGATGAATGTCCAGCACCAGGTGAATGCGACGGCTGTTGTCCTAACCTTTTATTCACAGAAGGGTGCTCAGATGGATTGCCATGTGTTTCAGCTCCTTGCTGTGAGGGCATGGCAGGCCGTGGCATACGGTGTGCGTCTGTATCTCGAGGATTGGAGAAGGAATAAGGCGGCGTGTAATGGCCATGGTATGTCGAATGACTGTTAGCGATGGTATGTTGTGGAGCCGTTTGTCCGCCATGTATGTACCACCAGGAGGGCTGACGCTCAGATTCACGTGGAGAGCCATAATGTTGAATATAAGATCCGTATTGTGTCTGGTATACTGGCGGAGAATTCAAGGAGGGATGATTATAGGCGGACGGAGGAGACATAGCAGGTGACGAATAATGCATAGAATGATATGGAGCCGCAATGAAGCGTGGGTGTTGCGCATGTTGTCCTGCCGAACCAGAGGACAAGGAAACGGCCTGGGGAACTACTTGATGTGGATATACTGGTGAAGGCCCAGGACTGGGATAAGTATGCACTGGAGAATGGCCCTCTGGAGAATGGCCTTGGTAGTGGAATGTTTGTCCATGAGACTACAACATGGAGGAATTAGTTCAGAAAGTATTGGTGAAGACGAAAAGTGATGTTTACGGGGTGGTATGCAGGATGATACGAAAACGGTGGTGGAGATGTATGGGTTAAATTCATGTGTTGTGGTGGTACAGAATATGACCCGAAATAGCCAGACGGCTGATTGTAAGGAGGGTAGTTATGAGTAAGCATATGGACATGGGGTTGCCCCTGATGAATGACACTCGCAGAGTGAGCGTGCACATGCTCAGCAGGTGCATGAGTTGCGCCTGGGTTAAGGACAGGCGCCAATTGGGACGAATAAGTTGTATGCCCTCGAGAAGAAGGGCTAGATCGTGACATGCTCAGTGGATGGTTTGATCGTCCCACATTTTGATCATTCTGTGCATTCTCTTCCTTATTTTCGTCAACATCACCAACCATTGAGCCGAATTGTGATCCTGCGTCAAAGACCGAGGTCGAAATTAGTGGAGTGGGGTGGGAAGTACTCGATGGAAGAACAGGATCATAAAACTCTGTTGTACGCCATGGTATGAGTACGCCGTAGGACGTTGTGGAAAATGCTAGAAACAACGAACCAATGCCAGGTTGAGAGCGGTCAACTGGGCCCTGGAGATTTTCTACAGTGTGAAGTGAGTAAAACGCATGTTCACCGTGATGAAAGGGACAAAAAAAGAGTGAGAACGTAGGAATTTTTCAGCCACACCGACATGTTACATGACGAATTTTTGTACCTCTCCGGGTTGGGAGATAGCTTTTTTATATCACGTGTGAAGCCACGTGATACGTCGAATACCCACCATTCTGTCTTGTATCATTTCTTCCAGCGCGAACGCGCGGGGTGGGCGTTGTCTCTCTATTGTGTTCTGAAATCATCTGAAAGAAAACGGTCATTGCTCTTCTAATATGATCTGCATGGGTATGCTTACCTATTGAATGTAGTGTTCTTATTAATAGATCCTGCGAGTTGAGACTCGAATGTCTCAAGTAGCCACGACGCTAGTTCCAATGGTTGTCTACCACACTCAGGTGGGGGGAAACTTGTTCTTCTTGACCGACAAGGTCAACTCGCATTACCTGCTGCGATCCACGAAAAACCAGTGTCATGTCTCAGTATAAGTATGGGACTGAACGTGGGTGACGTCACTCTAGATCTGAGTGCAGTATTCGCGGAAGGAAGCGTCGAAACAATCACGCACAAACACCGACATCAATGAATACCTCATCAATGAAAGATGCACTTCTTTGCTTACTGTACAAGTAGGTGGATAGAACATGCAGATCCGATGTGATTTTACTAGTGGGGACCTACGGCTAGGGCGGTGTTTTCGTTTCGAGATGGTTGGCCTGAAACAGGTTCGAAGTAGGGTGCTGAGATCATCATGGGAGACGCAAATGAGATTGAGGGTGTGCAGGGACAAGGAAAGAACGTACAAATGGAACAGAAAGACTTAACCGAATGAGTGGGATGTATGCGGTCCTTCTCGAAGTAGTAATATATCAGTCAGTGAATCCGCGATAGTCAAGAAGAGATTGGTTTAAATTCGACGAATGACATCACATGAATGTCACTCCCCCACCTCTGCTTGAGATGGAAATGGAGCATGAAGACCCATTTTTACCCATGGATACTGCTATTGATATGAGGTAACAAAGTAAGGGTTCACGTTCATCTCTCCCGCAGCACCAATTCACTCCTGGTCTATTTGCCGGTGTTGACGACAACCATGATGTAATCTTGTACATGTTTGAACACTACACTTTTCTATTCATAACAATTCACTATCATCTGGAGAGTCTCACAATTCAACGACAACACTGCTTACCATGCTCTCCGCTTCATGGAGAGGTTATCAGGCAACAGGGCGCCACTATCTTCTAAAGGAAGCTTCCGTGTTTGTTCAAACTACTGTCTGCACAAGGGAAGGAAGTTATTCCGTCATTACTCAGTTCACCGCAAACAACCTCGCAGGGACGCATCAGATGAAGGTCGCCGTCCGTGGGTTCAACTCCTTATTTGTCTATCTACTTGGGTAGGTTTCCATAGTTGACGATAAAGCCATATCGTTACCTTTTGAGAAGGCGCATATTTTTCAAACATATTTTCATTGAAAGATTCCGGCAGCAAAAAAGGGTGATATATGTTGCGATATGCACGAATATATGCGTTACTTTCCTGAAGATATTGCACCAGGCCTCACCTGCACCTTTGACTTCTCGGGTTTTCCCTTTGTCTGCTTATCTTGGCCACCAAAAACCGTGTATTCTTTCATGTTCTCACCCTGCGAAGCGAATTAATGCATCGGGAACCTCATTGCAGGTTGCGTCCTGTGTCTCCAGGGGCAGCGGCGTGTTGTGCCGCCTTATGAATATTCCATCGATCGTGGACTATTGCTCAGGTGCTATTCGGGCCCCAGTATATTGTGGGCGAAATGCAGCATCTCAAGATTTGAACTAGGACATATGAGAACGTCAGAAGATCAGAAAGGTCTGTGCATCTGAACAATAGAAAAATTTAAGATACTGTCAATCAGGGAATAGCCCGCAAGGGATATTTTGCCGCGCTTTTTACACTCCGAACTTAGCTGATTCGCCATCAGCAATGGCAAGTCGCTCATTGTTTGTACCGTGTCTCTATATGTAAGTCAGCTTCCTAACTGTCTGCTATGTACAGTATTCTGGGGGTATTGAAGTAGGCATAGACCCTGCGTAAACATTTCGATGAATCCTAGGTGAGAATGTCAATCACGTATGCCTTGAAAATGGAAGACTTCTCACCATAAATCCGGGCCCTAGCGGTCAAAAGCAGATAGTGATCTCTTTCCTTGCAGGGTACTATGCTGCGCTTCTTGGCGCGGGTTAATTCCTGCATCAAATCACCATATTCCAACATGCAGCTGATGCAAGGTGAATGACTTTTGAGCCACTCAGCCTTGCTGAAACCATCCACTTGCGTCATCAAGATCCATTGGCTGAGAATCGATGCGAAATGTTGAAGAGATTTCAATATGCGTGCTGAATCGCAATGCTTGCTGCAATACAAGTGAGTAAGTCTCGTCTGGTTCATGTCATGACGGACCCTTGATTAACATTTTACTTGTAATCCGTTTCTCGGTGGCTCCCAAACGCATATGTTAATAGTCAAAAGGATCGAATTTTCAAGCCAGTGTAAGGGTAGGGTTGAATCTTTGTTTTAGTCATCTTTCATTACTTGTAGTGGTCTCATCGGGCGATGGGCAAATGTCCCTTTGCCCATCGCTCTTCCTCCCAGAATTTCTTTGCCGGATCTTCCCACACACCTGCCTGTCATTTGGGAGCCGCACGCCCAGTTCCGTCACTCCATTCAGTTTACGCAGCCTGTGGCCATGGTCATCGACATCCCAAGCTGATGTCCCTATCCCGCTGTCATCTTTGTTTTTGCTGTCTGAAGATTTTGTGGCGCCCTAGGGCTCATCCCTGGTGGACAAGTGCCTTTACCAAGGGCATACCCAGTGTCAGCCATCAACAACCCAAACGTTGTTCCCGAACAACAGCTATTCTGGGAACATGCTCTCTTGTTCCCGCTTAGGGCAACGTCTTCCTGGTATTATCCGGTTGGTCGTGAAATGTGTCAAAGGTGTTCTCCTCACCACGTTTGATCAGTATTTCAATGTTGTCCTCTAATAATACATGAGAAGTTTGTACACGAAGTAATCGACACAAATAGCGGCTAATGGAACACCGGTCCTTATACCCTACCACTAGAAGACCAGGGAGGGTTGTTTGCAACAACATTGCCCACGCCACCCTCATATACGGCATCAAGAGTTAGCTGAAGGTTTGGTGAAATTGTCACTCCTGGAGTCATGACCCAAAGCGCCACAGCAACAGTGCTAATAGGGTGAAAGCGATCAGTTGTGTGGGATATACGTCGAGGATGATGACATACTTCTCGCCACGGTAGTTCAGAATACCTTCATGAACGGGGAATTTGGATTGTGGACTGTTTTTGGATTTTTGTATGCGAATTAGGGTGCGTTGTCAGCAATCGAATCTGCGATCTTACCCTAGATTTCCAACACGTTTACCCATCATCCAACCGTTCACAAACAGGATTGCTCGGTATGGTTGCCCGAATGTCTCCTCAAACGTGAATGATATCATGACATCCATGCCTTGGGGGATGTTGAGGTCAAAGGTCGTCACAAAAAAGCCAATGCCAGCAGCCGAGTTGGGAAGAGCCTGTGATAGGTCGCGAGACGGCCATCCAGAAGTTTGGAAGCCTGGTAGGTGCCATCCTTTACGTTCACCAAACGTACCGCCTTCGTTGAGCACACCGCGGACCTTGTCAAGATACCTGTAGAACCAGATCCTGAATCTGTAGATCGAGTCTAGGACAAAGGATTTACCCTCTGTATCCACCAACCTTCCCTTGAACCTTCCAATCACCAAATTTGCCTGAATTGAGCTGGAACCCTCGAATGCCTCTGGGGCTTTTGCTTGTATTTGGAGTCGCTAATATTCATATTCAACATGCGGGAACGCATCATCAAGATTGCGATCACTTACAGCCACTTTCGGCCAAGCCCATATTATCCTGAAATACACGTGAATATCGCAAACAAAACTTCAATTGGGGTGGGGGACTCCAAACACACCTGCACCACAGTGATGACATTGTCCTGACCCCGTTTAACAGCTCCAATTGGGAATACAAACTTGGTGTCTGTTTCTTCAATTCTGTTTCTATTATTTGTGGAGCTGCAGAAAAGAAGGTGTACAAGTTAAATCATGAACCACGGTCATCAATCTACACACAGTACCCACTTCCCAAATGCCGTAGCCAAGAATACGTCATTCAGCCAAACACTTGCCGCGAAAGCTGATTGGAGGAGATGAGTTACTGATAAGGATCTCTTCAACATCAGTTTCTGACCTTCGCCCCCATTGATGGATATGTTGACACTGTTTTCAGCTCCTGTCGCTTGGAAGTGGCCCCTCCATAAGACAATATTTTCACAACTGAAGATTGAACGCGGATGTCAGAAATAAATTCTTGACCGCCGGCAAGGAGGCTGTGAAAATTACTCACAATCCATAATCACATCCATAGAGGATCCTTCCATCTCCATAACGTGGCTTATCGGGTATATTTGACGTTGTGTGGTTGGCTACTATCCACGAATTATCATCAAACGCATCTTGGATCTCAGGCAAGCTATCTTGGAACTTCCATCCGGTTAATTTGGGAACTGTCACGCCATTCACCGAAGGAGCCAGTTGCAAGTGACCGACGAACCCGCCATGGGTGCTGACTGTTGTTGACGCTGCCACGTTGGCGGACACAGCTTGACCATTCCAGGTAATGGTCTGGATGCTCTTTGGAGCAATGACTGTTAGAGTGACGTCAGTCTTGAGGTCTCCTTTCAATGCGAGTGTATCTCCAGATATGCTGGCATCACGGACGAGGTGGGGGCCGCCAACGAGCACTGTCTGGTTCGTTCCCAGTCCCCAATAGTTCCGCAGAGGATCATCTGGACTACCTGCGATGACGGGTGCCCAGAACGTTGCCGCAGTTGTGGTATCCAAGAACAATACAAGCACATTATCGGTATCAATAACCGTAACTTGTCCAGTACTTCCAGATAGGAACGTGACGATGGTTGGGTCTCCAGCTAACCCGCTGTTCCTGGTAAATACGACCGAACTGGATGGCGGTGTTTCCGGTGTTGGTGCGAAGATGGCAAGCTCGTGCTCCTGGCTGGAATCGCCATAGACAACGAGAACATCCCGCCCGTCAATTATCCCTGCAAAGAAAATTTGGGCAGTGGTGTAGAGCAGTTTCGTCGATGATCCGAATGTGTAGTCCGTTGATACAACTTTAGATTGTCTCCCTGTGAGGGTGATGGATGATGCTGTCTTGGGAATCTGAAGTGGTCCCGCTGAAGTTATAGCATTTAGCTTAAAGGTCGTGGTTGCCCTGGACATTAGAATTAGCTAAAAAAAGCGTTCTGAGGTGTGAACTGACGTTGAAGTAGAATCTGTCTGCCGTACGATATAGAACGATGTCCCAGTATCCGAATTGTGCAAGAGTGTCGCAAATGCCGCAGCATTCGTCGTGGCATTGAGACTAGTTGTAGAATCCCCAACCCAGTCTGTCTTATAGAAGGAGCGCGTGCTACGCAAGAAGATGGCTTGGCGTTTCAGTTCATCGAATTTTGTCGTTAATTCTCGGGATTCTGTGATCTGTACAGAGATGCAGTTAACAGTCTTTCCCATGATGCTATTGGTAAGTAGATAGACACATACAGAAGCACCATAGTCATATGAAGTGTAGACACCTGGGAACGGGATTCCTCCCCAAGATGTACCTCTAATACATCACAATGGTTCAAACATGTTGAGATAGAGTATCAGGTGGTCTCACCCGTAAAGCATGTAATAATTGATTAACTTTGCATTGCTCGCCCACAGTTGCAGATTGAACACAGATTGAAAATCTGGGCCGGTTAAGACACGACATGGGCCATATCCTATGAGAATCCTCAATATTATGTTTTGGAGCATATAATGTAGAGACATAGGAAACGCACCTGGAGCTGTCGGCCCCCATGCATCAAACGAGCCACCTTGGAATTCTGTTTTGATGTAAAATAAAAACGAAAAAGGGAATACAAAACGGAGATCATGTTGAATGGTGTGAGAGTTGAAAAGGGGAGTAGGTGTGTAAACTGACCAGGGATATACCATGCCTGCGAAGGGTTGACTTGCTGGTGATATTGGTGATAGTTGGTCGTGACAGGCCGCCATACAGTTGGATTAGAACAGTCAAAGCCCTGAGGATATGAATCCAGTCTGCGGCATTTCGGTTGTCCAGAGATCGCAAACTAGTGCTGGAGAGGACGTACCCGTAAAGATCCACAGCACCCTATCGGTCCCGAATGAAAATAATTATAATTAGAGTTCCTTGCCGCCAGAATATGGGGGGGAAGAATGGATGGGAGAAGGAATGGAAACGTACCGTTCCATTAATGAAATTCCTTCCTTGACCAGGGTCATTATAAGTCAATGGGACAACAATGTCCGATGCATGGTAGGCGTTCTCAAGGTCGACGAAGTATTCTGCACGGGCGATCGGACTCTGCGAGTATTCGTTATCTAAACCAAAGTAACGGAAATTAGTATTGCAACATAGCCCCATTGTTTGCTGTTTTGACATACCAATCTGGATAGCTTTTTTTTTTGAAAAAAAAAAAAAGGGTGTGAAATCCGGGCATTAGTTGACAGCACAGGAGGGGGATCGCGGAGGAGCTTACCTATAACAGGGCCACCATTATTGATTTGATTAGGCGCGGTAACCTTAATTATGCCTTGAATATACGCTTGCCATGCGTCTTTCCAATCAGTGTCGTTTGTTCGTAGAGTCCCCGCAACCTCTGTAGTTGCCCAATGGGCTATACCCCCAGCAGTGGTCTCGGCATTGATGTACTGTGCGATAATATAGCCCATCAGATGGTGTTCATTCACTGGCAGGGTGTTTCATTAATACTAACCGGCCCTGGATATCGGAATGATCAGAATGTCAAGTTCACGATGCATATATGCGTGTATAATGCGTACCTGGACGCAATACAACCCAAATTCCAGCATCCCTTGCTGCATCATACAACGGTTGCAATGCACGGAAATCGTCAAAGTCTACAACTCCTCGGGAGGGGTTAATTAAGCCCATATGTGTATACACGCTGACCGCATTCATCCCAGCTGCCTTGACTTTTTGCAAGATATCCGGCCATAAGGAGGGAACAGGTAACCGGAATGTATGGAACTCTCCAGAGCTAGCAATACACGTATTCAGACCAGAAACCAAGCGCATATATGCTTACAAACAGTTACTCACTAGAGAAATATCCTTTGTCCTCTTAACATTAAACTGTAGTTGTCAAATCGAACTTGGTCTGTTCGTGCCAAGGATTTGAACTGAGTACCACCAATGGTCGAAGACTGCATTACTTTCCCAGCATCGTCCGTTCCTTCGTCGGGGACACGCGCAACAAAGTCGTGCAGGTGGTTGAGCGATAGGTCGACGAAGGAGGTGGGGATGCGGAGAACGTTAGGGGTGATGACCACCAGGAATAGAGACGAGAGGAATGTCAAGAACCAGAAACGACCAGACCTCTTCTGCTGCTTGCCATAATGCTTGCCTCCCCTGCCCTCCTCTGTATACGAGAGGTCGTGCACCATTCCAACACCGTAGAAGCTCCCTTTCAAATTGAAAGCGGTGTATGCACCTTCCTGTTGCTGGTATTGCTGCTTCTCGCTCGGCGGTATATTAGTCCTCACACACACAGGTCGTCCGCACTGGTAACTGCACTTGGAGTCCGAGCCCAGAACGACGCTCTCACCACACCCAGCAGCAGACCCCCGCATATATATACCATGCTCTCCCTTCTCTGGCGCCACGGCTTTTGAAAGCCCCTCAGAAGGAACCTCATGACCAGAACTCATGCTGCTAATGGCATGAGATACTCTTGCAAGAAGTTTACAGTTTTACTCTCTACCTAACGAATGGCCCTGTTGGCTATGGCTTCTTTGCTTCCTTGCACGTCTTTCGGCGCGACCCCGGACCGTTATTTAGAATTGCAGTTGTGGACGCGGGAGGTATAGGTCCCAGGATGTGTGACCCAGGAAAGAGGCGCAAGTGAACAGCAGAACCCGTGGGTAGGTCGTGGGAGGCGTTCATTCCTTCAAACTTGCTCCTGTTCAAAACTACGCTGCGCGGTCCCAAACACCTCATCACGAATTAAACGTAAACGCCAACCCTCATCTACTCCATCATCATCATCACTTATCCACATTCTCGAAACACTCGTTGCGACGCCTCAACTCGTAGTCACCATCAAGACTCTTCCAGCTTCTTTCTCAATTCCTGGAGTATCTCACACAAACTGACTCCTGGGAAAAAAAGCAAAAAAAAACAAACAAACAAAAAACCATTGCACAGAAAAAGAAGAGATACGCCCAGCCTATGGCTTGAATTCTCTTTCACATAGGGACCTGTTAACCTAAAACATCAAGGCACATGTCTATCCACTGGCAATCCAGCAACCATGTGATCCCACCGGAGAGGTTCTGCTCATTATTACCGGTCCAACCACCAGCAGCCCCTTGGAGCCTTCCCTTTGCCCTTCTCAACCCCTTCCCCTATTCAGCACCTCTTAATCTCCTCACCGAATGCTGAAACACCCCATTTTCTTTCACTTTTTCATGCTAAGACCACCATTATGACACCGCACGTCTCCCTATCTTAGCAACACACAACAGAAAAAAAAAATGAATGCATGCTCCACAACATCAGAAAAGTCTGATCCAAAACCAGATGAGAGAGAATGAGAAGTTTCCCAAAGACGAACACGATCGCTGTCCATTGTTGCTCTGTATTGTATCCCCCTCCTCTCCTCTGGAGCACAAGAACGATTTTCAGCGAGAGATATACATTTTCATTAATGAACAATGAAATCTTTCACTCCTCTGCGTTGAACTGAGAACAGAAAATGTTTCTTTGACAGCTATATCCATTTCATTCACCGGCAAAGTGGGGACTCTTCCCCCCCGAACCGAGCTTCGTTCGTCCTTTCGTCACACTCCATGGATCCAGTCTTTCCTGGCCATCAAACAAAACGCCATAAAATGGAAGTCAAGTCAAAACGCACTCTTGAACCATTTACCCCGTATCGCCTCCAGGGCTCTGAATCGCGATGAAACTAGAAGGGATCAAAAAAAAAAAAAAAAAAAACTTACGTGGACCCAAAACTCTCCGAACAAACTAATCTACACTGCGCCTAGTGTAACGCTATCTTTAAAACACATACACGTTATATGATCAACCGGCAGACATGATACCCGGAACTGTACAAAACATTCGCGTGGGAGAGAGAGCCGCGACAGAGAAAGCAAATTATTCGTCATTTTTTAATATCACAGCATGAGAAAACACAGAAAGCAAAAAAAAAAAAAAAATCAATCCCTGTTGCTGTTACAAACCTTTGGAAATCTTGACTTGGACAACCATATTACACAATTTGCCTACAACTAATTGAAATAAACCACAAGTGAACGAGTGTGTATGTGTATAAAAGCAGATGAATTGACGAGAAAACAGCTCTGACTTTGTTTAAACTGGTGGTGGCGGTTTTTTCCGTCTGTCCCACCGAGTCAGTCTTGTTTCTCGATTGTTCAGATAATCTTTGGGACACTTACACTGTAGGTGGCGCGAATGTGTTAAAAGGGAATTCACGGGCCTCAGGTGAATGAAGCTGTCTTTATTAGTATTCGGATTCAAAGAGCATACAAGAGGGCCTACTTTTCCAGTATTCCAAGTTTCTACGTCGATACGTCCTACAGTGGGCACACGAGTTCCCAAGTGGAACATATTTGTGTTATTTGTCGTTGCCTCGCGGTCAGTACCCTGACCACGGACTGTCCGCCGTGTATTCAGTCTATGAATAAAATGAATAACCATCTACTCTTTCAATTATCTGGAGGGCCTACGTCGCTAGGTAAGAAATAGCATAGACTGCACACCCTTGGGGATCAGCTACATTCAAGAAAGAGCAAAAAATTCTACTCACGTTTGCTGAGGACAAAGTACACCGCGACGTAATATAAATTGCCTTTTGAAATGGCATTATACTGTAAATAATAGTTAAGTCACCAACCAACATTGTTTTGAAAGATAACACACCAAGACCAGAGTTGCCAAACTGACTGTACTAGAAACCCCCCTCAAAAGTTACTTCCCATGAACAAGGTGCTCTCAAAGAAATACGAACCTTGTGAATAGACCAGTGTTAATTGCATATCTACAAAGGCTGTTGACGAGTGAATCGGATCTAATTATGCCAAAAACCGTCAACCTGACATTCAGTGGACCCAAGCTAAACCTCGTACGTTTTATACCCAGTGCGCAGCTTATTCAAATAATAGCACAGAGCTGCAGCGGTGACGATATCTGTCAACACGCCTGTTCCCAGAGAAACCGATCCAAGGATCTAAGGTAGCTCGGCTGAAAGGCCATTTCAAAAGCAAGCGACAATAAAACAAACCTTCAACTGGTCTACAGAGAAGAAATCTGGAAGCTCGAAACTGGACATTCCACACAGTTCAGCGGTAGTAGCAATAACATTAGAACCAAGGTGACTTACGCTTTCACTGTGAATGCTGGGAAACCGTGACTTTCAGTTTTTTCTCTCGTTTTCAAGAGGCAAATCCCTTACTCATAGCTAGACCTTTGTTCCCCATTACCATTAAACACATGTCCAATTGAGCCAAAACGAGATAAACATACCCAGTTGCCCGAAGGTCAACAAGAACTAGAAAATGTTAACTCCAAGTATCCCATCAAAGGAAGTGACGACACCCACGATCAACCCTGTGATATAAATATTCCTTCCGCTAACTTGAACCCCGGTTGTCGTTAGTTCCCGCATACATCACCAACGCCCCCACCAAAATCAAACGACTCACATCGCCAGACCCTCACCGCAAACGACCTGCCCCCCCACCACCCAAAGTATCAACACCCAATTCACACAAAAATAAAACGAAACAACACATACGCTTTCACAATTGCACCCACAATCGCCTACCGGCCCAATGACCGATCAAATCATCAAATCAGCACCAATCAAAGCAGAGTATGTTCTATATATGCTCTCGGAAAGAAAACAAAACTTACACCAACTGTCAATTGCAGCTATATTTTTTGAACGGGTTCGAACAATGATATGTGAGTCGTTATTGATTTTCCCCGTGCACAGCGGAATGAGAATATTCTTACAATCAAAGACCTGTTGATAAGAAAAAAATGGAAACGTTACTTGATATGTAGACTGTTTTGCTATTGATAGAGGTGGGGGGGATGAACGCACCATTTTGTTCTTGCTTGTAAGAGGACAACAGGGTTCGCAAAGTTCACAATACTATAGAAGTAGATGATATGACCAATGAAAACTTGGTCGAGGGTTTCCAACAACCTGTAGCCAAGCCGGCGTGCAAGGATTAGTACTACAAGTAGAAACGACAATCTGTTTTAGCGATCTACGCACCCTATGATAACCACCTAAGTCTACAAGTTAGCAATCAGCAAACACGCTAAAGCATCCGAGTTACTCACAACTATTTTATACATCGGTTTATCCAACGGGTACCGTCTAAAGTAGCCAAATATCTGGGTAAGCAAAATCCCATAAATGCAACACGCGACTGCATATCCGACGAAGAGAGCGCCAAGGGTGCTATGAATTGTCATTCCGTTAATGGATGGGAGAGCCATGAGGAAATGAAGACCAAGGAGATGGAGGAAGGGCGGTAGGAGCGGGAGAGGGGTCCAGCGCGGTTACGGCGCAAAGCCAAGAGGAGAGAAAGAAGGTAAAAGACAGAAACGGGGGCTATATATTATACTGTAAATGATTGACCTGTTGAAAAGGAGCGAGGTGATGGGTGGGGCCGGTGAGTGGTGTGGTTGTTGCTATCGAGATAGATAAAAAGGAATGCTTAGCAGAGGCAGAGCATGGATGGTTGCATTTGCCGACGATGAAAAAGTGTGTTACTGTAATCCCATGCGTGCTATACAAAGCCCACATATCCCCCCCTCCCTTTTCCTACCATCACGTGTGGAGCATTGACAAGCGCTGGGACAGTGTGAAATCATGAAATGCAACCGTGTGGTCAGTGTTTACTTCTTGTTCCTGTCAACAGCCACATCCCCGTATGTTATCATCTCCGGCATATATCATAATCCATTCCATCCACACAAGATAATTTACACCAATAAAGAAAGATTCCTACACAGGACAATGACTACTTATGCGTGTCCCTGCCGCGCATCAGAATACTCAAAGCCGATTAGATATAATTATAATGATATCGATACACCCTTTGTAATCACTCAGACTTACTGACACCAGCTTGCAAATTTCACTTACCGCTTATTTGGAGAGTTCTCGCCCCGAGAGCTCTTAATGTCTTCAGCAATCGAGATATCTTGCACCACATCTATCTGCGTACTCTGCTCCACAACCATGATCAGTTCTGCACCCTACTAGAAACCACACTTTACCCTACCTTATCCTGAAGGGGCTGAGACCGAAGCATGGATCGCGTATGGTGGTTGACCAAAAAGTGAACATCGGGGTTGGTACTCGTGTGCCCACCACGGTCCGTTCCGCGCCCTCTAACGATCTTCCGGGTGTTCAGAGTGCAAAGCAATGAAATAGCATAAACTAGAAAAATCCAAGATCATATTCAAATCCAATTCACAGTATTGAGGCACATGCCACTCACGTTTGCCAAGAGCAAAGTAGGTAGCCATGAAATAGAAAGTATTCGGCTTGAGGTTATACTACCCGCCCAAGTCAGTATGACATTATGAGACGCAGCATAGTCTAGCATTCACCAAAAGTAGAGTACTTAGACTGATCGCACTACAAATATAACCGGAAATCAGTATCCCAATCCCCGTTGCATCGCATCAACGAATCACTCACCTTGTCAATGCACCAGTATTAATAGCATAGACGGTAAGAGTGTTGACTAGAGAATCTGATCTAAAGGGTATAATTAGTTCGGAGTTACGAAGTTTACGAATCGGATGCCCCACTTTCTGTGTCCTGTTCGCAGCTTGCGCAGGTAATAGCACAAAGCTGTGGCCGTCAATACATCAGTACCGACTCCTGATGCAAGGGCGATCGTCGCAATTAGCTATGCCCAGTGTCAATGTCAACAAGTGTACCTTAATAACTCGAACGTACCTTGATATGGGGAAGTTCCAGCTGTAATATCGCCCTGAGAGTAAACCTGGTAATCCATTTGAACAGCTTGTCAAACCAGATATCATGTCGACTCACGCCCTGACAGTGTACACTGGCGCGCAGGGATGATCTCAGCGGGCTCAATGATAGGCTTGGGAAGGGATATACTCATACCTACTGCAAGGACTAATTATATAATGATTAGCATATGACCAACACCATTGGCATGCCAACTCACCGAATGTAGCTACCACAAGGAACAGCTGAGAAATAAATGGTGAATATGGAATCATTTTTTCTTGAGCTGTGTCATCTTACAATCGTTCCCGTTATCACAACATTACGGCCGCTGACTGAATAGCAAAGTAAGCAAGATCAAAAACGGGACACACGATGCAGTTTACTTACATCTCCAGACACGTGTACAGAAACAGCTAAGTCCAATGGTTTGAGTTCATCGCAAAATGACCCGTACAAAAAAGACCCACCTTTTGACGATCAAGCCAACGAATGACTAATTCGTGGTGATAAGTGATAACCATCAGATAGGACATATAAATACTTACGCCTATACATGTCTGTACCTAGGTAGCATATTAGATTTGTGTCATTGCAATGTCATGTAACCTACAAGTAATGTCCTATGATGATATTAATATGGATCACAATGACAACAAATATGACTCACCAGACAATCTTCTTTGAAACGAGAGTAATGATATCGCCGTAATGCCTTGAGAGTCCCTGGTAAACGCAAAACGGGGTAGTGCGCATATGCGTGTCACTTACGATATTACATAGAAGTATACAGAGTAGCCAATTAGCACTTGGTCAAGGACTTCAAGGAGCCTATGCACTCAGTTATTAGAATCGCTTGAGAAATACATGTTGAATTTGGGAAGAAAAGTCACAAACCATATGGCTGCAACCTAACAAAATAAAGTCAGTGCATTCGTTACAGGCACCCCTCGTTCTTTGACCACTCACCAATACTTTGTATACGGACCTATCACTAGGAAACCGTCGAAAGTATGTGAATACCTGTATCGATAACACCCCAAAGATAACACAGGCCACGCAAAAGCCAACAAACATGGCCCCCAGAGTGCTGTGAAAAGTGATGGGCATGGCTCCCGAGCAGCTAGCCACCGAGTCGCCTGCTTTGGTTACAAAACGAATGGAAATAGTTAGCGAAGGAGGGTTTTACTCCTCAGCAAGGTAAAGGGAAAGAAGGGGGAGCGGGGGCGGGCAGTCGCAAAAAGAAAACAAAGTAAACTTGAAAGCTATAATTCCGTTTCCCCCCCAAGAAAGTTTACCCCTCCGGAGTGCTAGGATATAAATCTTTCCATCTATCAAAGTTTTGAGTTGTTCATCATATTCCAGAAGATTGGATCTTGCGGGCAGAAGGCAGAGGCCCGCCATTTTGTGAATTGACATTAAACGGGAAATTCCATGAAAATTCCCACGACGATCAAACGTTGCTGTTCGTTCATTTTCTGCTCATTTCTCTCAAAATGAATTGATCAAGGTGATAAAACGCCTCCATCCTTGCAGTAAGGCTACCGAGCTGAGCGCTGTTTCATCCTGCAGTGCCCAGGTTAACGCCCCCCATGCCCATGGTGGTTGCAAAAACTTACAATTCAATCCCAATACTTTCTCACCCCGGCATCAACACACATGGAAACCGCCTTCACTTATAAATACTATGCCGGCATATATATTCTCTGGAAAGGTCATGAGTTGTCCAAGGAGAAACTTCCTTGAGGCGCACAATGAAACCCAACCGGGGGTTGGGGCTGTTTCTTGCCCTGATCGAGTCTAATGTCATTTAGCCCATGCTTATTGATGTTATGGAATCAAGTCAGCGTAACTGTACTTGGCGCCAACGAAGCTTTTTTACGATGGAGGGGCAGTATGGTCGGTCAACAAATGGCATTCATGCGAATAAGTGGGAAGTAATGCGGTATGACTGCCCCCAAAAAGGCATAGCGTCGTTACTCGTCAAAAAGTCACATCAATTCAAATTTTATTAGGATCAGTCAGAGATAAAGATAGATGCAAGCGGCCTTCTTTCTTTTCTTTTTTCCAACGAATCATCGCAAATCCTACAGAATGTGATTGGTTCAATTTGGTTGCGATTGGTAGACGAGCTAATCGCACATGACGCAGTGGTGAAAGATACCCCTGAAAAGGCTTAGCGAGAACTGATGTGGTTCTCCTCTTGGTCTTACTGTAGATTGCCGTTGGCGAGCTCCAAATCCTTTGTTTGATTGTCGAGGGTGTGTTCGTGGATGCCCACTTCAGAATATGGTCAATCTTGCAAAGCTCCACGAGGCCCTCCAACTTGAAAGTGAAATCATGAATCCCCTGAATTCTTGTTTTTTTTTTTTTTTTTTGCATAACGTGGCCACTCCAAGACCTGCTTAGCAATATAATAGACCCAATTGATGGTGTGCGTCACATCACAGGTTTCAGCCACACGTTCTCATGGTCGAGAGTTATCGGTTAACAGATAACACACATTCAATTCGCTTGGAGCCTCATGCGAATGCCCGAAAAGTCACATCCGCTTACTCGATGTCGCTCGCCGAGTCGCTTGTCCCTTCAACTTTTCAGCTGTTTCTGAAGCAACAATAATGCTTATATCCAGGTAAAATGTCGCAAGAAGTGCAAGTCAGGACCCTTGCTTTGCTTTATCATCTGCCTTTACACAATCATACAATGACGATCCAAAGTACCCTGTGGTCATTCGGTCATTCAATCTTGCTCGGAGAATCATGAAGTATGAAACGTGAATATATCTGGTCCTTCGCCATACAAGACAAACGACCTCTAAGAACCGACCGCATATATTAACTTGCAGGTATCCAGCTATGTATAGGAAAGTTCCTCTCACCATGTCCAGAGTCTACAAAACCCCAACTCTAACTACGGCCCGGCGGGCAGCCCACCCGTCCCGAGGTACCCCACAACGCCCCCTCTCATGGGCTCGTGAACATACACACCTCCCCTCAAAAAAAGCCCGACAGCACATGAAATCCCAATATCCATTAATACTATGACCCCTTTTCCGTGAATTATCCGGTCTTTCTACCACAAATATCCATATCGCGATATATAAAAAAAAGTCACATACACTCGCCAGCAGTACACACAAATCTCTCCTCAAATATGCGACTAGTGGTATATGCATTCTTTGTCGTAGTGAGTCTGGTGAGCCAGACTGTGCTTGCAGCTTCCCGCACCTCTCCGCCCTCTGGAGCTATTGTCGTACGCGCAGGGTCATCTACGTCCGGCGAGTTTAGCACGATCAACGCAGCACTCAACTCGCTGCCAAATGACAGCTCATCTCGCTCCATATTCATCTACCCAGGTACGTACAACGAGCAAGTGTACATCACCCGCGCCGGGCCTCTCACTGTACGCAAAATCCTCTTTACACTCCCATTTCTTTAAACACATCTAAACTCTGTTGCCCTTTTGTGTTTATACCAGATCTATGGGTACACCACCGACACTTCGGCCTACCAATCCAACGTTGTGAACATCCAGGCAGGCATCCCCGCGAGCCAGGCCGGGTCGGACGACGCCAGCGGCACGCTCCGCGTACACAAGAACGACTTCAAGATGTACAACGTCAACGTGAAGAACACGTACGGCCCCGGTTCGCAGGCGATCGCAATCAGCCAGTATGGTTCCCGTGTGGGCCTGTACGCGTGTGGGTTTTATGGGTATCAGGATACGTTGTATGCCAATGAAGGGACGCAGGTGTATCTTAAAGGATATATTGAAGTGCGTGATTTTTTGGGGGGATTTCGGTTGGTTTGAAGACGGTTGGTGTGTGTAGGGCGCTGTGGACTTTATCTTTGGCCGTCGTGGTCTTGCTTATTTCGGTGGAAACACAATCGCGGTCTCTGGTCCCGGTTGCATCACAGCAAGTGGGCGTCAATCTGACGATTCTGGAAGTTGTCAGTGTCCCCTTCCATCCCTTTCGTTCTCGTTATTTCTCATTAATAATGCGCCTGATAGACGTATTCAACCAAAACACTATCGTACTCAGATCCGGTGCAGCATCTAATACAAGCGGGAATATATACCTAGGCAGGCCATGGTCAGGTGCTTATCCCCTTCTCCTCTCCCTCTCCCTCCTGCTCCACTCACGATTGACCCATTTCACTCTAGATTACGCAAAGTAAGCAACCTCCAATTCTCCCCCCTTCCGTCCCTTCACCCCCAAATATCACCTTACCTCACACTACATCTCACCATCAGGGTCATCTTCAAAAACACCGTCATCACAGCACCCATGAACAAAGCGCTCTGGTCTATCTGGCACACCGACGCCCCACAAACCGACCACGTCTTCTTCGCCGAGTACAACACCAGCGGCAGCGGCGCGTCTGGCGCCACGCGCCCCAGCTTCGCCACCGTCCTCACTTCCAGCCAAGCCGCAGCATACAGCATCTCCAGCGCTGTGGGATCGGATTATGCCAACTGGGTAGATACTGCATACCTCGTTTAGTTTATTCTGTGTCTGGTCTGTGGAATGTCTCCTCCTTTGCTGGTAAATCCAACGTTTCTATATTTTTTTGGTCCGAACGGAGAGTGTAAGATAGTAGTACAATAACACAAGAACCACGCATAAATAACACCAAAAGAATAAGAAAACAAACACAAGGTAGGCTATACAGATTAATGAGAGGCGATTTACTTCCTCTTTGTCTTCGTTTTCGACGCCTCCTCTTTCTCCTCACGCTATCTAGGATGTTAGAACTACGGAGAAAGAAAACCAGTATATACACTCACTTTCCGCTTTACACCCTTTCCCTTGGGTGCATCTTTCCCTTTCGTCTTTGGTGCAGGTTCCTTCGCCTTAACAGTGAAGAAACCATCAAGTCGACCTTGTTGCTTGGTGTTCAGATATTTCTGAAGCTTCTCAGCTCCTTTTCGCACCCTCTCCTCGCTGAAGAGTTTAGAATAAGTCAGGTGTTAAGGTCGTTTTTTGAAAAGCCAACGCACTTGAACCCCTTTTCTCTAACCAGGAAGTCAACCAGCCCATCCACATCTGGATTTTTCCATTCCAGCTATGTATATCCAACTCGTTAACAAGCATAGTGTCCAATCGGGTGATTGTATCATACCTCTATTTCATCAGCGGGCTGCACATCAGGTTTCTCAAACAACTTCTTGGCCTCCTCCCAGGGCCAGTGCTCAGGTATCTGAATGCCACCTTTGCCCTTTGCCTTCTTCGGTTTCGGTTTCGTCTCCTCATCCTCGCCTTTGCTACCCTTCTTGCCCTTCCCCTTTGCGCCACCTTTAGCTTTCGATTTTTTCTTCTCCACCTTCTCTTCTTCACCTTCTCCCTCCGACCCAGAGCCTGCATCTTTCTTTTCAGGTTCACCCTTCTCATCTGCGTCATCATCCACATCAACAGCACCATCGGGGACTTCAAAATCAGATGTTGGCACTGGTGGGTCGTCTTCAACGAGAGCCTCGTCAGCATCGGATTCTTCTTCTTCTGCAGCCTTGGCGGCTTTCTGAGCTGCTCTGTGTACCATATTTGAGAACAAATGTTTAGTGTTGTAGGTATGAATACTCACTTTTCTTGGAGGTGTTCTATGACGTTCTTCAGACTGCCGTGTTCCTTGAGGTGTTTGAGAGCAGTTTTAGGCCCCATACCCTTGATGGGTTCTAGGTAGTCGCATCCGAGGAGAATACAGAGTTCGATAAACTAGACAAGAGCTAGCGTTGAGTACTTTCAAGTAGAAAACGAAAGATCATACCTGGCCCATGTCCATGCCTAGACCCTTGAGAGCTAGCTGAAGGTTGATTTCACTGATTGGTGCCTTCTTTGCCTCAGAGAAGGTTAAATGACGGAAAAGGATTGGAGCATTGAACGTTAAGGTATCCATATCTTCTGAACCAGCCGCATATACCTAGAAGAACGATTAACGATTATTATGAGGCAATACAACAATAGATGATGGGTGCCATATACCTTTCCTCCTCTCGCCAATTCAGCACACTGTGCTTCCGCTTCTGAGGGTGCCTAAAGGACGACCGTTATGACACGTCAAAGACACAGAGAAATGGGGAGGGACGCACAACCACCACGGGAATTCCCATCAGCTTGAGCAACCTTCTGCACTCCTCGTTATGCTGACTAGTGACCTTGACAGTCCTCCGCGAGAACCTATCAATATCCTCCGCAGTACCGATTTCCTTCGCCTCCTCTCCCTCCTCCTTTGCCTCCTCCCTCCGCTCAAATCGCTTCGAAAGCTACAAAAGAACAAACAAATTAAGTTCCCCCTTCTCCACATCCAAACTTCACGTAGAACAAAGTTACTCACCACTCCCTTCTTCAACTCTGGTGGCTTCCCATCAAACACATACGCGGGCTTGATCCCATTCTCCACAATCCGTATGGTGCGATAAAAGAACCCCATTAAATGACTCGTCGTCTCTCCCGCTTCGTTGGTGAGCATCTCCCCATCCTTCTGCCGCACGGCAATGAGGAACTGGTATATCGACATGGAGGCATCTATCGCGACCTTGCGCCCGAAGAGCGTCTTGATGTCGTGCTCCTTGATGCATGCTGGTGCGTGTTCGGAAAGCAGGCCAGTGAGACCTTTGATACCCATAGTCTCGTGCTAGTAATGGCAAGACGCGTCGGTTTAACGGCGTTGGAGCTACTGTCACATCACGTGACTTACCGTTACACCGCGCGTTTCTATTCTTGGAGCCTGCTCCTGATACCTTCCGTTCCTCCTACCGTACACTTTGGTCGGCGTTCTCAATGAAACAAAGCTTTACGTCTCGTTGACTGCGATATGGATGAGTAATGCTCTTGAAGGGGAAAAAGTACTCTATGCTGCGTCGAGACGCTGATCCCGGTGATCCACTCCGGTACTGCTAGAAAGCTTGAGTATCAATACACCCTCACCCCCCCTCCTGCAGACCACCAATCATCATTCTCAGAATGACACGAGAAGCCGAGGTTGGTTTTCAGCACAACCACTGGGGACGTTATTAGCAAAGGATGATCCATGTAAGCACAAGTCTCGAACTTGTTGGCGATTCAAATAATACGCTTTAACCTACCCGTACCATGGTGTATGCGCCTTTGTTGTTGGATAATTGGCAGAAATTATATATAGTTTGATCAATTACATTAAGGTGCGTCTCTATACACTACATCTGCAAGGTACCTGCGGCTGATAACGAAAAACTTCTCATTGATTCGCAACATATAACACCTCAAAGCTTATCATGATGGTGTACATAACAAGGAGCATATGATATTAAAATCCCAAACACCCACCTCACGCTCTCAGGAATCTTCATACAAAACCTAGAAAAGGAAAAACAGCCTTTTCATCAGCAAAAAAACATTGCTGAGTGCGCCGCCAACCAAAACTGCCAACGGCCCTGGGTGGGCAACGGCAACAACCGCCAAGGGAGTAAGCACCAGGCAACATTCTCCGCCGTCATACACGACGCAGACCAACAAGGAGGGGCACTACTGGGGAACGGGCTTCTGCCAGATCTGCCGGCGCCAGCACAGCAAAACCTGGTGAGTGCCATTAACCCCGACCCAGTCCTTGTGGTGGCGTATTGTGTATCGACTCTAATGCTGAGAGGCTGCGGGCTCTGCAACCCTCCGTTGTGTATGCCAGCACATGCCCGCCCAGGGTGATGACAAGGACGCACCTATTATGCAGAAACAAGTAATGGGCTTGCAGATGAAGTCGTATCGCCGGAGTCGAAGCGGGGGACTGGGGTTGAAGTCACGAAAAGTGGTTCGAGTGGTGTAGATAGTGAGAGGAAAAAGAAAAGAGCGATGGCTGAGGCTGTCTGTGAGATGCAGATTTATAAAGAGGTAGATGTGGCTGACGATCGAAATAATTCCCAGGCCAGGCCAGTCAACACCTCCTCGCCTACCAAATACCGCCTAGGCAGATCCACCCTGGAGGTCGTCCTTTCATCCTTATACTGTACGTCATATCAGCTATGAAAGAAAATATGAGGCTCCTCAGGTTTCGACATCTAGAATTAATTTCACTCCAAATGGATTTCTTCCACAAGAACAGTCCACACGTCCAACTAGAATAACAAAGCACATGGTATAGCATAGCGGTTACAAAAGAACATTGTCACCAATGAAGAATCTCCTACAGTTTATTGCTACTTTGATCTCGTCCAGCAATCGGAGTATTTGCTTCCTCACCCTCCTTTCCAGTTTCTTCTCCACGCACAGATTCTACACGAGCACCAACCTGCTTTGGAGTCTTTGTTCTCTCCTTGTCGGGCTCAGCCCCAACCTCATCATCCGCTTTCGGGGGCTCAGGGATGTCTTTTCTCAGTGCCGCATCAATAGACAACCCAGGATCCACTTTGACCTCACTACCATTCCCGCCCTTTTCTTCACCCTTACCCTTCGCCTCACCCTTATCTTCATCCTCCAGTTTCATTTGCTTCCTAATCGCCTCCGCCAGGGTCTCCGCCTCATCCTCCGCACTCTTCCTCTCCGCCTCCTTCTCTGCCGCCGAGGGCAGCCGCGTTTGATCCCACAACCTGTGCAGCTCCTCATGCCACCCTAGTTCCTTGCAGAGTTCTTCCACGATATCGTCACATTTTCCCAACAGCACTAGATCATCTCGCTGGCTCCCAATGCTGCCCGTACGCTCAAGGTTGATCAACACGCGCGGGCATCCTGACTTGGGTAAGTCGACGAGGGCGGCGAAGGGGTAGACAGTGAGCGAGGTGCCGATGATAATGAGTAGGTCAGCTTGTCGGACGTCGCCGAAAGATTCAAAAAAACGAGGTGGCAGCTTGGATGAAGAAACTATCATTATCATGAAAGAAAGAAATTCAATCTTCCCCCCTTACCGATTGACCAAAGAACACTATATCAGGTTTAACCAAACCACGGCATTTCTCACATTTAGGAACGATATTCGTCTCGACTGCCTTCATCATTTTATCATCGTCATATGGAGCGTTGCAATCAATACAATGGTGTGTCGCAAAGCTCCCATGAGCTTCCACAATCTTCTCTTCAGGGACGCCCGCCCTCCTTTCCAACGTATCTATATTCTGCGTAAAGCACGTATACAGCAATCCACGTTCGTTTAAAAGGCGGATAAATGAGTGCGTAAGTGTGGGTCTGAATTTGCCTGGTTGGAGTTCGTGCGCGAGGGTATAGACTAAAAATAATACAAAGGATATGGTAATGTTTGAGTTTTGGTGATGACGAATGGAGAAAAGTAACGATAAACAACAACAAGATAACGTACATGCTTTGGGGTTTCGTCGGAAATAAGAAATATCAAAGACGGCTTCGGGGTATGGGAGTTTCAATCGGGCCAAGTTCGCCTGTGGAGGGGAGGGTTTAGCAATTTTAATTATAACATTGATCATCACCGCACTACTACTAGGTGGCGATATAGCAGCAAAAAAAAAAAAAAGGACTCACGTATAATCCTGTGTTGTTCACGGGAACCCCAAAAGGTTGGCAAAAGGAGGCATATGAAAAGATTTCCTTCGAAATATGGGACATTACCTGTATCGGGAGACCTAAAATCTGGTATACCAGCCGAGGTGCTGACGCCTTTACGATTCACCCCACCGCGAACACACACACACACATACACACGCAGGTTACTAGTAAACTAAACTCAAGCAAAATAAACGACACCCCACTTACCAGCTCCAAGCTTTTCCGAGTCAAAAAAGGAGAACACAAAAATCATCAGTACATCTACTCAAAAACTCCAAGAGTCAACAACCCCCGCCCTCTCTCCCCGGATTCAAATCCACACCTTCCTCTCTTACAACTAGCGGCGAAAGAGAGGGTAAACATACCATCACCACAATCTTCTGACACCCATCTGACTTGATAAATTTCGCGAGGGAAGGGATGTCTCGGGCTTCAAGGTGACTAGGGGGTCGCGAAGACGGCAGTGTGTTACCTGGTGGCATTTAGGTGGAGTAAAGGGCGGTGGAAATGACAAAAACAAAAGTGTCACTCTGGTGGAGCCTGCCGCGGCGGTCACATGCCAGTTGGGGGGGTTTTTGCTCAGTTAAATAATTGAGGCTCGGCTAAACTTTGAAGGCACCCAAGAATGGAATTGCGGGGAAAGTAAGCTCAAGCTCATTACATACAAGAATATAAAACTATAACCTTCGTTGAGAACGTTGGTTATTTTACAACCCCCACCCCCGCCAGCACCTACTCAAAGCATCTCCCACCTCAGGCTTGTCACACGGGCAGTTCCTCGAGAACAAATCACACACCACATATTTAAACCAAGAGACTCGGGGAGCCTGAGCATACTATAACTAGAGGTGTATATACTGTCCTACACATGTCCTTACATATATCAAGCAGTCTTGACAGACGAATCTCTGTCATGATTCTCGCTCTTTTCGGGTGCCTTCCAGTCCTTCAGCCACTCTCGCACGAAATGTATCATCTCCTCATGTATCTGTCGAATCTCAGGTGGCTCCTGCGCCATATTGCGGAGCCCGTACTCGTCATAATGGTGCACACCATCTGCATTCGAAACAAAATACCATCAGGATCAAAGAAATGAAGAGAGGGATGCGAGTGCGTACTGGGAATCAACTTGAACGGCCTGAGTATGGTGTCTTGTCGGTCATCTGCGTACGTGCTGTGAGGCGTCATAGGTCTCCAAGGGTCAACTAGTTACGAAATTAAGTGATACAATAATGAAGGCATACACACAAAACAACACACCTTCTCCATCGATAATAGCCAACCGGTCAGCAGCAATACTAAAATCTCCTAAAGCATTGATAGCCGTAATATTAGGTAACCCCGGAACGATACAATGGTCACCAGGAGGGAACGCCTACAAAATTTGTTTCAGTACAAGTAAAGTTCTTTCAAGAGTAAATCACGAGACGTCTCGCCCCCACAACTGACCTGTCGGCAAATCTTCGATTGGAATTCAAGCGTCAGTAGTTGAGATACGATACGTGGCTGGGTCTTTGGTGGCGCAGTCTATTACGAACAAACGTCAGATGAGTATCCCACTTCATCAGCCACCAAATCAGAGAGAAGCCACCTACCGAGAAGTAACCCCATTGAGTACACACTTGGAACATCCACAATCTCCAATCTTGATCAATATTGATATCTTGGAATTTGGCATCATTGGTAGTACCAAAGCACTGTCATGATAACTCATCAGCATCACTCGAACAAGACTCGATAATGAACGGTTGACTAACATCTTCATGTGAGAATTCACTGGGGCACTCGGACACGACATTCTAAAGTCCCGTGGATATTGATCAGTCCCAAATTTGATTTCGATAAACCAATCTAGTTGCATTACCTTTTTTATGTAGTAGGCGTATTTCACTACGGCGAGGTCAAGGAGCAACCCTTCGGGCATCTCGACCATCCTTTCAGAATGTTCATATGGCAAATTGGCGAGATGAGAAAACTTCACAGGCCCATTCAAAACTTCACAAAAATCGTCAAAACCGGTGCTGCCAACTTCAGGATCCCAATTCTTAGCCTGCCAGTATCCAAGAGGCGACTATCAGGAGGTAAATAGATACATATCAGATCACTCTCAGTTAAAACAACAAAACACAGCTCACCGTCAGCAACGCCGCAAAGTCATCATTCTCCAAGTCAGGCAATCCAAACACACGTTTTATCAAGCCAGCAGAAGGTGGGAACGCCAAAAGCCCATCAATAGTTTTGATTGCACTCTCTAGGCGTTGAGAGCATTTTGGATCGGCCGCGTTCCTGATTATCTCCATATATTGCCAGTTTTCCAGCGCAGCATGAGTAACCGCTGCCAGAGTAACCGCTTAGAACGTGATCGGCATCGGTGTAGGGTTTTTGACGTACCACTGGAGGCAATAGCACCGTACACGAGTTCGGGGTACAGCACTCTCATATGAGCAGCCCGAGCACCTGCGTAAGAGCCCTATCCCATAAAGAATTAGAACCAATCGCAATCAATCCAGTTAAAATAAAAAAGAGTACGTACACCATAATAAATCCACGGTGTCCCAGGAGCAGTAAGATCTTCCTCAATCCCATCAAACTTCACTTTTGCCATAAAGTTGGCGCTATCCGCCGCAGACTGTTCATTGGTCAACCACCTAGAGGCAAGCCAAACAAAACAAGGAGAAATAATATTTAGTTTCAAGATCTTCACCATGCTGTGGGTCTCACCGAAGGGCATCGGTCGAGAAATTTGAAACGGGGAGTGAATTACCTTGAAGCCGAAAGACGTCATCAGCCCTTCAATTCTGAGCATAATAAATTTATTATACATTACCGTAGTAACGATGTTCGAGGACGACGCCAACGCCTCCAGTTGCCTTGGCCAAAATCTCCACTATACCCGTGTTCAAGAAAGGCAACCGGTCCTTTTTATTAGCGGGAATCAAATTTCCAAATACAGAACATGATTGTTGAGAGTCGTACCTCTCCGCTGGTTTCACCTCCATCGAGGACAATAACGGGCCCACCGCCCCCGGGTTTATAATGCCTTGTATTCACCCAGTATCGTTGCTGCCATTTGTGTTTCGACCATGGCTTCGAGAAGTGATCCAAAGGTTGTTCGAACCATTGTTCTTCGAATGGCTCCACCTCGGGTTGTAGAAGAGAGGCACCTCCGTCTTGAATTTGAAATGCGTTGTTGTTGTTGTTGTTGTGAATGGCGTTGTTGTTATGTTTGTTTCGCAACTTTCCTAATTTCCAAAGATTGACACCCTGTGCACCTAGGAGGTTGAGTATACGCGAGTTGGGTGGTGGTGTTGTTGCCGCCGCTTGGGCGTTGCTGATCCAGACAAGGGCTCCAGAGAGGAGCAGCCAGGTTGGGGTGAGCATTATCCGCTGATGTGGGGGTAAGCCTACAGTGAGTGGGATGCGGTGATGCGGGGATGGAAAACGTTGTTTGGTTTGGGCGAGAAAGCGGAAGTAACCGCATGTGACCCGGCGCTATTTTTTGGTGCTAAAATTCGTCGGCCCGTCTCCATGAGCTAACCGCCTTTTTTTCTTACAATGGTTTACTTCATGGTATCTTGAGTTGGATGGGAACGTGTGTTGGTCGTAGATGTGTCTGTGAGAGAAAAAGAGGAGGAACCGTTGAGGTACGATTTATGTTTGAGCATTGAGATTGTCTGTGACCCTTTCTCACTCTTCACCCCAATCACACTACCAGGGAAATTTTCAAACCCCGCAATGAAAGTGTAACGATAACTGATGTTCAACAAGTTTGTAGGAACCAAGGTGGCGTACAAAACTTCTTCAATCTCTTCCTATCAGCGCTCAAAGAGAGAACAATACCAGTCTTTCTTCCTTCAAACAACCCCCCATCTCAAAACCCTGACTTTAAACAACCATAAATGACACCAACCTTAGCTGATTGTTGAACAATGAGTAAACCCGTTTGACTACAAGAATATGTAATGCTGCGCATCATAATCCCACCCCCCCAGGCAACTCAAAAAAAAAAAAACGCAAGCGCAGCCCAATTTTCTTTACCTGAAGGTAAAAAATAAATAAAAAAGTGGTGTGGCTCCAAGCTTTTTTTTTTTTGTTGGGTGCAATTCTATTCGTCCCCATGCGCCCTGTAAGAATCGTCATACGATCTGGGGCTGGATATATTCATCGGGAGGGGGGGGGGGAAGGGGTCGATCAGTAGGTTTGCGCCCCTCCCCTCCCGACTGTTCGCTGGCGCCGCATCGGACATAAAAAGGGCGCAAGAATCCCCTACCGCTTCCTTCAACCCATCCATTTTTCCCCTTCTTCCCCCTCTTAAAAAGTCCAGTTATTCAAGTGTCATTCTTCCACTTCTTTCTTCTTCCTCTGGATAAAAATGCACACTGAATTCTGGCTCACCTACCATCTGGCTTCGCGTGCCCACCTCCCGGCCACGACTCAGCTCATTGAGCTGGAGCACCAAGAGCACAGGTTGTCCGATTTGGAAGATGTGCTTGAACATGGTGGGTGTCATTGTGAGGTTCGGTCTCCATCAACTTACTGACTTGTTTGTTGGCGTCGTAGTCTTCCGCCAGGGATTTGTAGAGCCTAAGCACCGCCCTGCGGCGTGGTGGGAGAAGAAGGATGGTCATAGAGTTAAAGCCAGCGCTACCGTTGAGGAACTCCTTAATGAAGGCGTTGGCAAGTGCCCAGACACGGCACTCAAGTTGGTGGTCGGTGCGTTTCATTTATTGCACCTTTACCTAAGTATCCCTCCAGTTCACTCAATCGTGTGAGAAAATAGAGGACACCCCAACTGCGTTGTGGTTCAGCTATGTTTACTTGCACCAACCACACGCGCACGTTGTTGCGCAACGCATCAAGTTTGCCGCTGTCGAACGCAAGTTTGAGCGTCTTGCACATGTGACGAACTATGTGTTCGCCCAGGGTTACCTACCATGCAAGTATCGCCCTGCGGTGCACTGGCAGAGTCCCTGTGGTAAGCAAATCAACGAGGCAGTTCTAGTGGGTGAGATTTTGGCGGCTGGTGATGGTGTTAATGAGGATAAGCCATTGAGACTTGTCATCGGTAAGTCTTACGATTATTGCGATGCTGTTATTGGTTTCATTGAGCTGTTTGGTAGATGACAAGCTAGTTCACCATGATCATCATCATCATCTTGTTCACACCCCTACGCTTCCTCACCACCATCATTACTACCACCATCACGAGTGCGGCAGCAGCCGCCCGGGGACACCCATCTGTTCTACACCGAGGTCCCCTATCCGCACCCTCAATTGAGGTGCTGTAGGTATCTGAATATGTTCGAGGTGGCGTGGCAGGCAGTGAGGCTGGTGATACTTTATGTGTTGTTCGTCTACGTAATCTTGTTTAATGCGGTTATGGTTATGTCGAAATAAAGATTCTTCTTGGTTTATGATGATTTTTTTGTGTGTGTTTTGAGAAGGTACCGAAGATATCCCCGACTGGTTGATTGGTATCCTTGTTGGATATCAGTATGCCTACTGAAATGGCAGATCGGAGGAAATGAGCTTGGAGACTTTGATATGATTAGATCAAGAAGGTCAATCAACTCAGTGTGGCCGACACGTGTCAGTGCCCACGAGCGTTATCTACTCAGGGAGATGAGACTGATCTACTGTATTCATTTAATGAATGAGATAATGATGCTTATGATGATGATGGTCAACAATCACAAAGTATCAAATATTATTACTACTGCACTGAAGCTAGTCCATTTCCAGTACAGTCAGTTATGGTATAGTGCTTATGAAGATGTTATTCATAACTGGATGCTTATATATAATACCGTAAACTCCGCCTTGTAGGTTCAACTGTTTACCCGTTTGCGGGTAATTGGTTGTGGCGAGCTTGGTATATGGGCACGCGATGATCAATATCTACTTGGCAGTACCGTACAGAGAGATTCAGAACAATGGGTGGTGTACTCAGGCTGTACCTATGTTTTGGATAAGATGTTGCTGCTTGATGCATATGACTGATTCGTATGTGCTATGATGTTGGCGGGCACGTAGACAAGATATATGCAGGTCTCATCATTATAATCATTTGTTTGTTGTCACCACAATTGGCGCTTATGCTGTACGGTATACGGGGAATCAATTTCTGACTTTAGATGCGATGATGGAACGTATGTGACGGATGGTACTAATCGGCCCCCTCGGAACTTGAACCTGTGTGATAAAGGAGAGTAGGAACGGGGGCGTTTGATATGAAGAAACAAAAGTTGAGCACTTGTAATTCAGAGATTATGATGATAGTAGACTGTTGTGCCGACCCCTGTTGTCAGGGGGGGAGGTGTATGTGTATGCGTGTATATGCGTGCTTATGTGACGGGCCCCCGTCAGATTATCTTTTGATTTTAAATGCCAAGTGTGTTCCTTGAATTGTTCATGTGGTGAAAAGTTGCCAGTGGAGGTGTGGAGGGTTGTGGAGTCTGGAGAAACAGCCTGAGTGGTCATAGAGTGCGGGCGTGACCGTGGCGACATTGTTGTATGATTATTGTGTTCCTCGTGGAAAGAGAAGAAAAGAAGAGAAGCCGAAAAAAGGAGAGAAGATGTAGAGGGAGGAGAGCCGAGCGGCAAGACGCAACAAAGATATGTATCGATGGAGATGCATACCCAGTGTGTGTTGGTCCGTCGCGTGATCCAGGGCGTCTTTACTTATGGGTTACTGCCGTCGCTGTGAAGGCATCTTTATTCCACATCTACTTCCGGCCGTGTTTGTGGCGGCTCCCGAGTGCCAATATGATATCAGACATACGGCCATCCTGTTGGCAGTTCGGGCAGGGCAAGACAGTTTATGCTGTTGTACTCCTAAGGGATCCTGCCTGGCCGCCTACACGCAATTTAATACATTCATTCATATGATCATATCAACTGCGTACTGCGTCAATCCAGTTGTCAGTTGTCAAATGTCCGAACTATTAACTCAATTCAAATGCGGCCTTGCTTGCTGTGGACGATGTTTCCAAAAATAAAGTCCACCAGAAGACGGACATACAGACAGACAGACAGACAGACAGTATGTATGTTTTGGCAGGTCCAGGTCATCCCATCACATGTACGTCTCTTTCGGACACTCTTTCAGTTTTCCATTTGTGGTGTGTATGCGTTCTGACAGGGTGCTAAAGGAGTGCTTCTATCGGCCGGATAGTACCCTTCTGTCATCTGCGCTAAATTGTATGAATGTCTTTTTTTTTTTTAAGAGAATAGGTTGGTACTAGAGTGTTCAGGGAAAGGCATGTATCACATGAGATCCACCAATCGAGATGTGCATGTGTGCCCGAGGCCGAATGTGTAGGCCGCCTGTGAAGGGTTTGTCCGCCCCCGCGGTTAAAGAAAGGGGATAATGGAGATAAGTTTAATGGGGGATCAATTAGTTAGGTAGGGACATCATTACATAGGACATGAACTTGAAACGTATGTAGATGACTCGACAGGGCATGCAAAAACATTGTTACGCGTACAGATACTTCATGAACCTGAAAGAGAAAAACGAAAAACGAAATTGCGGTATATGGACATGATGAGAAGTAGATCAGACAGCTGTATAAACGACCAAAGTACAAGGATGCAAACTAGATTGGATATAATCATGCGATTCGCCTGCAGTAACAACCAGGGCATGTTGCCCAGTAAGATCAACATCGGCCACACCAGCCGAGCCCGATGAGTGGTTTTATGCCATTCCACCATTGTAGCTTGGTGCCACCCACTCGGTCAGCTGCGTCACGATAGGGGGCCGATGAACATTCATGAGTTTAGGACATGAGGAAAACACACCCTACTTTCAACGCTTCTTTTCTGCTACGGGGAAGGTCCACCGTTCAGTCCACACATGGTGGGACCAATCCCATCTGCATTCTGTCTCTGGTCGCTCGCGAATCTTCTCTACCACGGGCAATGCATCACTAATACCCGGGTCAACGGCGCGCATCACACAGGTCTCTGGCTCAGATACTGTCTGCACTTTGAGGCTGATGATCTTGAGCGACTCGTCGAATTGGATTGTGCAGATAAAGTCTTCTCGCCACCGTCTGTGGCTGCGTCGCCATGTCCAGGTTATGCTCGCGTCAGCTGTGACGGTATTGGTGGGTATGTCGACGTCGGTGGTGTGTATGGTGACGGGTGAGCGGGTCCAATGTGTGGCGAGGAGATCGAAATACGAGCGGACAGCGTTGGAACCGTAGAGACGAGAGTTGTTGGGAGAAAAGGCAGGATGATGCTGGATATCTATGAGATGGGTGGTAGAGAAGTAGGAGAGGAGTGTAGCTGGTGGTGCATTCTGAGAGAGGTCAGTGAAGAAGGAGGAGGCAGCGTCGAGAAGGGATTGTGGGGACATTGTTGGAGGGAGAAGGAGACATTTTGGTCGGCCATTTTATGTGAAATTTGGGACTCGGGCAGAAGGGCTTCACCAAGTCACCATGACCGGGTCTATTTTTCTTTTTATTATTATTGTTATTACGTAATTATTTTTAATTCTGATTATCGACTTTTGCCTTTTCTTTCTTTTTCTCATCACACAACGGCGTCCCACTCCACCCACCCCTTCCTCGTCGTCCCCGACGACTAACGCCCTTTTGACGCTCGATAACGTGTTCTAGATGCCCTTTCAACGTTCTTAACTACTTCCAATGCCGCTACGACCCGTTATAAAGATTAAGCAGAATAGACCCAGTTCTGCCATTTACATTGGCAACGGCAACTTCAACTCTAGTGTTACCAGCAACACGAGCACCGCGACGGCCAGTACCGTCACACAGGCACCACCTTACTCTGCGCCCCCGTACCATTCACACAACCGCAGCTCTAGCATCTCAAGCATCCCGCCAGGGTTGCCTGACTTGCCAGAGCCACCGAGTCCAGTTCTCAGTAACAGTTCCGTGGGTTCCGGCCTCCCTTCTCCCCCTACCACCAACTCGACAGGCAGTGGCAGCACGGGCGACCCAGGCAGTATCGCACTGCGCCGTCGCACGCCCACAGCCGAACGTACCCTCCATCTAAGTAGCAAAATGCCTACCCACCAGCCGCAGTTCAACAACACCCCTGGCCCTGGAGACACCAGCAGCAGCAGAAGTAGCAGCCGCCTCTCTCATTATTACCACGGCAGCGTAGTCTCAATTGATCGAGATGAAGACCACGATGCAGAGGTTGACGTCGATGACGATATTCTGGATGAGGATAGTACCGCTCGGCTTAGGTCGGGCGCGGGGATCGGTAAACTCCCTGTCGCCGCTGTGTCCAGCGAGAATGTTGCTGCTTTGAAAAAGGCTAGGTCACTCGCTGAACGGAATAGGCTTGTACGTTTTGTCATTTTTTTTTTCTTTGTTCAAATTGCTCGGGTCTGATGTACCGACGTGGCATTAACTAACAGGCACTCAACAAACTATCTTCCATCGCCCGCTTAACCTCCCCGACACCATCGTCCACTTCCTCGTCTAGGCACTCAAGAACGTCTACGGCACCCACGTCCGTTGCTTCACAACCACCCACATCCAGTCCCCCTTCATCCGTATCAACAAATCGCTCCCAGCGAGCCCATGCACGTGTATCGCTTCCCCCTTCTGTGGGATCACCATCTCAAGAACAAACACTTTCGGGCTCAGAAACTGAACGCGAATCCACATCGGGTGTAGCCTACTCTGGAAACCTCCATCGGTCACTTTACTCCCTACCTAATCCTAATACATCCAATCCTGCGCTCTATCACACGACTCAATCAATATCCTCCTCCTCATCTTCTTCGACCCCGCTGTCCCAGGCAGCCCCACCGCCACGTAGCCTCTACAACAACAACAACAATAATACGAACCACCCGCATATATCCACCCTTCGCCCGGCCACACCTAGTCTAGATCTCTCGCCTCCGCAATCTGACCTTCGTCCACAACATCACCGCATATTATCCCTTGCCTCTGCTTCCATGTCCACCCCCTGCCTTCCCTCCACCTCCACCTCCCGCAACGCATTTCAAACTCCGCCGCCTCCACAAATTGCCAAAACAAGATCTTCAGGAAGTACCCCCGCAAGCACTAGCTCTGCTGCTGACGTGTTACCGAGAAAGAGGATGACCTCAAATTCAACGTCATCAGGTTCTTCAACTGGGCCGCAACGTACCGACGGAGGCGGCAGCGGCAGAGTTAGAACCGGAACTGGAAGTGGTGGCATTGGGGGTAGGAAGAGTCAAGAAGGAAGCACGGGAAGTGGAAGCAGCCCCGGTAGTCCAAGAAGGCGACGTGGTGAATCTGGAGGGAGTGTATTGGCTACTCGGGGCTTGACGAGTATGTCCACTGTCCATGATCGGGAGGTTAGAGAGGAGGAGGGCCGACAGCATAGGGACCCCACTTCAAGTGCTCCATCAAGGAGACGGAACACGATAAGGGAGGGTGCTGTTGAGAGGGATGTTACTGAAGCTGCACTTTTGGCCGTTGCTGCGTCGCGGGCAAGCAACGCGCCTGATAGTATCAGAAGGAGAAGCGCTTTACCCAAGGAGTTTCGGGAGGATCTGGATGATGACAACGAGCTTCTTGACGAGGTAAGACTCACATGTTGCCACGATGTTGGTTTGTTTGTTTTGTTTTTTCAACGTTTTGTTTTGTTTTTGTTTTTTTGCTTCGTTGAACGCGCATATAGGATACCATGGATCCAACGGCGGCAAATCGAAACTCAGTCGCGTCAAGTAGCACACTTTCTGCTCGTACTTTGCGAGAGTTGGATCAAGAGTCACGGTCATCGAAACCGTCTCTGTCTTTGGCGGCTTATCATGAATGGGATCGTCAGGCGGAACGAGAACGGCGGCAGTCTTTGCGTGGCGGGAGTGCAGATAGCGCCCTCGCTGTGCGTGGTGGTGGTGGCCCAGGGAGGAGCTTAGTGGGTGAAGGTCTGAAAGCGGCAGGATTAAGTCCGAAGCGAGATAGGACGGCTAGGAGGTTCGATAGGGAGAGAGCGGGGAGTGTTGCGAATGGCAATTTGTTTGGGGTTGGTGATAGGAAAGTGGATTTGGGCCTGAACGAGGATGTCAGGCCTGTTAGTGAGTTTGGGGAGAGGCGGGAGAGGGTTGCGAGGATGAGAGAGAAGGAGAGGGAAATGGATGATGAACGTGTATTGTTGGATCGTGGGGTGTTGAGACCGGCAACTTCCTTGTCGAGAATAAGATATTCTAGCAGCCGGAGCCGGAGCCGGGCTCGAACGAGCGGTACTGGGTTCTCGGAGGATGAAGATGATGATCATGTAGGCGGTGGTGATGGGGATGAAGATGTGACAAGGACTGCGCCGCCTGCGACGCGGGCGTATCGCAATTCGTATAGCACACCCAGGGATAGGGAGCGCGAGATTGCGCATCACTCGTTAACGAAGAGGGGTGTGGAGAAAGATGGTGGGAGTGGACGGTCCCTAACGTCGATGAGCCGATACTATGCTTATGCGACGCCTAATCACCCTGGTGGACCTTCGTCGTCGTCGTCGTCAACAGCAGCAAATTCTACCCAGAATACCCTCCCTCTACAAGATAGGAGCCGCACATCAACACCTTATGGCAGCCGGAGGTACTCTTCACAAGTACCATACCAGCACACGGGGGGCACAAGCAACGATGGAGAACGGTCTACTTCTCGTGCGAGTTCTTGCTATACTCCTCTGGAACGAACAGAACATGCACGGCTTATGCTGGATGCGCTGACTATGTTCGAGGGACAGATGGCGAGGATACCTGGGACAGATGGGAGAGGTGGAGGTGCTGCGAATCTTGGAGGGCTGGCAAAATTGGCTCAGGGGATTGTGGCTGCTGCTGATCGGTTAAATGCTATGCTGAGAGCTGCAAGCAAGGCTGCAATGGATGAACAGATTGATGCTGAGGTCGCGGATGATGTAGAGGCGGTTGCAGCAAATGAGAGAGGGATGGGGGATGGTGGTGGGTTGTATTCTGCACGGGATATGGTGGAGGTGTGGAAGCGGGTGTATGTGGAGAACAAGGAGAGTGTGAAAGTGAGTGATGAGTTGGTTCGTTCGCTTACTGGGTTTTTGTTGGGTGCTGGGAGGGTGATTAAAGAGTTGGCGGGTGCGGAGGGTGGTGGTAGTGGAAGTGGAAGTGTTGTGAGTCAAGGATCCTCGATGGGGGTTAATGGAGGGTCTGGAGGGTCGATGTCTCATCTTTCTGCGCATGCCAGGAGTGTGAGCTTGAATGAAGAGGAGATTGGGAGGTCAAGAGGGGTGAGCCCGACGTTAAGTGGGGGAGGTTTGAGTGGAAGGAGAAGTGTTGACTTGGCGAGACGGTCTTCGCCTGTTAGTGCGACACCAGCTGTTGCCGCTGCAAGGGAGGAAGCCCATAGGCGGTTGGTGGGAAGGGTGACGGAGAGTACGCCAGACGCACGGACTAGGGAGAGGTATGACCGCTCGCGATTTGAGAGTTCGTCGCCGCAAGAAGAGGTGAATATGTTCACAACGCCTTTACCCAGTCGAAGTGTGACATCGTTGAGCACGTATTCGTCATCGAGAAGATTGTTTTTGGGGAGGGAGCAGAGGGAGATGGAGCAGCAGCAACAACAACAGCAGCAGGAAAAAGGGCCAAGTACGAGTCGGTCGATGTCAATGTCGATGTATACTCTTGGGATGGTCCCATCTGATTCGCAGGAGACTGTGCATGCCGTGCGTGCATATGAGCCGTCCCCTTCTCCTGCGCCGAGGACTCGAGAACCTTTGCAAGACAGTAATCGTACTACCGGGTTGCTACCGTTGAAGACCCCCAAGCCGCTTCCTTCTTTGCCGTCCGAGTCGCAGATGCATATTGGGAACTACGAGGATCATTCTGGGTCAATGCGCGAACGGGAACGGAGGAAGACGTCGAATACGTCGATTGCTACTGTGCGTGGGGCGCCTTCGTACCCTATGGCGTTGAGTAATCCTGGTGGTGGGGGTGTGACGACTGCTATTACTCCGCACACGGTGTCAAATTCCGATCCAGAGGAAGAACGAGATATGGAGGAGGTGGAGGTGCCGAGTGCGAGGAGTGAGTCGAGGAGGAGTGTAAGGTCGTCGATGGTGACGTTTTCGAGGCCGTCGACGGATAGCGTGTTGGCGTTGAGTGGGGTGCAGCAGCAGTTTGAGGAAAGGCAGTTACAACAGCAGTTACAGCAACAACAACAACTGCTGCAGCAGCAGCAAAAGCGGATGGCGGGGAGTGCGTCGAAAGCGAAATCGGTGGCTGCGAGGGCGGCAGCAGCAGCAGCGGTTTTGGACTCACCGATGTCTGGGTCGGAGACTGAGAGACCGCCGAAGCGTCAGACGTTTGGGCCGAGAATGGGTTCAGCGCTCCGAGGGAGAATGGCTTCGGAGAGCCATGGGAGTGTTGGGAATGGTGGTAGTGGTCATGGTAGTGAGGACCGAGGAGGCCGTGTGTCGTTGGGACGTGCAGCTGATCGGAGTGCGGCTACTGCTTTGATGCCGCAGTTGAATTCGGCCAGGAGGGAGAGGAAGACGGTGTCGGAAATTTGGCCGAGGAGTTGAGTCTTAATAGTTAGCTGGTTGGTTGGTCATATGCGGGGAAGAAGGGCAAGGGATAAGGGGGGGAATAGGGGTTGTGTGATATAAGACAAAATGGATTGTTGGCGCGTGTGGTTTTTAGACTCTTTTTTTCATGACCGAAGGTGTGTTGTTCACCTCGTTTTTTTTATTTCTTCTTCATCGTCTATTAGTATTTTGGGACTAACGTTCAACCAGGCTAGTAATTCTCACAGATGATGGTGAATGATTTAACTGTGTGTACGTATACACGTACATGCACAAATGCACGTGCAAGATGTCCTCCGAGATGTCCCCTCCTGACCCCGACCCTACCCCCAGTTTTTGTTCGCTGTGTTTTTTTTTTTTCTAGTATGGTACAGAAATTCCAAACCAAAAAGTAGGGATCGTAATATCTCTTGCTGCTTTCTTGGACGTTTTCCCCCTCCAACACCTCACTTTACCTCACTCTTCGTTTGTTTGTTTTTTTTTCTGGTTGCGAAGGTTGATCGTTTCGCGACGTTTTCCCTTGTCTTTTTCTTTTGTTCTTGGTCAAACTGTTGTTTGTCTACCCCTCACTCCTTTGACTCTTCCGCTCGTTTTCCTTCTCGTCTCTCCTCTCTCGACAGGCTTTTTTTTTTGAAGGGCTTATGACTATGTAACTTATGGGCATGATCAGAGCATGATACCACTACCACCACTAGATGTTATGGTTCTTTTCTCTTTCGCTGGGCATCGCTCTTCAAAGCAGAAGCCTCTCCTCCGCCTCCCCCTGCCTCCCTTTCTTACGCATACATGCAAGTACTGTACATATGCACATTGGTCGCGTCACGAGTCCCCTCTTCTATTCCTGTCATTGTATTGTGTTTCTACCCCCATCTCTCTCTCTCTCCTCCCTCTTGTGCAATGACTCCTTCCTCTTTCCTGTTTACTAGTACCTACCACGAATACTTGTGTTTTACTTTTTTTTACCCCCTCTTTTTCTTTTTGTGTTTTACCTTTGTTTTTGGGTCTGTTCATTGCAATTTTTTTTTTTTTTTGCAATTGACGATGTCTCTCCCTATCAAAATTGGCACATATTACATGCAACAGATACCCACATGCACGCGCATGCACATACGTATACTAGTAGTGTGGTTTTGTTTTGGACTTATAGATTAATGATATCATTGCAGCGAAGTTTCGCAGTGTTGTTTTCTTTCTGTGTGAGAGGTGTATGGGATGTATTGTTTTTTTCTGTGATAGCTCAGCGCGCGCGTTTAGTTGAGAGAGGGAAGCACAAGTACAAGTTTGGTTTTATTTGGATTTGGTTGTATGCTTTGCTATTTGCGTCATTTCAATCCCACTTCCTCCATTTCCCAACGCCTGGAGTAACGACAACGAACGACGCTCGGGCTGAATGTCATCGAGTGCTAGGTATTGGTATGATGGTATGTATAACCTTCCTAATGATGAAGGGAAGATAGGCGGGTATGAAAAGAGTACTTAAACATGGTTTGATATAGTTTCGAGAAAGTGGCTGCTCGTCTCTTCCGTAGGACTTCTTGTGCCAAATTTCTTGATCAAGGCGCCCTTTGGCCGGTTCTCGCCTTCAGGGGATAGTTGGTTGGTAGTCGATGGTGAGTAATTTAATAAAAACCTCAACTTATCACCGAGATGATGTACCACCCTCGGTAGGTATCAAATCGTGGGTAGTCATGGAACTTGTGGCCCCGCTCACGTTCCTTTACGCGTACCTTCGCTCCCCGCTTTCTTACTACGAAGTAAATCTGCCGGAACTCACAAGCCCGCAAAACGTGCTCGCTGGGCTCTTCTTGGTGCACTACGCGAACCGCGCGGTGCTTGGCCCGTTGCGCACGCCGTCGCGGTCCAGGTCGCATCTGAGTGTTACGGTAACTGGGATGGTATTTAATTTGGCGAATGGGTTTGCGTTGGGGAGTTATTTGTCCTCGCCGTATGCGAGGGTGTTTTTGACTCGTGGGTATACGTATGCGAGGAGGTCGTATTGGGTCGGTGTCGGGTTGTGGGTTGTAGGGTTTCTAGGGAATGTGGTGCATGATGAGGTGTTGTTTGAGATTAGGAGGAAGGCGAAGGCTAAAGGGAAAGGAAAAGGAAAGGAGAAAGAGACGAAAGAGGGCATGAATGGGAACGATGCCAATGAGACCAGCAAGGATACGAAAATTCAGTCGGAACATTATGCGATACCCCAGGGACTGCTATACCGGTACATCTCCTATCCAAACTACCTCTGCGAGTGGATAGAATGGTTTGGCTTCGCATTGGCTGCTGCGCCTGTGCCCGTTGCCTCACTGTCTGCATTGCTAGGCGTGTTCTCGCTGGAGACAGTAAAGGAGGCGTGGACGGACCCTGCGCATGTGTTTGCGCCGAATCTGGCGCCACCATGGGTGTTTTTCATCGCGGAGGTGTTCTTTATGTTCCCCCGCGCGTATAATGGACATAGGTGGTATCATGAAAAGTTTGGCGAGAGGTATCCCAAGGAAAGGAGGGCCGTAATTCCGTTTTTGGTTTAATTTTTATAACTTCTCTGGGATTAGTTTATGTTTTTTCTTTATTACAGCATCTGGTTTAGGGAATGGACGACTTGTTTTAGAATTCGTAGTTCAAAAGGCACTTTTGTTTATAAATTTTGGAAAACAAAATATGATGTGTATAGCATGTGTACAGAAGAAGATATTTGGTATTGCAGCACTTCCAAACGACGGGGAATAGATTTGAGTTCTTGGGATGTAAGAGCACGAAAAAGACAGCCAGGGCTTTATCGAAGAAGTGGTCAATCATATGATTGGTCGCACTTGCCGAATGTCAACCACCTCTGTCTTCTTTATAAACCAGGATTTCGCAGACGCCACCTCGCTCATCTCGCTTTCACTTCTACTTCCACCATCTCTGCCCATCTATCCTCACCCTTTGCTACTTTTGGATTTTCAACACCAGTCACCCCGCGTCGACTTCTGTGACACGACCTTCATCTGCAAGCTCATCATCACTCGTCCTGTATAAAAGGTGCGTCCTTGTCCTGGCCTTCATCTACCCTGGGCGGGCATGCGTTGGCATACACAACGGAGGGCTGCAGAGCCCGCAGCCTCTCAGCAGTAGTGTCGATACACACATACGCCACCACAAGGACTGGGTCGGGGTCAATGGCACTCACCAGGTTTTGCTGCGCTGGCGCCGGCAGATCTGGCAGAAGCCCGTTCTCCAGTAGTACCCCTCCTTTGTCTGGTCTGCGTCGTGTATGATGGCGGAGAGTGCTGCCTGGTGCTTACTTTCCTTGGCGGTTGTTGCCGTTGATTATCCCCAGGGCTGTTGGCAGTTTTGGTTGGCGGCGCACTCAGCAATTTATTTTTGCTGATGAAGGGGCTTGCTCTTTTCTAGGTTTTTGTGAAGACTTGTGGCGGCGTTGAATGGGTATTTATGTGCCCCCAGTTTCTTTGACATGTATATTGATTTTGGATTGACTGCCAAGTTTGTAACGCCAACTAGTCACAACGAGGTAGATAATAGAATATCCTTACGTAGTCCTTTCCCCAGAGGTTTGAATTTAAGAAAGGCATTCAGTCAGTGTGTCATTCCACCTGTATTCTCCGGTAAGGAAGGGAATGGACACGGACATCCAGGTGGTAAAGAAGGCCGAAACAGTGCTAATGTTCTGAATGAAAGGAGCACGCCTTCGAAAAATACCTTGAGTTTTGTGAGCAGAAGGTGGTAGGGTTCATTGAGAGGGCAGAATTGCTCTTTGGCGGGTGCGTTAGTGCGAGAGCCTCAAAAAGCCATCATGGTACCATTAAAAGAACATGGCCAATTACTATGAGTACAGTCAATAGAAGGTAATGGCTCAGGAAAACTTTTACAAGCGCGAAAGAGCGACTCTCGCAGGGAATCTTCAAAGGCGATATCGCCTACTCAGCAAAGAGGATCACCAGCACCTGGGAATTATCTCGATCGTCAGCCACCTCTATATGTTTATATAAGGACCATTAGGAGGAGACTGCCTCGCCCACCTTTCTTTCCTTTTTCCTTCCACCATTGATGCCATACTGAACGCGCTTTTTTCGTTGTTCTTTAACTCTGCTCTTTCGCCACCACTACTACTGGCCCGCCCATCATGTCTTGTTCTACTTCAACCCGTCATGCCCCCAAACTCGCGATTCCAACATTTATAAACGGTGCGTCCCTCTCTTTGCCAGCAACCCCGGGAGGCATGTGTTGGCATACACAACGGAAGGTTGCAGAGCCCGCAGCTTCTCTGCGGTGCGTCGATACACTTATACGCCACCACAGGGACTGGGTCGGGGTCAATGGCACTCACCACGTCGCCATGCTGGTTGTGGCTGACTTGGCAGAGCCCGTTCCTCAGTAGTGCCCCTCCTTTGTCGGTCTGCGTCGTATCTGATGGCGGAGAGTGCTGTCTGGTGCTTACTCCTTTGGCGGTTGTTGCCGTTGCCTCTCGAGGTTGTTGGCATTTTGTCGTGACGCACTCAGCAAAGTTTTTTTTTTTTTTTTGCTGATGAGGGTTTTTTTCTAGACCTGTGGTTGACGGTTTCTCTTGGCGGTATATGGGCGTTTGAGGTGTTTGTTATTTCAATTGTCACATACCTCTGTGATGCATCAATTTCTGATTGGCTGCGTTCTCCTGCGATAGCTGGTCACTTCTGAATTTTATAAACTTGCATTTCGTAGACAATCCTTCACCCACCATAGCCTTCCTGCCATTGTACCTTCTACTCTTCCACTGCCATTGCCACCTGCCAATCGCGTCTTGTCGTCGATCTACACTTGCCGCAACCGCAAAGTTGTCATTTTTTCATCCTCACAAACGGTGCGTCCCTTTCTTTGCCAACAGCGCCAGGCGGCATGTGCTGGCATACACAACGGAAGGTTGCAGAGCCCGCAGAGTCCTCTTTGCAGTTGCGTCGGTACATCATACGCCACCACGAGGACTGGGTCGGGGTCAATGGCACTCACCATGTCACGGCGCCGGTTGTGGGTGACTTGGCAGAAGTCCGTTCCCCAGTAGTGCCCCTCCTTGTCTGTCTGCGTTGTATCTGGCGGCGGAGAGTAATTGCCTGGTGCTTACTCCTTTGGCGGTTGTTGCCGTTGCCTTCCCGTGGCTGTTGGTAGTTTTGGTGTGTGGCGCACTCAGCAATGTATTTTGCTGATGAGTATTTTTGCTTTGCTTTATTTTAGGGTTTATGGTTCGGGTGTTTTATTGATGTTGGTGGCATGTATGAATCGTCGATACCTGTCATCCAAGTATCACATATCAATATATGGTTTGTTTCGACGCGCTAAGGATTGTCAGCCACTTAGAGTAGTTGTGGTTGCGGGGAACATACCTTATACGGCTCCTTGGCCTGCCAAGCCGATCTTCCAACTGGTTGCAAGCATCTGTGAATTGTTACCGGTCATATCAACCATTTCTGAATGTTTTAAGGAAGTGATGTACTATGCCTCACCCACCTTTTGTTCTCCTTCCTTTTTTAGGAGTTGAATTCATGATAACTTTCCGCTCCCTACTCCTTTGATGGGTTGTTGCCATTGCCCCAATATATTTTTCAATTTGCTCTTTTCTTTTTTTTCTTAGTCCTTGGTTACCATGTAATGAATCCTCCTATCCACACTTTGTTCTCCCCCCCCCCCTGGTTGAATTGCATGTGGTTTGTTTGTGCAGTGCCGTTGATTGCTGGTGCTGGACACAAAGCCCAACTCGTGTCCGTTGAGGAAGTAAAAGAAAAGTCTCGTCGGATGTACTATTGTATTACTCTTTCGGGATCGGAGATCACAACAGGCATGGTGCTGAACAGCAAGTAAGGATGACTCGGAGCGGACCGGAGGAAAGAAGAGGGGGGGGGGGGGGGGGGTTAGTGTGGTGCCAGTGGAAGGAACACGACGTACGTACGTACATACGTTTACAAGGACAGTACAGTCATGTGCTGCGATTTGAGGGGGAGAGAGGGGTTTACGCATTTTACAAAATGATGCCACAGCGGCTTGCATGCAAAGGCAAAGGCAAAGGCAAAGGCACGATTGACTGTCTTGCTGTGAAGACTTGGGAATCTACTATGATAATGAGTTGCCAATTGTCATTGTGGTGGTACGATTCGCTCGCAAAGTAGACGATCAAAAAGTCATTAATAAACTACTATTCATGTTACAAGAAGAAGAGCGTGTATGTTAATAAGAGTGAAATGGGGCTAAATATAACTAAAGCGTCATTTGCCAGTCTTTAATCGAAAGTTGCGGGGGTAAATCCCAGGATTTAACAGCACATCTCGCAGGGGCAACCTAATCCATACGTCAAAAGGTATAAATTCACGTTCTAGAGTATATTTCACAAGAAAAGAGGGGAGAGGGACGTACAGACGATATCCGCAATACAGTCACAACACCCTTCACAACATTCTACAACGCCCAAATCGTAAGAGTCAATTGACACAAGGACGGGGGAAAGAAGAGATGGTCAACGCGCACCACAACACAGGAAGCAAGCAATCAAGCTAATGAAGCAGTCCTAATAAAGGTATTAGATAATACGAGTCACTTGGTGACCCCAAATTGCTTACCTTGCCGGCACCACCTCCACGCAGGCGAGACGCCCTCTGGTGCTCGCATTCTCCTTGTTGACTCCTATTGTTGCCTCCAGTTGATGGTGGAGCAGTCATCATACCTGTGTCAACATGGGGAGGGAGGTGGGTGGATCAAACATGTCAGTTTCGTCACCAATAGCACACCCATGACGCCACACCTTGCACCACCACCACCACCACCACCACTCGTGGAGGGGCGAGGTTGTGGGGCACAACAAAGATGCAAGGCTAGTAACCACTCAACTCATCGGCAATGCAGCAGAAGGCTGACTGTCTGTCGTCTTGGCAGGTGCAGGACTCTTGATACCCGACATCACGGAATTGGCAGGAACACAACGTGCAAGGTAAACAACGAGAGTAAGGTGAGGAAGGTTGGGTGATTGGTTCACTTAAATGTATGCTCCCGAGCAAGGGGGGGGTAGTACTCCTTTATATGTGATACTTCGGGTGTAATATTGGGAATGGGACCAGTGGAGGAAAAGCCGCAGCGCCTGGGTGGGGACTGGGTCTAATCTAATTATAGACGGTTGAGTGCCAAATTTATCCAAGGGGGGGTGATCATATCTACGTACACACACACATCATTGCTTTGCGCAGCATGTCGTAGAGGCTGGGGTAAGTAAGGGAGGGGATAGGCCCTCACCAGAGGGCAAGTGCCAGGACAGATGACTAGTCGATGACTGGTTGGGAGTTGGGTGCGCACAGCTACAGTCCCTCCTCTCCATGACGCGTGGGGTGGGACAAAAGATAAAAATAGAGTACAAGTGGTCGGCGCTGGCATGTATGACGAGGGAAAATACATTTATGAGGCGTAAACAACACTCACTCCCCTGTCCTCCAATTTCCCAGCTGAGTAATTTTGACAGAGGTGTGGGGAGGGATGTTGGTTGGGTGTTACAGCTGTTGTTTCAACGAAATGCGTTGCACACGTACGGGGGGGAGTCTAAATCCTCACACGGGCCCGCGATCGTGCTTTAACTAGTACAGTGACTGACACATCCCCTAGCGTAAATGACTGTTGGTAAAATCTTGTGTGTAAGCTGTAAGCCCAACGCCCTACTATAGTTTTATGTGGCTCTCGGATCATCCATCGTACGATCGTCACATTCACATTCACATTCACCACCACCACCACCACCACCACCACCACCACCACAATCACCCAGGCTAGTTGTGTTTTTGATTTGCAGCAAGGCCAAGGTTCCCCGATATAGCAGCAACACAGATCAATAATGGCAAAAGCAATAATTGTATTCGACAAAGAGAACACATAACAAACAAGACAAAATATATATATACGCTGTCTATAATACATTTTTCTTTCCTCGCTATATCAAACATACTGTACTACTGCAACATGTCGGCTCCCCTTCCCCCTCCTCCCAAAAAAAAAAAAAAAAAAAA